>JAANYP010004286.1:0-13952 GCA_020465985.1 Centrapalus pauciflorus
ATACCACCATATTTCGGCACCCAAATTCTTCCGTACACACCTTTCAAACCCGTTTCACTTGTTTCCATATTCTTCATTTGCACCCTTATATCCTCAGCACTAACATTCTCGTCTTTCAAGGCTTCCTCCTGAGCGGCCTTGACATCATCTATAATAGTAGACGTTAACATGGTAGATGTCATCATATAGCAGCAATCCTTAGCATACGATTTCCGACTCAAGGCATCGGCTACTACATTAGCCTTTCCGGGGTGATAAAGAATTTCACAATCGTAATCCTTTATTAGTTCCATTGATCGTCTCTGCCTCATATTGAGTTCCTTCTGGCTAAAAATGTACTTTAAACTCTTATGGTCCGTGTATAATTGGCACTTAGTCCCGTAGAGATAATGCCTCCATAACTTTAATGCGAATGTTACTGCAGTCAACTCGAGATCATGAGTTGAGTAGTTCTTCTCATGCTGCTTCAACTGCCTTGAAGCATATGCAATTACTTTCCCCCGCTGCATCAGTACAGCGCCTAACCCTAACCTCGAAGCATCGGTATACACCACAAAGTCATCATTGCCCTCAGGTAAGGCAAGTATCGGCGCTTCACTCAAAGTTTTCTTCAAAACTTCAAACGCCTCTTGCTGCACGGTCTCCCAAACAAAAGGCACATTCTTCTTCGTTAATGCCGTCAGCGGAACTGCAATCTTTGAAAAGTCCTTTATAAACCTCCTATAATATCCCGCCAACCCAAGAAAACTCCTGATTTCCGTAGCTGATTGTGGCGGTTCCCAATTTCTTATAGCCTCAACTTTAGCTGGATCAACCGAAATCCCAGCTCCAGATATAACATGTCCTAGAAACTGTATCTGTTGTAGCCAAAACTCGCACTTTGGGAACTTGGCGTACAACCTTTCTTTTCTTAACAACTCCAACAGTTCTCTCAGATGTTCAGCATGTTCTGCTTCAGACTTAGAATATACCAGTATATCATCAATAAACACTATCACCGACTTATCCAACATCGGTCTACAAACCCTATTCATCAAGTCCATAAAGACAGCTGGGGCGTTAGTTAATCCGAAAGGCATTACCAGGAACTCGTAATGCCCATAACGTGTCCTAAATGCTGTCTTAGGCACATCCTCTTCTCGAACTTTCAGTTGATGGTACCCCGATCTCAGATCAATCTTAGAAAATACACTAGCGCCATGTAACTGATCAAACAAGTCGTCTATCCTCGGCAGAGGATACTTGTTCTTAATCGTCAATTTATTCAGCTCCCGGTAATCTATGCACATCCTCATCGTGCCATCTTTCTTCTTTACAAACAGTACCGGAGCTCCCCACGGCGATGAACTCGGCCGAATAAAGCCCTTGTCCAATAACTCTTGAAGTTGTGTCATCATTTCTTTCATCTCAGTTGGGGCAAGACGATAAGGAGAACGAGCTACCGGTGCAGCTCCGGGGATCAGATCAATTCGAAACTCAACTTGTCTCTCAGGCGGCACGCCAGACAAGTCTTCCGGAAACACATCCGGGAATTGTGAAACAACCGGCACATCGGCCAAAGTTCTCTTCTCTGCCTTAGCATCAATCGCATATGCTAAGTATGCATCACATCCCTTTGCAACAAGCTTTCGAGCTTTTGCAATAGTAAGCAAACACAGATCCCCGCTTCTCCTATCCCCATATATACATATCTCACGCCCCTCCGGGGTAGTTATCTTTATCATTCGGCTCTTACACACTATGTGGGCTTCATTCTCGATCAACCAGTCCATCCCGACTATGACATCAAACTCACTGAATTCTATCGGTATCAAGTCCAAATGGAAGACTACATCTTCAATTACTAACGTGCAGTTACGGTAGACATGATCTACTTTTACTAGAGTGTTGCTAGCAGTTTCTATATCAAGAACAGCAGATAATCTAGATAGTGGCATGGCAAGTCTTTGTGCAAACATAGTAGAAACAAACGATCTATTGGCACCCGAATCAAATAAAACTCGTGCAGGCATAGAATTAACTATGAACGTACCCGTGACGACCTCCGGATTTTCCCTTGCCTCCTCTGCAGTTATCTGGAAAGCACGAGCAGGTGCCCTTTGAGACTGACCCCGGCGGTTAACTGAACCACCACTCGAACCTCCAGACGAGCGTGTTGATGATGGGACAGCAGCCGTTGGAGCATTCTTTCTACAATTCCTGCTATAGTGACCCCACACCCCACACTTATAGCAAGCATCACCCTTCCTTGGGCAGTTATTCTGAAAATGTCCCAGCTCCCCACAGCAAAAACAAGCACGTCCGTTAGGGCATTTGCCAAAATGCTCCAGATGACATTTATTGCAATATTGCGGCTCAGTGTTGATGGAGTATGCACGCGCACGACCGCGATCAGATGAACCAGATTGTCGGCGAAAAGACTGCTGTGACGAGTATTGTGAAGACCGGGAAGATCCCGAGTATCCTCCCTCCCTTTGGCGCTTCGGCGGTGACGGCTGTGTCGGATTGGTGGAAGCAGCAGCAGACCAACAGAGTAGCCCGACATGATCAGAATCTGCTCTACATTTCTGGCAGCCTCAAGTAAGCCAGCAAATGTAGGGTAGCGGACGTTGCTCATAACCCTCCTTATTTCAATGTCAAGACCAGCCTCGAACCTGGTCACTTTCCTCTCTTCAGTGTCCACCTGATGAGGTGCGAACAGACTTAACCTCGTGAACTCTACAGCATATTGGGACACCGTCTTAGTCCCCTGTACCAGTGCCATGAACTTTGCTTCCAACCTCCGGCGCTCATCAACCGGACAGTACTGCTGAGTGAACAGATCCTTGAACTCAGCCCAAGTCATAACAGAAATTTTCTCCAATGTCAAAGCGTTCACCATGGCATTCCACCACATAATTGCGTCATTAGTGAACATAGCAGTAGCATAGCGAACCATGTCCTTCTCAGCACAGTCGCTGATTCGGAATGTTCGTTCAGTTGCTGTTATCCATTCCAGCGCGGCAACAGCATCTCCTAGTCCATTAAACTCCACAGCCCCATTTCCTTTAAAGTCCTTAAAACGACAACCTCGGGGTTTGTTAGATGACCCAGTGTTGTCATCTTGTTCCCCATTGTTACCCCCTTCCTTCTCCTTGTTCTTTCTCTTTTCCTCTCTTCTTTTAGCATCGGCCTCATCTCGAGCCCGAAACTGTTCTTGAATCATTCGATTCTGCTCAGCCATCATGGCTAGCATCATCTCTCTGGCTTCCTCAGGTGTCATTCCTCCAGACATGTTCTGAAAATATAAACATATAACTTGTTTAGTAACATGTCATCAATTTAAAGACACCACTCATTTATCCCGTATGATAGTCAATCTCTTATGATTACTAGATCATAACCTATCTTAGTTCAGATCATTACTTAGCATCACTACATATCATCACCTAATGTTTGAGATCAAGACCTCACGGACACTTGAATCTCAAACTACTGCTCTGATACCATCTCGTGTGACACCCTTGCCACAGCAACCACCAGACACAATACACCCAGGATTAATCACCAACATACACTAATATAATGATCTGATAACCTAAATTAAGTGCGGAAGCATTTAAAACATAAATACGTAGTGCAATAAGTGTTAAACACCCTACGGTGCTATCAGGTACCAAGTCTAGGTCTACACACCCATACATTTATTACATTCATCCAAAATATATTACAACATTTGTCCCACAATATAATTACCGATTAAATAGCAGATATCTTCCAAATCTTCCAAATCGACCTAACTAGAAGGTCCAGCAGTAGATTTCCCTTTTCCTGTAAAAATACAACAACTAAAACGTAAGCGAATGCTTAGTGAATACATAGATTGCGCATATTATAAATATTTATGAAGCCCAAGAGTAACCCCGACGACAAACGTCGTATACTCTCTTCGTACACCAAGTACGGACCAGAGCCGCAGCCCCTTCGAGCCCAAAGCTCGGCATTTACACATAACATCTGAGACAAACGAACGATCGGGGATGACATACTGCCTACCGGACCTGGAGGGATCAGCTCCAGCGTCATATAGCACAGTAACATCAGAGTTAACGATGCGACCCACCGGTCCATCACTAGATGCACAACAATCGAACGGACATGCAATAAGTAAGAATGTGCATCTAAATCTACGCAAGTTAGTAGAAATCCAACCAAACAAGTGAAACAACAGGTCTCAGCAGGCAAAGCTTAACATAAATCAGATATAATCATGCGAAATCTACTGTACTCACAGTGGGTGCGTATTATCTTTAAACCGATATTATTTCTCTTCGGGCTTTCAACCGGATTCCACCAAGTACCCCACTGTGGGTTAAACAACACCACAAGGGACCTGTTATATCAATTACAACAAATTCCTCGTATCATTATCCATTTAATTCCATAATAATCAAGTTTCGTAAATTTGACGATATTTTCCCCGTTTCGGGTACATGACCAAATTTATACCATAACTAAGTTTGAACCCATTTCAAGCTCATATATTGTCCTTTATATATCTCATGACATTTTATGTGTTGTTTATGAGTTTCATTCAAAATACACAAGTTTAGAGAGTACATTTCTCAATTTTAGGCATTAAACTCGAATTTTACACATCAGATTCGAACCCTTTGGACAGATTCGAACCCCCCCCCCCCCATCAGATTCGAATTCATCTTCGAATCTGATGTCAGATTCGAGTTCATCTTCGAATCTGATGTCAGATTCGAGGCCTCCCTTAGAATCTAATAGTACAACTTCGAATCTAGCACCAAACTCGAGTCTGTTCTTACATTTCGACTCTGTTCTTGACATATTCGAGTCTGTTCATCATTTCAACTTAAATCCTTCATTTCTAAGGCCTAAAATCAGTGTTATATCATGTATGATACATATATTCGATTCTACTATGCATATAGTATCATAATCCAGCAACATTTCAAGCAAAACAAACTTAAATTTGCATAAAATGATAGATTCGAATTCTTAGTTACTTTAAAACCGAAACCATAAACTAAAAAGGTTCGATTCTTACCTCAATTCGCACGAAATCTGAAATCCGTTTGTAGATTACTGTTGTACTCCTCGATACCTTTCCGATGACGTATAATTCTCGAAAATCCGACGGTCGGTTTGTGATATATCTTAGAGAGATGTAGAGAGAAAATTTCTAGAGAGATAGAGTAGAGAGAGTGTGTAAACTAGAAAATGAAGCCTATTGCCCTTTAAATACTACTTTCGTCATTTTGCACATTTCATCATCCGACTTAACCGGTTCCATAAAATACCGATTTAATCTTAAATTTATCATAAATGACTTTTAAATTCATAATAATCCACAAAATTGATTCTGAGTTCAATTTTCTTAAAAATAACAACAAACTTTGCTAAATATCCAAATACATAATAATCACCCAAATTCAACTTAAATATAAATTTTCCACCTAATTAATCAAAATACATCAAAATAAGCCCGAGGATGTTACATATCTCTTCAAAGCATATCGAGTATGGTGAGGTCCAAGGTGCCTCACATGTGCTCAAGGAATCAACATATCAGAATTGAGGGCAAATAGACTACTATTATCAATGTATCAACAATTAGCTCCACAACATGTTCAATGAGGCAAAACAACAATATACATGAACATTATGTAACACTAATTCTAGAACTCACAGTGATCGGTTTATAGGATTCCCAAGCCTTCCAACGAAGTCACATTAGCCCCAAGAATGGCTAAAGCTTGAAATCAAGCTCCTTTCGACTCGATTCACCTAAAAGCATTCATAACGCGCACCCGTAAGCCCCCGAACACAATATAAGCCCCTAAGAGTGGCCTAAGAGTATTGGGACATCAAACCGAAAGTACTAATTCCAAATGAGGCCCTACAAGTTCCGGAATGGATCAAAGGCCCTCAAACCCCTTTAAACACTTAATTTAGAGGCGTAATGAACGTATAAGACCAAAGCATCGACCCCCAACCATGCAAAATCAATTTTTGGACCAGAAACATGGTCATGGCACCATGATGTTAGTCGTGCTGCTACCCCCTTCCTGGACAGCTCCCAGGTCATTTTTTGACACAAATGCACTCAAAGTCCCCAAAACTTCCATAAACGTTTTCGTAACTTTGGAGGGACTTTACCAAAAATATTAATAGCATATTACGGTCGATTAGACACCTATAAACATATTAGAACCATTTCATAACATTTCATGATCCCACGGAGTTCATACGGACTCCGAACGAGTCCGAAAATGACCGAAAACTCAAACCGACGACACCGAGCTCCAATTGAGCTTGGATTCAATTCCAACCAATCCCATAACCATAATAAAAATATTTGGACCATGTTTAGACATTCAAATTACATCTAATCATAAAAAACACAATCCAAAAATGTTTTGGAACTCATTGAGGCATTTCACCGAACACTTGGCGTGCGGTTTAGCCTTAAAACGCCATTTTGAGTTCTTGCACATATTTTGTGTTTTCCAACTCAAGTAAGCACTTTAATAACACAATTGAACACTTTCCAAACACATTATACTATAACATAGCATTTTATTGCTTCATGGAGTTCATACGAACTCCAAACGAGTTCCAAATGACCAAAACCCGAACTAAGTCTTCAAAACTCCAATTGAGTTCCTACTAGCTTCTATTTACTTCCATTGCTATAAATAACATGTTTGGACCATAATGTATCATACGAAATATGCAAAAACACCATAACCCATTTCATCCACCATTGGAGCTCAAAGGAAGCTCTAATTTGGGTTTTCACTCAAATCACCAATCCAACCCAATACATTACGAATTTATGACTCAAATAAGGTTATAAACCATAAACATTAACCAATACGTGATTTTTGAGTCATTTACTAACTCAACTCAACAATACCCACTTAGGGTTTCATTCTCCATAAATGGAGAAATGGAGAAGATGAAGAAGATGGAGAAAAGTAGAGATGTTTATACCTTCAATGGAGCTTCAATCTTCACAAATCACTAACCAAAATGATGCCAAATCCAAACCCTAGCTCCCACCTCTCTCTTTTCTCTCTTCTTTTCTCCAAAAGATGAAAATGTGTGAAATGTGTGTGATGGTGGTGATGGTGCACGGTTTTGAAAGAAAGGGGGGAGGAGTTTGGTCTTTGGCCACTCCAACCCTCTAACTCCTACCCAATTACAAAATGCACCCCTCCACAACTCACCTTTCTATTTTTGCAAATAGAAACTACAATGCTATTAGGTGCAACAATTAAATAATTCAATACCCAACTAGGTAGTTTTGACATAATTATATTAAATGGATTCAAACACTACATTAAACCATTCTTATGTCATGCTAATCATTATTTAGTTGTCAAAGTACATTACCTATTTTTATCATTTCAGTACAACCCAACATTTTATTTTTCTTTAATCATTCATGTCTCAACAATAGCAATCATCACTAATATTTGGTAATTAACTCGTAATATTGCACTTAAGTTCACAATTATAATTGTTTCACAAAGTTAATTACCCTTTTAATTATTGGGGTGTTACACTAACCACCGCAACCATCGTCATTTAAAGTGTCGGTTAGAGGCGTCGAATAAGAATAAGGCACCGATTGAAGGATAGAACAAAAGGGTTACAACGATTAGCAATAGCGGTTGCATCGACTCACAGAAAAGGGGATAAGTTGCACTGATTAGTAAGAACGGTAGCATCACAGAAAGCGTAACATCGGTTCAAGTAAGAAAATTGGGTGAAAGGGAGAAAGCGTTGCACCGGTTCTGTGAAACGGTAGCAGTGAAAGAAGAGTTTTGTTTGGTGAGGCAGATAAGGCCCAAACAGACAGTAAAGGGCAGTGGTCACAACGTTTCAAAGATAAGGCCCAAAAGTCAGATAAAGCCCATCTGTAAGAAAAAGAATAAAGCCCATCAGGTTTTATATTTCTTTTCAATTTTTTAACATATTATTATTATTTTAGACAATAAATTTTTTATTAAGAGAATAGATTAAAATTTTAAAATTAGTCCGTTACAATTTTTCGTTAGAAAAACGTTCAATTGTTTAAAATAATAATTATGGTTAGAAAAGAAAACAAAGTAAGAGAGTAAGAAACCAAGGAGTTACAAAGATCGTGTAACACCACATTGGAGTAAGTTCAGTACGAGTACGATTTAGACAACAGTGATCGGCCAGTTTGTCTAAAACTCGAAACCTAGTGTTGTAAGAAACCATTGTGTTTCTAAGTAAGTAAGAAAACAACCTAGTGTTTCAAAGTAAGTAAGTAAGAGAAAAATCTTAGTGTTTTTCAAGAAATCCTAGTGTTTCCAAGTAAGAAGAAAAAAATCATAGTGTTTTTTTCAAGAAACCCTAGCATTTTCAGTAAGAAGTAAAAAAAACAACCGTGTTTTCAGAAACGTAGCGTTTCCCAGTAAGAAGTAAGATAAAACCACCGTGTTTTCAGAAACCTTGCGTTTCCCAGTAAGAAGTAAGAGAAAAACCGTTATGTTTTTCAAAAACCTAGAGTTTCCCCAGTAAGGAAGTAAGAGAAAAACCACCGTGTTTTTCAGAAACCCTAGAGTTTCCCTAGTAAGCAAGTACGTGAAAATCATAGTATTTTCAGAAACCCTCGTGTTTCACAGTAAGAGAAACCATCGTGTTTCAAAGCAAGTAAGAAACAGATCATGCGATCAGAAGTACGAAAGTAAGAAGTACGGTTCGTCACTTTTAGTGAACACAAGAAAGAAAGCAGGTAAGAAAGCAGCAAAGCAACAGGATGGATAATAACTTTTGAAGAACGCCTTAAAGTAGGGGTGAGCGACGGGTACCATTTCCCGAACCCGAACCAGTACCGAACCGGTACCGATCGAACCGAATTAATATATTCGGTTCGGTATTCGGTTTTTAAATTAGCTAAAATTCGGTATTCGGTACTCTCGGTTCGGTATTCGGTTTTTAAATTAGCTAAAATTCGGTATTCGGAACCGAACCGGTACCATATAAAATTATACGGTTTGGTATTCGATTTTTTCAAAACTAATAATTCAGTTTCGGTATTTTCGGGATCGGTACGTTCCGGTACCGAGCTCACCCCTACCTTAAAGTCAAGATAAACCACAAGAAGATCACCAAGGAAAGCTTCTAATGGCAAATTCAAGAGTTCAACAACATGACAGAGGTCAAAGAAGAAACTTTAAAGAAAGAAAAGAACGTGAAAGAGGTACGAAACAAGAACGAAGCAAGAAAGGAATGAGATGTTATGAATGCAGAGAATTTGGTCACTTTGCATATGAATGTTCAAAATGGAAAGAGAAAGACAAGAAGCAAGAAGCACATCTCATCTATCTAAGCGACGATGAACCTACATTGTTGTAAGACAAGATGATCGTGATTAAGGGGGTGAATGATGGATTAATCCTGATCAATCTTAAATTAGTATGTTAATTATGTTAATTATGTTAAGTATGATGTATGAATATGTAATTTATAGTAAGTAGAATGACCTATCTTAGTATTTTAGAAAGTTAAAGGGTTGAACCTTTTCATAAAGGTTGTGACTTTTCATGAAGGGCTATGTCCGAGGAGTTGCGACTATTCAACGCACCCTTTCGTTTATTATATATAGGTCCAAATGTAAACCTTTGTAAGTGTGATTTCAAAGAATGTTAATAAAGTTCATATTTTGTAAGTAAATCCTGTGCAATTTAGTGTAAGAATTCCAACATTTATAAGGCAAAATAATTTGATTGAAGAACTTAATCGAAAAAAATCATAGATTTAAAAAATCCATGTCAACAATTGCAACTCGTTCAACTGGATACCGATAACTTTCTTGAAAAAAATCAAATTCTTGAGCTTTAATTGGTTAAGGGACTTATTAGACAAAAAAAATGATTAGGAGACTTAATCCAAAAACATGTTTAGTTTGATGAATTTTTACAAAATGTTTTCTATATAATATTCTAAATATATTGTTATACTTAAATAACTATGTAGTTTACACTTTAAGGCATTTAACGGTCAGAATTTAGTTTGAAAGGATACTGCTAAATATGCAGCGCACTAAAAATATCATCCTTAAAAATGTAAAATAAAACATTCGTAATAATGTTTTAGTTAATATTACAAAATTCATATATAAATTTCAACATACATTCACATTTTTTAAATCTATAAAAATAATGTGAACGTACATTTACATGATTTTGTATTTTTGCAAACATATAATTTTGTGACATATGGGCCTTTGTTTCGCTGGAATCTGACGGAATGGAATGGAATCTGTTAAAGGAATGAAATTCTGGATGGAATGTAATTTGTCTGAATCCAAATACGATAGTTTGTTGAAAATGAGAAGACCTGTTGTTAAAATGATTGCTTTGAAGGAATGGAATTTAAATTCCTTCCATTTTGCTATGGAATGGTCATTCCTTCAAAAGGGATGATTTTTTTTAAAATATGGAATGATCATTTCATTCCTTTGGACTACCAAACAACCCATCAGAATGGAAAATCCATTCCTTTTCCGTCAGATTCCATCAGATTCCAGCGAACCAAACGCCGGGAAGCACAAAAAACTTAGAATGTATAACGGCTATTTCGCTTTTACTTTGAAGACCTTTATGGACTTTGAAGCCTGCAATCGGGAAGCACAAAAAACTGAAGATTTTTTGTTTTTTAAAAGACAAAAGATGATTGAAGATCCTTTAATTGCTTTTAACTTCAGATGTTCATAATATCTTCAAAAAATAAGAGAAACAATCGTCAAGAAGGTAAAGTTGTGTTGAAGTTTGATGTGACGGTGGTTGAAACTTGAAAGTTAACGGTAGGTAGAAGAAAAGATATATTGCAAAGTGGGAAATCGTGGGAATCAAGAAGAGAAGTTGGCACAGGTTATTATTACAATTAAATTTTTTTATTTTAGTACTCTATAACTTTAATTAATATTCAAAAGAGCCCTCAAGTTTTATTTTATTTAACCACATATATACACACATAGATTTAGGTTCAAGTGAGTACCACTTATAATGCATCGCACCAAATGTATCACTCTTAAAAGTAATTTTTTTTAAAAAAATTCATAAACATGTTTTAATTAACATTACATAGATGATATATAAAATTCACGCACATTCACACTTCACAAGTGCATGAAATCATGTATTACATAAATGCAAGTTCACATATATGCAAAATTATGTAAGTGTACGTTCACATCATTTTTTAAGAGTTAGGAAATATGAATGTGTGTGAAATTTGCATATGATCTTTATAATGTTAATTAAAACATGTTTATAAAAAAATTTCAAAAAAGATTTTTAAAGATGGTACCTTCTAGTGCGCTGCATAATGAGTGGTACTCACTCGAACCACATTCTATACACATATACATATACATATACATATACATACACACACACACACACACACACACACACACACATACACACACACACATATATATATATATATATATATATATATATATATATATATATATATATATATATATATATATATATATATATAGGGATGAGATCCATTGTGAACAAGTTATTCGTTGTGAACGTTGTGAACAAATAAAAAAATACATATAATCATCCATATATATCAACAAGTGTTTGTAATATGATTCATATGATTCAAAAGGTTCATAGAATTGTCTATTTAAGATTCAGAACATTCAAAAAGTTCATAGTACGTAGTTTTTATAACAAGATGCACAAGATTCATAAGATTCAACAAGATTCAACAAGATTCATGAGTTTCGACAAATTAACTGGATTCAATAAAATCCATAGGATCCAATAAGATTAATGAGTTAATAGAAGGGTTCAGTAGTATTTTCAACAAGATTCATAAGATTCAAAAGCTATTTTATGGTTGTTCACAATGTTCACAACGAATAAAGTGTTCACAAAAGATCCTTAATATATATAGGGATGAGATCCATTGTGAACAAGTTATTCGTTGTGAACGTTGTGAACAAATAAAAAAAAATACATATAATCATCCATATATATCAACAAGTGTTTGTAATATGATTCATATGATTCAAAAGGTTCATAGAATTGTCTATTTAATTTAGTGTAGAATTGTAGAACAATATGAATCGTAGGATTAAATATAACATTAAGGATAATACGGTAAATACATAATTAACATTAAATTAATTTTAATTTCTAGCTTACCAAGTTTGACCACCACTTTTAACTATAGTTTTGACTTTTTTTAATATGGGGTATATATGTAATGTTGAATATACAGTTTACATTATTAGTATAACATTCAATATTTCACTATCTGTATTGAATCAACATCAAAATAACTTTTTTTCAAAAAAATATATTATGACTGGTCCGATTGATCATAAATATAAACAAATATTCATATCAAATCTCGATTACTGAATTGTATAGTTTTCACATTCTTTAAATACTTAATGTTATATATATATATATATATATATATATATATATATATATATATATATATATATATATATATATATATATATATATATATATATATATATATATATGTGTGTGTGTGTGCGTGTGTAGGGCCTGGATCAATGGGATACCATGTTAGACTGGGGCACTGGAGTCCATCCATGTTTGGTTATAAGTTTAAAATGGTAATATACTCAATTAGGTTTATCTTAAATAATAGGTGACAAGTAATAAAATAATAGATCACTTAATTACAGAGATTTACTTCCATAACATATCTAAAATAAATTTCAAAATGGGTTTTAATAAACATGTTCAATTGGATTT
Organism: Centrapalus pauciflorus; assembly: GCA_020465985.1. Classification (NCBI taxonomy): domain Eukaryota; kingdom Viridiplantae; phylum Streptophyta; class Magnoliopsida; order Asterales; family Asteraceae; genus Centrapalus; species Centrapalus pauciflorus. The sequence continues at coordinate 12,807 of JAANYP010004286.1, forward strand.
GACAATGGGTTTTAGTGAATGACGCGTGCAAAACACACCTCAGGTTTTAATGTCTAAATGAACCCAAAGTATAAATTACACAACTGATAGTGTACCAATCGTGTGCAATATAGCTTTAAGAATCACACAGGATTTATCGAACTCAGGGAACAGAATAAAAAAAGGAGACTCCAATACTACAACCTAAACCAATATTTAGTTATTTAAGACTTTTTGAAGAAATTATCAACTAGAGACAATAATTAAAATTAATTATCTGAACAACTAATGCAAACTAAGTAACACGTGAATAAAAAGTTAAACTAATTTTTTTTTGGGTTTTTTTCGAAATAATTAAAAACTAAATCTAGCAAACACAACTTAAACTAAACTAACGAACGCACCACAAAAGGACAACTATATAATACGAACCAACTAACAAAAGCAAAGTCAACTTAGAAATAACTTAAGCAAGTAAAGAATGATATGGAATTTTACGAAACTCTTATATTACGAAAACGTCACCCACTTGGAATTTAAAAACTATAATTAATTGGCGGCGGTCTGAATTGATCGATTAAAGATAAATCGGTTAATAACCAATTATAAATATTCACTTAAGCCCGGAATTATGGATTAATTTACCGAATATTAGATTTCTCCAAATAAAGATTAAATCATGACAAAACACGTGAAAACAATAAAGTTAATTGAATTGAATTCCAATATTAACCAACAATCTTATTATCGTAAAAAGATGCTAAAAACTATCAATTAATACCGAGAATTCGACCAACCAACTTTATTTATTTGGAAATCAAGCTTTACGGATTATTAGTTTTATTATCGCAACACAATGCCTAAAAACTAAGAAACACGCAAAGTTCTAGATCAATAATTCATCACAAAATCATTATCGCAATACAATGCCTAGAAAACATAATCAATTATCAATTTTTCATCCAAAGTTTCAATTTTTATTAAAAACGCAGATTCAACCAACAATTATTTTCGCAAAACAATGCTAAACGATTGATAAAAATGTGATTTTTAACAAAAATATATGAAGAACATCGAAAATCTAGTAAATCTAAACCATAAACCGTCAATCAATCCAAAACCATGCCAATTAATACATAGAATTCATCATCCCAAGCGGGTGAACAA
>JAANYP010004287.1:0-47759 GCA_020465985.1 Centrapalus pauciflorus
ATTGACATAACTAAAAACTGTTTTTGACTTCTTGTATTTTGTGAGATCTACTGATGGAGTCTTTGGAGAGTATTTAGTGATAATATGAGGTATCCAATTATGTTGATCATCTTTTCTTCTGACAGTCTCAGATGATTCACTAGCAGCTCCAGTTTGGTGCCCAGCAGCTGGAGCTGTGTTTGTAGTGCTAACAGTTTCTGTTTTTGCACTAACAGCATCAGATTTTGACTTAGCAGTCTGATCTTTTGCATTAGCAGTTTGAGCAACAGATTTATCCTTGACACACCATATTTGTTTAAAACTTGATTTAGGCTTTGCCAAAACTTGTTTTTGATGTGTGGACTGTTTTTTATTAGCTTTTGAGAATCTGTGATCAACTGTTTTCTTTGGAGCTGCTGTGGAAGGTTTCACTTTTGAGTGCTTTGCCTGATTAGGATTTGATTTTGTGTGATGCACAGTCTGTTTTGCAACAGCTGGTTTGTAAAAACAATCCTTGGCTAAGTGATTCTTCCTTCCACAGTGAAAGCATCTTTTGACAGTTTGAATTGGAACACCAGACTTTTCTGTCAATTTCTGGTTCTTGTTTCTCTGGTTCCCTCTTACCTGCTGTTGTTTAGGAAACTTTTGAACACCATGCTTTTGGCATGTGCAGATAGAAACAGTTTTACCTCTTTTAGTTCCTTTTGATGAAGATGTTGTGTTACAGTTAGAATGTACAGAAACTTGTGGAGTAGCATTGCATACACTCATCTTCTCTTTTCCTTTCTTACTGGGAACTTGGACTTCTATGGGTGCACTCTTTGTGTCACAGTCTCTATTTTGACTCTTATCTTCTTTTAATTCAGGACTGTTATCAAGGATAGGATCTACAATAGTCATAGACTCATCTAGTGGTTCATTAACAAGTCTATCAGCAACTTCACTCATTGGATAAATGTACTTGTTATTATATGGAGGTGGAGTAGCTCTGTATCCTATTCCTTCTTTGGGATTGACCTGAGATTTGACTCTATCTTTGAATTGAACTTCCATAAGGTGTTCTAGCTTTTGATTTGCTAACTTGAAGTTACCTAGATCTATGTTAACAGATTCCAGTTTCTCATTAGCCTCTAACACCTTCTGTTCAGTTTCTTCTACCTTTTTATTCAGAGATTCTATTTTCTTATTGAGTTCCTTTTTCTCCCATTCATGATAGTTTCTATCATACCCCATTTGAATCTCATTATCCTTATAATCATTGATCTGTTTTTCCAGATCTTCTATGGCTTGCATATATTCATATCTCCTTTCTTCCATCTTAGCTAGAGTTTTGCACATGCTCTCATTATGATCTCTGTACTTTTTAACCATATTTTTGCATGATTGAGAGAAGAGTTTAGAGTTTACCTCAGATGGTAGTTCAGTTGAGGAGACATTTGAGGTTTCTGCCATAAGTGCTTGATTTTGGAATTCTTCCTCTGTCTGATCACTCCAGTCAAACACATTGTCTTCTTGAGAGACAAGTGCTGTTGATGAGGAAGCTTGGATGGGCTGTGAAGTCCTTGATGGCTGTTGACCTTGAGATCTACATTCTCTGGCAAAGTGACCAAGCTTATGGAATTTATAGCATTCCACTTTTGATTTATCAAAAGATGGTTTGCCTTCTGTTTTGGCTTGAAAGTTGGTCCTACCAGTTCTTTTCAGAAATCTTTTGGCTCTCATGGTCAGCATTGCATGTTGCCACTTTAAATCCATCTCTTCAAGATCATCTGGATGAATTTGTTCCAAGTCTTCAACATTTAGAGCAAATAATCCATCATTGGCAACAAAAGCTTCATAATGAGTTTCAGCAGAACTTCCATCACCACCTGAAAAAGAATCACAGTTATTAGATTTTTCAGAGGACAGAAGAGCAGTGTTATGATTATAAGAAAAGGATTTCTTTTTAGCATCAATTTCAGTCTCAAACACTCTTAGACTGTTGTACAGATCATCCAATTCTATTTCATCAAGTGTGTCTTTTGTTCTCCACTGAGCAGCGTAGACTGTCCATTCTTCTCCAAGAGATCTGAGAAACTTCCTGTTGACTTCATCTTGATCCAGGTTGACCTTTGCACTTTCCAGTTCACTTATCAGTTTGTTGAACCTGTCAAAGATTTGAGTGAGGTTTTCATTCTTGCCACCAGAAAAGTTTTCATACTGCTGTTTCAAGAGGTCCTTTTGATTCCTCTTGGTACTTGCATTACCAGCAAACCTCTTCTCTAAGGCATTCCAAAGAGAGTGAGCAGTATAAAACTTCTTAAACTGATGTTGATAAGCATTAGGAATGGCTATTTGTAATAATGTCAGTGCTTTCACTTCATTCATTCTAGCCTTCATTTCAAGTTCAGTTTTTGGAGGAGTTTTTACTGGTTTTCCCTCAGCATCAAGTTCTGGATCAACTGCAGGAGGAAATTCAACAGCTTCCCATATGGCATAATCAATGAATTGAATATGCTGTTGAATCCTGAGTTTCCACATCTCAAACTCAGTGGGCTTGAGCATAGGCACTTTGAGTCCTTGCCCAGATCCACTGCTGCTATTTTCAAATTCCATTGAAAAAGATTAAAATTTGAAAGAAAGTTTTCGACTTTGAAAAATAAAGAACAACCTGGTTTGAAAAACCTGATTTGAATAACCTGGTTTGACAAACCTGGCTCTGATACCACTTGTCAGGATCTAAAAATTATGAAAATTATGAATAATCAAGATTAACTGATTTGAATTTATCAGAGTATAAATCAATAATCTTGCTTTGAATCAAAGTTTAATTATGAAGTTTGCGGAATAACACTTAATTATTTTAACAAAAACTTTCAGAATCAATTAAGCTTAAAACATAAGAAGTAATCAAGACTGTTTATATTGCTGAATTCAATGATTACAATCACCTCTAATCTGTTTTGATTAGACGAAGAACACAGACTGTTCTTAGGGTTTTACAACCTTAGAGGCTTAAGAAAACTTAACAATAAAGCAATTACAGACTCAAAAAAATGCAGAATACTTCTTTCTCTATGTAACTTCTATACAATATTCTGTCTATTTATATTGCTTTATGGACGTGTTTCCTTGAAGGACTATGACTTCTCTGATAGTAGATATGCTGGAATCTTCGTGTAGATATCTTTCCTGAAAATCAGCACATTCTGTTTATGAAACTGTTGAGCAGCTTGAATGACTTGACAGCATGAACTGAGCAGCTTGAGTTGTTTTGCTCTGGCAGCTTGAACTTTTATACTGGCAGCTCGAGTTTCTTCAACTAGCAGCATGAACTTTGTACTTATATGAAAAATCTACTAACAGTCTGAGAAGTCTAAACTAACATCTTGAGTATACTTAAACTATTTCCCAACAAATATTGATGATGAGTCATCAAACCACATAAGACGTGGTTTTACCAAATGAGTTTGACAAGTTTTCATTTTGCACTCCTTAATCTTTATTTTAACAAAATAGTGTTTAACCCAAACCTATCATAACTTTTATTATTACAAACTTTATTAAGAATAAAATTTACATAATTAGGCTAAATACATGCTAATTAAAGTTAAGGATGTTACATTTGCATTTGTTTTATGTTCTTGATTTTTTTATTGAGGCATGTTGATTCATATTGAGTCACTAGCGCATACATGATGCACATTGTTGCTTGAATGCCATGTTTGTACATGTTTACGTTCCTTTCCTGTGCATCGACTTGATGTGCTTACGAGTTATATTATGATCGAATGTTACCAACGTTATATGACAATGTTGTTGATCCCTCTGGTGATCTCAAATGACAAGTATAGCATCCCTAATAGTAAAAAAAATCGCCTCTTTGATGATCTATGATATTGTGTCACATCACGATGGGGCTACAAGCTCATTTACATGATATTGTGTTAGTAGCACAAGGTGCATACATTGTTCATACTCCTTGCATAAAATATGTACAATACGAAATTTATAAACTCACTAATCAAAACGTTTACGTATTAGTTGTTAATATTTTTACAGGAAAATGAAGACACCAAGTTAGATCATCTAGTTACACAACTACTATATCAAGTTAAATAATAATTATACTTGATACTCAGTAATGTAAGGATTGTTTATGGGATAGTTTGGGTGTGATGGTTTGTAATAATTACTGAAGTAGTGATATATGTCTACACGTTTATGATGTGCACACTAATGCATGTTCCTATAAACTTATTTAATAGTGGACTTATATTGTAGGGCAAATGACTAAAAATAGTAACAACTTTTGTGATTTTTATCATTAATAGTAACATTATTTATTTGTTATCATTAATAACACTGATTTTTATTTTTTTATCGTTTCTAGCAACAACTTTTTATTTTACTATCAATAATAGTAATTGTTGACCTGAAAACTTGACATGCTAAATACGTTTGCAGGTCACCAATTACTATTATTGATAGGAAAATAAAAAGTTGTTACTTAAAATGATTAAAAAAATACAGAAGTCAATGTTATTAATGATAAAAAATAAATAATATTAATTAAACAAGTCTTACAATTAAACAATTTCCAGGTATATTATTTAGCCCCCAAACTTAGCCAAAGACATATGATAGAATTTCAAGATTAACAACGTACTTTCTAATGATGTCAGATTTGGACAAAACTTTAGTAGTGTGACACAAACCCATAGTCAATATCATGTTTAACATTAATATCAAGTGATACATTGTTTGAATAAGCTTGACCTAAAGGTTTGCAAAATAACCGAACTCAAATAACCCACCCGAACCAAATCTTAAACGGTTTATTTGGGTCAGGTTATTCGGTTTTCGGTTTTGTTATTCGGGTTAAATGGTACCCGAATAACAATTTCGGTTCGGGAACCGGGTAGAATTCGTGTTTATTCGCGTACCCAAATAACCCGATTAACCCGTTTAATTTTTAAATTCCCAAAATTGATTAGAATTAGAATTTTATATATAAAAATGTAAAGACTTAAATACTCAATTTTAATAGGCAAACCCTTTAACCAGTGTACCCAAATTACCCAACCCGTTTAAACTATTTGTAAAATATTTCAATTTTAATATCAAATCCGAATAACCCGTTTAACACAAATCGATTAACCCGATACTCATTTGACCCGAAGCCGATTAACTCGTCCCCTTATTTGGCTCGTGTTCGGCCAAAGAACACACACCATCAAACCCTAACGTGATACGCATTTAACCCGCCTGAATAACACCCCTAGTTTGACCTGTTAATCAAGTTTGACCACCAATTTTAACTCTTTTTTAATATGTAATATATATGCAGTATTGAATATACAATTTATATTGTTATTTCAACATTCAATATTTCGTTATCATATATTGAATTTACATTTGGATAAATTTATTCAAATAAATATAGCGCATAAATTTTTTCCAAAAAAATTGTCATGATCGGTCGGATCGATCTATATAAATATTAAATATTAAATATTCATATCAAATCTCGAATAATGAATATCACATTCTTTAAATATTTTTTATTAAATACATATGCATTGTTTAATATGTGTTATATATGAAATACAATAGTATTTACATATAATATACAATATTGACTATATGACATTGAATGACCTCGATATGATATATTAAATGTTCATCTTGGTAAATTTTTTATAAAAAAATAAACACATAAATTTTTTTCAAAAAAAAATGTATCGTGACCGATATCGTTTTAAAGAGTATAAAATTCTTGTTTTGTGATATAATTTTTTAAGCTAATAATTAATCATATTGATTATTATTATAATTTAAAGAGATAGATATTTTATTTGCTAATGTCAATCTTTTTGTTATTGGCAATCATTTTCAAATTTATCGAGTTAGTAAATTACTAATACCAACTTCACTAATTTCACAATTGATCTATTTAATCAAGACCATTAGATTAATCTAATCTGTGGACGAGATTGGTTCTGCAGTTCTATACTAAATTTAAGTTCTACAATAATCCTAAATATATATATATATATATATATATATATATATATATATATATATGTATGTATGTATGTATGTATGTATGTATGTATGTATGTATGTATGTATGTATGTATGTATGTATGTATGTACGTATGTATGTATGTGTGTTGAGAAGTGAGAAGCACCATGCTTTACTAATTTTTACGTTGATTGTGTGTTGAGAAGTGAGAAGCACCATGCTTTACTAATTTTTACGTTGATTCACTTATTTTTAAATTTGTGATTCGTTATTTATATTTAAAAACTAATGAATCAATGTAAAAAAAATAACGAACTTTATAATCCATTATTTATATATCCAAAAAATTATGAATCAATACGTAAAAAATGAATTACAATGTTTCTTACATTTTTCAGAATATATCTAGCTTCTCATTTGATCCTAAGTATGTGTGTGTATGAAATTATTATTATAATTAATGTCACAATAATAATTATTAAATAATTAATAATAATACGACTTCTTAAATAATTAATAATAAAAAAATAAAATAACAAAGAAATTAATTTAACGAGAGACCAAAAGTGAAACAAAGTTAAAGGACAAAATGATTATTTTTAAAAAACTGACCGTCAAAGGACGATATTCATAGCAAAACCTCTGCCACAGGGACGAGTAATGTAATTTTTAAAGTTAAGATACTGAATTCGTAATTTTTCATAAACCACACACAGACGAATTTTGTAATTTACTCAATATATTAAAATAACTTTTGTTGGTAAATAAATGCATCCACAATTAGAAAACATAATAAATACTTGCAACTAAGATGATATTTATTATTCATGGTTTATTACCTACTATATGATATACTCATGATACAATTTCAGTTGAACCCCAAACTTTAACAACCTTCCATGAAGGATCATCATGTGAGTAATTATACGGAGATATACATAATCCTTTAGGTAGTGCTAACCAAAAACAAGATCCAACTAGTCCAGGAGCGTAGCACTCTTGTTCTGCAAACCAGTAATCAAAAACTTTCAAGCTTTGATATTTCTTACCCCACCAAAATTCACCAGTAAATAATGTTCTTCCATCAATTCTCATACAAAATGACCAACTATAGTAATCGTTGAACGAAATGCTATGATTTCCAAGATCGTCATCTTTTGATCTAACATGAGTGATAATCGTATCAGGAATTCCGTTGGTAATAAAGACTTTCCATCCTTTGGTAAAGAAACAAGCATTTGTGATGGAAGCAAATGAAGATGCTATGACGAGATAGATCACAAGATTATGCATTTCATAAGTCTAAACCAAATTCTAGATAAAATTTTTATGAGAGAAGTTTTTTGCTTTAACAATTTGTGTTCTTAAAACTATATATATATATATATATATATATATATATATATATATATATATATATATATATATATATATATATATATATATATATATATATATATATATATATATATATATATATATATATATATATATATACGGGGTTGAGATCTAATAAAAACAATTAAAATAAAGCTATAAGAATTGATATGTAATACAAAATTTAGTCAATGGTAAAAATTCAACATCAAATCAATTCCAATAAGGAAAATAAACAAGTGGTATGTAATTCAAATTAGTTGGTTAAACTGCTTTTTGAAATCATCTAGCTAGCTTGTTAGGATAAAATTAAGAGACATCTATACATAAACCAGCTGGGAACCTCAATCTGCAATAACAAATCAAAAGATTAGCTATAGAAATAGAGGAAAACTCGGGGCTCTAAAACCATACAATTAAATAAACCATCTAACTAACTAACAAAATTTCATCTAAATATTCTCCATCCTTAAATTTAGAGTAATGATTTCTATTATCCTATTGTATTACTTACATTTTAAAATATAGAGCAAGATTTCACATGAAAATATATTATAAAACTATTTATTCGATAATTAATATTATAATTTCTCAATTACTTTTATTATATAATATTTCTGATGTGAATTTAATTTAAAATGTCATTAAGTCATTGATTTATTTTACCCACAATTTAATATAATTTATTTTTCCTCTCAATAGCTTTTAATAGGAGGTAATCTACAGTAATAATTTTTATTTATCTAGTGTATTTTTCCGTTTTGAAACTTAAAATATTATAATTTTCTATAATAATCTATATAACCTTACAATATAACTTTATCTATGTTATTTCTTTAATAACTTATCAACCATAACATTTTATACTTTCAACGCTTACTACAACTTTTACATTTATCCTCAAATATCATCTATATGTGTGTGTTTTTATACATTCTATTATTGTTGTTTGTTGATTAGTTATTTTGAACTGATAAATAAAAAATTTAATTTTTTTTAATAAATTCAAACATTTGATGATAATATTTTCATTGAATCCACTAAAATCACAAAAAAAGAAATTTTAAAAGATATTTTTAATAATAAGATTTATTGTTAGGAGTGAACATATTTATTGTTTAAATAACCTATAATAAAAGAAATTATAATAAATTTATGTAAAATCTCATATTAAAAGTTTTAACATATCTAAGTGTAATGTTAATTATTTATAAGTTTAAGTTTATATAACATTGAGAAAAATATATTTATAAAGTTATCATCCGTGTAATACACGAGTTTATATACTACTACACACATACACACACACACACACACACACACATATATATATATATATATATTGTTATAAAAGGACAATTATTTATGGATGATGAATTCTTTTCTTCTTTTACCAAGTGTGTAAGCAACATAAAATAGTAATTTCATTAAATAGGGAATAGTGATATTTTTGTGTATAAATAGGTTCATCTAGATTGATCAAGTGTATGATTTTGTAGAGAGAAATATATGCATCTAAAGAGTTTTCACAAATCTTGGTAATTTCTTAATATCTGAGTTTCTGTTAGATTATAACACGTTATCAGCACGAAGAGCTCTGCAATTAGATCAAGAATTAAACGAGGTATGATTACTTAAAGTTATAACTTATAATGAGAAGATAATTACCATAAATAATTAATACGATAACAATAATAATACACTTATGAACTACTAACATGCATTATTATTTCTAACATTTTATTTATATACTAACATTTAATTATGCATACTAATGTTTATTTATATACTAACGATTACTTATACTAACGTTTATTTTCTTCATTTACGATAACATTAATTATGATTATTAATTTACATCAATTAAGATTTTGTTCTTATAATGCAAACTATTAATTCTTTTTATCTTCTTCATAACAAGTTTTTTATATTCTTAATCATTATTTTAAATTAAATGAAAATTATCTTTTAATCATTTATTAACATTTAACAACGGTTACATAACTGTTGCAACGGTCAAAAGAAAGAAAAAAAAAATTCGACCGTTTGATGACTCAATTTTTTCTCTATAAATACTCCAATATAAAACTTCAATATTTCATTAAATCATTCTTATTCCTTTCTGAAAAGAAAACTTTTAACTGGTTGAAGAATGAAGATACCTCTCTCGTTTTTGATTTTTCTTATTGTAATACTTTCAATACTTTTCTACTCTTTGTTGCAACTACCATTTGATGAGATGTATCCTTTTCTGGTTCTGATTTCGTTTACGATTCTCCCACTATTATGTGTTGTAGTTCTTATTGAAATAAACTAATGCTAATTTTATGTTGTTTAACTTTTATTTTGATAGTCAATATGGCAAATCTTGAGAAGTTATCATTTGCTGCATTGGACGTAAATGGCAATAACTACATGCCATGGAGCATTGATGTAAAGATACTTTTAACATCAATGGGTATCCTAGAAACACTAAATGAAAACAACAATTGCTCATTCAAGAAAAGGCAAAAGCAAAAGCATATTGATGAAAATTTGAAATCTGAGTATATGAATATAGAAGATCCAAGTATTCTATGGAAAGATTTATTGGAAAGATATGATCATCAAAGGGAGATTTTGCTTCCAAATGCCTGAAATGATTGGAACAAATTGAGGTTCCAAGATTTTAAGAAAGTGAATTATAGCTCTGCATTGTTCAGAATATGTTCATAACTCCAATTTTGTGGCCAGACAGTTACAAATGCAGATATGTTGGAGAAAACATACTCAACATTTCATGCATAAAATGCTACCTTACAAAAACAGTATCGAATGCAAAATTTTAAAAGATATTCTGAACTTAACACAGTCCTTCTAGTTGCAGAGAAAAACAATGAACTTCTGATGAAAAATCAGCAATCTGTCCAACTAGATCACTAGCATTACCTGAAGCAAATGCTATAACTAAAACACATGGACGAGAACGGGGATTTGGTCGTAAACGAGGCCGTGGCCGTGGCCGTGGCTATAATCAAAACAATAATTATAGTTATAATCATGGCTATGGTCATAACTATAATCATAACAGAGGTCATTCACGTGGACGTGGACGCGGACGTGGTCATAATAATATTCCACGTGATAAGAAATCTAAATCACAAGAAAGACCCAAAAATGATAAACAAAAGGCTAGTGCTTCTCAAGATCCTGAAGATCATTGTTACCGATGTGGAATGACTGGTCATTGGTCAAGAACTTGCCGCACAGCACCACATCTCTGCAAACTTTATGAGGAGTCTCTTAAAGGAAAAGAGAAAGAAGCAAATTTTGCTGATCTCCCTGATGTTCCAATGCCCGAACTGAATGCTTCAGATTTCTTTGATGATTTGGATATCTAATAATGTAATCGTGTTTTCGTCTTTCCTAAGCTATGTTTTATTCCTTATGTTTTATTTTCTTGTATCATGTATTGCACTTTTTCAATAATAATATGAATGTGTTTCTACTTAACAAATTTTATCATATATACTTATTACTTTATTTTTATGATTAGAAGTCTAAAATGAATTTTATCGAAGAACTACATCAAGCAAATTCAGGAGACATCTGTATACCAGATAGTGGAGCAACACACACAATTCTTAAAAAGAAGAAATACTTTTCAGAATTAAAGCCAGGTAAAACAAATATACATACCATATCAGGTCCTGCAGATCTGATTGAGGGAACTGGAAAGGCTCATTTTATATTACCTAATGGTACAAGGTTTTTGATAAATAATGCTCTATTTTCACCAAAGTCTAAAAGAAACTTGTTGAGTTTCAATGACATACACCTTAATGGGTATAATACTCAGACTGTGACGATAGAGAATGAGAAATTTATGCATATTATTGACAATAACCATGTAGTAGAAAGACTACCAACACTTGGTTCTCGTTTACATTATACATATATAAACATGGTTGAATCACATCTGGTTGTCAAAGAAAAATGTTATGATCCTGGAGAATTAAGTTTATGGCATGACAGATTAGGTCATCCAGGAACAACTATGATGAAGAGGATAATTGATAGTACAAATGGACATCCATTGAAGGACCAGAAGATCCCTCAAACAGGTAAGATGATCCCATGTACATCATGTTCTCTTGGAAAATTTATTGTGAAACATTCACCAACTAAAATTGGAAAAGAAACCCCAATGTTTCTCGAAAGAATTCAAGGTGATATATGTGGACCAATTCATCTGCCATGTGGACCATTTAGATACTTCATGGTTTTAATAGACGCATCAAGCAGATGGTCTCATGTTTGTTTATTGTCAACCCGTAATGTGGCTTTTGCTAAATTTCTTGCTCAGATTATTAAATTAAGAGCACATTTCCCTGATTATACCATTAAAAAGGTAAGGCTTGATAATGCTGGTGAATTTACATCTCAAGCTTTCAATGACTATTGCATGTCTGTTGGAATTAGTGTTGAACATCCAGTTGCTCATGTTCATACACAAAATGGTTTAGCTGAATCATTAATTAAACGTCTTCAGCTAATAGCTAGACCATTAATAATGAAGACAAAACTTCCAGTTTATGTTTGGGGACATGCAATTTTACATGCTGCATCGCTGATTCGTATAAGACCAAGTGCTTATCATAAATTTTCTCCTCTACAACTTGCTTTTGGTCATGAGCCAAACATTTCCCATCTTCGAATCTTTGGTTGTTCAGTATATGTTCCTATTGCACCACCGCAACGTACAAAAATGAGACCTCAAAGAAGATTGGGTATATATGTAGGGTATGAAACACCTTCTATAATAAGATACCTTGAACCACTGACAGGTGATGTTTTCACAGCACGGTTTGCTGATTGCCATTTTAATGAGGCAATTTTCCCAGCATTAGGAGGAGAAAATAAAAGCAAAGAGAAGGATGTATCATGGTGTGAACCATCATTGATTCATCTTGACACTCGGACAAAACAATGTGAACTAGAAGTTCAGAAAATAATGCATTTACAAGAAATTGCAAATCAACTGCCTGATGCATTTACTGATACTAAAAGAGTGACTAAATCATATGTGCCAGCGGCTAATACACCTGCTAGAATAGAAATTCCAAATAAAAGAGCTGATGATAAAATCACTCAAGAATCAAAAACACGTCTGAAACGTTAAAGACCATTTAGTTCCAAGGATAAAAATCCTCGAAAGAGAAAGAGCTCTGAAAATATAACTGATAATAAGAAAAGTGTTCCTGGAGAAACGCAAAATAACGATATTTCCAAAGAAGTGGAAATAGATGACTCCAATACTGAGATTGCAATCAATTATGTCCATACAAATATCATATGGAAAAGAAATGAGATGGAAGATATTGATGAAAAATTTTCTTATGCTGTTGCATATGATATCATTACTGGAAATGATGATCCAGAACCAAAGTCTGTGGTTGAATGTCAAAACAGATCTGACTGGCCTAAATGGAAAGAAGCTATGCAAGTTGAATTAAGTTCGTTAAATAAACGAAAAGTTTTTGGATCTATCATCCTCACACCTAAAGCTGTAAAACCAGTAGGATACAGATGGGTGTTCATAAGAAAACGAAATGAGAAAAACGAAATTACAAGATACAAAGCAAGACTTGTGGCTCAAGGTTTTTCTCAACGACCAGGAATTGATTATGAGGAGACATATTCTCCAGTAATGGATGAAATCACTTTTAGATACCTAATTAGTCTTGCCGTTGCTAAAAATTTGGAAATGCGTCTAATGGATGTTGTTACGGCTTATTTGTATGGATCACTTGATAATGATATTTATATGAAAATTCCTGAAGGATTTAAAATGCCAGAAGCATTAGGAAACAAACCCAAAGAGATGTATTCGATCAAATTGCAAAGATCTTTATATGGGTTGAAACAATCTAGACGCATGTGGTATAATCGATTGAGTGATTATTTGATAAGTAAATGATACACAAACAATCAAATATGTCCATGTGTGTTTATAAAGAAGACAAAGGTTGGATATGTTATCATAGCTGTCTATGTTGATGATCTAAATATTATTGGCACAATTAGTGAGATAAATGAGGTAATTGTGTTATTAAAGAAAGAATTTGAAATGAAATACCTTGGAAAAACCAAATATTGTCTTGGTTTACAGATAGAGCACATGCACAATGGCATACTTGTGCATCAATCAAATTATACGGAAAAGGTCTTAAAACGTTTCAACATGGACAAAGCAAATCCTTTAAGCACACCAATGGTTGTTAGATCACTTAATGTTGATAAGGATCCATTTCGTCCTCAAGAAGGGAATGAATATTTACTTGGTCCAGAAGTACCATATCTTAGTGCAATTGGAGCTTTAATGTATCTTACAAACTGTACAAGACCTGACATTTCTTTTGCAGTAAATCTGTTGGCAAGATTTAGTTCAGCTCCCACCAAACGACATTGGATAGGAGTCAAACACGTTTTCCGATACCTTCGAGGAACCACTAATTTGGGATTATTTTATTCTAACAATTCAAACGAAGGTTTACTTGGATATGTAGATGCAGGTTACTTATTTGATCCACACAAAGCAAAATCTCAAACAGGATACGTGTTTTTAAATGGTGGTACTGCAATTTCCTGGCGTTCTCAGAAGCAAACACTTGTTACAACATCCTCAAATCATGCTGAAGTTATTGCACTACACGAAGCTAGTAGAGAAAGTGTATGGCTGAAATCTGTGACAGAACTTATTTTGTCTTCTTGTGGACTAGAGATGAGCAAAAGTCCAACTTTGATTTATGAAGACAATGCAGCTTGCGTGTTGCAGATGAAAGAAGGATATATCAAGAGTGACAGAACCAAACATATTCCACCAAGATTTTTCGCTTACACGCAAGATCTCATAAAGGACAATCAGATTGAAATGAAATACATTCAGTCTAGTAACAATTCAGCAGATTTCTTTACAAAGGCACTTCCCAAAGCGATTTTCAGAAAACATGTCCACAACATTGGAATGCGACATGTACAAAACATGTAATGATTTTCAGATGGCAATATGAGGGGGAGTCAACCACTCGCTGTACTCTTTTTCCCTTGACTAAAGTTTTTTCCCACTGGGTTTTTCTTTAGCAAGGTTTTTAATGAGGCAGCATTTCGTGGTTGAACTCTTACTAAAATTATCATCCAAGGGAGAGTGTTATAAAAGGACAATTATGGATATGGATGATGAATTCTCTTCCTCTTTTACCAAGTGTGCAAGCAACATCAAATAGTAATTTCATTAAATAGGGAATAGTGATTTTTTTGTATATAAATAGGTTCATCAAGATTTATCAAAGGCATGAATTTGTAGAGAAAGATATATGCATCAAAAGGGTTTTCACAACTCTTGGTGATTTCTTAATATCTGAGTTTCTGTTAGATTATAACAATATATATATATATATATATATATATATATATATATATATATATATATATATATATATATATATATATATATATATATATATATATATATATATATATATATATATAGAGAGAGAGAGAGAGAGAGAGAGAGAGAGAGAGAGAGAGACCCTACTGGCATGCTAAATAAAAAATGATCGGAACAATTAGGATCGTTTGGTGTTTACTTGGTAATAAATAAAGATATTGGCTTGATAATGGTAATAAATTTATTTTGTTTTTATTTAATTAATAATTCCTATTATTTAAAGAACCTCCAAACAAATGCCCCTTAAATGATGACAAAAGTTATTTTAAAAAGTTGTCTAAAAATACACATGTTTAGGTGCTTGGAAGGACTGAAGCTTGTTATAAACTACCTTATTTGTAATTAGCCATTGTGGTTCATTGAGGAACCGAAACTTTAATTTTCATCGATCACTGTGAGTTCTAGCAAATAAATTTCATAATGTAGCATATGATGTAGTTGTTGATATATTATTTATCATATCATATTGATTCTCATTGTATCATTATCTTTGCTTGCATATTCACTTGACTTGTTGATAAATGAATTATACATTGTTCTAGAGGCACATTAGATCTCATTTTGTCATTTAAGGTAATTGGTTATCTTAAATAATTAAAAATATAAATGTTTGAAGTAACACCTCTAAATTCATGTAATCAATTTAGAAAAAATATTGTTCATAGATTTGATTACGATTATAATATATGATTATAAAAGTGAGGAATTTCTTTTATACATCATACATGTTATTTGTTTTGAGATATATGTTCTACCGGTATTAATACTTCGATTTATCGATATTGTCATGTTTATACCTATGTATTATACGGGTTGATTTAAAAAATATTTAAAAAATAAATTTTATAAATATATGAAAATCTTTTTTTACTTTAGTTGATGAAATTTTAGTTAGTTAATTGTTAAATTAGATTTTAATAGAATAAATTGAATTGGATTTGATTAGATTTGAATTGTTTTTTATTAGTAATTCTTGTAAATGACATGACAATTTCTGAAAATGACAACTAACAAATTATATAAGAAATCGACAGATGACAAATTAAAGGAGAACAAGACAAGTGACAATTTTGTTACTCTTCTAATAGTATTTATATATTATAGATTATAGATTTGTAGATAGATATCATGTCATTGATTTGCATCACATACCATCGTGAGAGGTGATTCATAATATGCATGATAACTATATAACGTGAGGTTAGACATCAGCTTGGCGGTTGTGCGACGCAAGCAATGTCAAATCTCAAACCCTGCTTGACCGCCTAAGTTGCGGCGTGAGGTTGTCCATGTGATCTCTCTTGACTTCCATGGACGGAACGCGAGACTCACTACTCTCCCTTGACTTCCATGGATGGGACGCAAGATTAACCACTCGTGTGCCACTTGACCCTTGACCGTTATCAACTGGGGTGTGGTCATGTCATAGTGTCACGAACATACTTTGTGATTCACTTTATTGATTATCGGTGTAGATCTATGTATTATTTATGTCGTTTAATAGGATTACTCCTTAGGCCTTTTGATTTACCCCGCGTTGGAGATGTATTTACAAGTTATGCTTTGGATCAGATTGGACATTGTGGACATTGTGGTCAGCTACGTAAGGCACCGGTCGTTGTGGTAGTTAGACGAGTATGACATCCTTCGTTGTTGTAGAGTTACTTATATTGTGGATGTGTCAACGATAATGTGGGTGGATTGCCATGGCCCGCAACGCCTCTACCACATTCGTTATGTGGGGAACTTTATTAAGCTTTTGTTGGATGACTAAATTCGAGTCGTGTGTTAGGCTAAGACTACTTATTTCTAAATTTTAGTTCACTTTTGTGTGGAGTGATAGACTTCTAAAAAACGGACATTAGATGTAATGATGTATGAGCATGATGGGCTGCTTTGGATACTCGACATTTGATGTTGTAGCATCTATAAATCATCTATAAACTCTGACATTTGAATATTTGATGGTTTTAATTAAACCTGGCAATTGTAGACACGAATTCGTGAAAAATACGACATGACACAAATACATCTTAAAAAAGTGAGATAAAACTTATTACCCTTCTTTTATTCGTGTCGTGTCAAATTCGTGTCCGACACGTGAAAACGACACGAATACACGAATTGTGAGGTCTAGTTTTAATCTATGCATGGGAAGTTATTATATTATGGGAGAAAAATTTTAATTAGCCCCTATTTTCACTAAGTGTATTATATTGGATTCTGGGTTTTCCTCTGATAAATACAAGTTAATTTGGTATGATTGTTTGATTGTACTTTATTTGATTCCCTTAAATGATAAAAATATTTTACGTTGATTGATTGAAACACAAAAGTTTAATTGGTTTATCTGTCATTGATAAATCTGATTACCTCAAATGATAAAAAACATATTTTTGATTAGGGTAAATTGCGCAAAAAACCTCTAAGTTGGACCATTTTTGCGATTAAAACCTCCAACCTTTTTTCATTGCACAAAAAACCTCGAACTGGTTAAAACTTTGTAAATTTGGGCTTTTTTCAAAAGATCTAACTTGCAACCGGTTTAGCCTGTTGCAACTTGATGACGTGTAAAACTTTTAAATACATTTTTGCGTAAAAAACCTCCAACTTGATTAGTTTTTTCAATTAAAACCCCACATCATTTTTAATTTGATAAAAAAAACCTCCAACCAACAAAGATAATTAAAATTGAGTCTTCACTGATTGCATTTTGATAACATGGATATTTATTAAACTTTTATTTATCAAACAAAATATTCGTTTTCCAATGAAACCTCCACCCTCTAGGCTAGCGAACCTCACTGCTCTAACTATCATATTTAGATGCTAAAATGAAATATAAATAAATGAAGTTGTACATAAAGCTGAACCTAAAAATGCAACTCGTTAACACAAAATGAAATCGATTCCATCGGCACAATTGAAGTTAAAATTTAAGATCAAACGGCAAAAGTTAATCGAACATACATACATACATAAAATAAACAACACTGAACATAAAGAAGAGATAGAGTAATCGGAGTTGCCAGATGTAGAGAAAAAGAGAAAAGGTAAATATAATTGTTGGTTAGAGGTGAGAAAAATACAGTTAAGGGTTTTAATCGAAAAAGTCACCAATTTCGGGGTTTTTTATGCAAAAGTTCAGTTTAAGAATTGTACATATAGTGCCACGTAGGCGCCACGTAAGTCAGGTTTGCCATGTGGACGCCACGTGTGTGCCATGTAAGCATAGCAACCTATTATAACCGGTCAAGTCTTAATTTCAAAAGATTTTACCGGTTAGAGGTTTTTTGTGCAACAAAAAATGGTTAGGGGTTTTAATCACAAAAATGGTCCAACTTTAAGGTTTTTTACGCAATTATCCCTTTTGATTATTATTTTTTAACAAGTAAATTTGTATACCTTCAACAATAAAAAAAAAATTGGGTTTTTTTTTAAATTAACCCCTTTAATAAATAAATAACTATAATAGAAATACTCGTAAGTTTTTATGTTAACTTATCTATTAAATACCTATATGGAATAAAAAAGTATAGTTATAAAGTTGCTCATATCATATTTTATAGCATTGTATATCATATTTAATAAATTATATATTAGAGTAAATTACAGAAATGGTCCCTGTGGTTTGTTCAAAATTATGGAAACGGTCCCTCAACTTTCAAAGTTGCAGTGGCGGTCCCTTAAACCACTTTTTACTTGCAGAATTGGTCCTTCTGTTTCTAAATTTTTTAAAAATGACGATTTTGCCCTTCTTTTAATTACAAGTTTGGTAATTTCATTTTTGGTCCTTTCTTAATTTTTCATTTTTGGTTTTAAATTTGAAATAATAATTTAATAAATTATAATTTGATTCATTATTAATTATATTATTATTATTATTATTATTATTATTATTATTATTATTAATTTTACCTATTTATTTTGTAAAATAAATCTATATTTCTTTACTAAAAAATATTTTTATTTATATACTTAATTAGTTAAGTTATGCATCTTTTTATGTATTCAATTTATTTATTAAAATTTTATTTATTTATATTTTATTGGTTAAACTATTTGTATAATTTATTATTTATACTTTTCATCAAACTATTTCATTACTTTTAATAATTCTGAATTTGTGTAAATTTTGATTTAAATTTACTAATTCATTACGTTTTGATTTATGTTTGCTAATTATTATTTTTGATTTAAATATTTTGTTACGCTAATAAGTTTTCATTTAAATTTATTATTTTATTTGTTTGGATTTAAATATTTTGTTATGTCAGTACGTTTTGATTTCAATTTATTATTTTATTTGTTTTGATTTAAAATTTTGCTACGTTAATACTTAAGTGAAAATTAAAATATTTAAGTGAAAACGAATAAAACATATTAATGTATAAACAAAACTTGTAAATCAAAAAGAGTAAACACTATATTGAAATCAAAGCGTATATGCATAACAAAATATTAAAAATTAAAAAATTTAAATAATAAATTTAAATCAAAACGTATTAATGTAACAAAATATATTATTTTAAATAAAATAAACTAAAAGATAAATACTATTCATTATTTTTTCTAATATCTATAAAGATTAATAAATATAAATTATACATACAATATATTATTTTTACATCTTTAAATATTAATAAATAGATAAGATTTAAATCTACATTTAAATTATATGTTATATGTACTTTATCTATAAATCTAATTTAAAAAAATATTATTTGTTTGTTTATGAAATGATTTGTAAAATTATTTATTTTTAATATATATTATTAATTTAAGGCATTTTTTAAAACCAAACAAATAAAATAATAAATTTAAATAAAAACATATTAGCGTAACAAAACATTTAAATCAAAAATAATAAATTAGCAAACTTAAATCAAAATGTAATGAATTAGTAAATTTAAATCAAAATTTATCAACGTAATGAAATAGTTTGATGGAAAAGTATAAATGATAAAATTATACAAATAGTTTAACCAATAAAAGATAAATAAATAAAACTTTAATAAATAAATTGAATACATAAAAAGATGCATAACTTGACTAATTAAGTATATAAATAAAAATAATTTTTACTAAAGAAATATAGATTTATTTTATAAAATAAATAGATATAAATGATAATGATGATGATGTGATGATAATAATAATAATAATAATAATAATAATAATAATAATAATAATAATAATAATAATAATAATAATAATAATAATAATAATAATAATGATAATGAGAATAATAATAATAATATAATTAATAATCAATCAAATCATAAATTATTAAATTATTATTTCAAATATAAAACCAAAAATGAAAATTAATAAAAGGGACCAAAATTGAAATTACCAAACTTGTAATTAAAAGAAGGGCAAAATCGTCATTTTTAAAAAATTTAGAAACAGGAGGACCAATTCTGCAAGTTAAAAGTGGTTTGAGGGACCTTCACTGCAAGTTTGGAAGTTGAGGGACCATTTCCATAATTTTGAACAAACCACGGGGACCATTTCTGTAATTTACTCTATATCTATTTATCTATAAATACTATTAAAGGTTTAACTAATTTGTCATTTGTCATCCTCTCATAATGCCAAGTAACATTCTCTACGATTAACATGCACTACAAAAAAAAATGGTCTTTAGCGACAAACTCAACGACATTTTTAGCGACATTTTTTTTTGTCAGTGACATCTTTAGTGACGTCAAAGGAGATGTCGCTATAAATGCGTCGCAGATTTTAGTGACATCAAAAGGCACGTCGCTAAAGTTTTGACACCTATAGCGACTACTGGTAAAAGTGTCGCTATCTAGAATTATGTCACTAGTGGTGTCCTAGTTTGTGTCGCTGTTCTTGAATTATGTCACTAGTTGTGTTGTACTTTGTGTCGCTACCAGTTGTTACTAGTTCAATCACAATTTGTGTCGCTATATTTTAATGACGTCGCTAGTTGAGTTATTGTTTGTCACTGTAGTTGGATAACGTCACTACTTAAGTAGCCATATGTGTCACTGTTAATGAATGTTGTTGCTAATGGTATTACTGTTTATGTCATTGTTCTTGAATAGTGTTGCTGGTTACGTTGCTATCTATGGCGCTATTATTGAATCTTGTCGCTAATTGCATAACAATTTATGTTGCTATTTTTGAACCTTGTCGCTAATTGCATCACAATTTATGTTGTGATTTTTGAATGATGTCGCTAGTTGTGTTTTTGTATGTTATTATGTATGTCGCTATTATTAAATGATGTCGCTAATTGAGTTATTGTTTGCATCGCTATTCTTGATTAATATTGCAATATGTGTCGCTATTTTTTAGTGATGTCACTACTCATGTTACAATATTGGCGTTATACTTGATTTATGTCACTATGTGTGTCGCTATTTGAGTCACTATCTTTAAATTATGTCACTATTATTATTATTATTATTATTATTATTATTATTATTATTATTATTATTATTATTATTAGCCATTATTTTTTTAGTACGGTTACTATTTTTTTATCAATTATCATTATTATATTATTAACAATTATATTTATCAAAAACTAAAATTGAGGAAAATCTAGTGTTTATTTATTCCATCAAACTATATTATTAACAATTATTTTTACATTAAAAAGTAGATTCTTTGTACTCAAAACAACAAAACTGTTTTATACGAACTAAACTATCTATGCTCCTTTTGGCTGATAGTGGAGAACGTCTAGAAGTTTTTCTGTTGCCCTTTGCATCTCTTCAGTCACCGTGCATCGTAGCAACAACAAACACATTAGCATAAATCAGGGAAATTTCAACTGGTTTGGTCTTAAGGGTCTTTACCTCTTCCGGACGACCAATTGCAAATCCAAGCTTTGCATCACCATCTCTTTTGATTTCAACGGCAACCTCGCCTCCAAGAGGTGCGAACCAAAGACGAACAACTCTTACAATGCCAATGTCAACCCCATTGTAATATTCAAAACCATAAACACTCACGTTGGCGATGTTTATAGGTAGTAAAGATAAACTCATCACACCTGATTGGTTCAAGCACCCCATTGTCGTAATCGTACCTGGAATCTAAAATTGAAAATTTGAGTAGATTTTATCATGATATATTTTACAGATTTTACAGAACTCGGGTCATATTTGGAGACATAATATACCTTCCAAGAACTAAAGTAATGTAAAATAGACATTTTTCTTGTTACTGACACGAATTATGAAAACTCTGCCATGCCATGCCATGCTGATAATCACCGTTAGCTCTATCAATAGCTGGAAACATAAATAGCTATCATCTCTCCAGTACTCTAAGATTAGGAGTTAATAAATTTTGCAACATTAAAAAATGCACAATAAGCAAGCTAGAAGATATAATCTTGAAGATTTTACTAACCTAATTCAAAACTCACTCCATGACCCATCCCCTTTACTTTCCATGTTTTCTTGTCAAAACATGTACCTGCAGTAAATTTATTGAAAAAACAACTCCAAAGCATCAACATTTATCTCAATTTTTAAAAATTATCAATTGATAATGTAACTAACCTACTTAAATTAATAATTAAGTTAATTGACTTGTTTTCACTACAACTAATTCTCTGTTCATATCTTCCTCTATTTGTAGTTAAGTGATAACGATCCATAAATCAACAATTAGTTGCAAAACAAAGTGGCACAGGGCACTTATGCCTTCATTGAAGAAGAATCAAATTTAAGCTAGGAACAAAATATAAAATGGGCATTACAAATCTATCCAGTTTGAGTAAAGTAATGGCATGGAGCCAAGGACTACTATAATCACTGGTTTCTCTTTCTAGAAGGAAGACAAAGTAAAAGTGAAGCTCCGTAGTCTAACAAAAGCAGAAGGTTTGATTACCTCTAGTTCAATCATCCACTTCTAAGCTATGTTCACAAACTACTCTTGTAACAAGTCGCATCCTTGAGTTGGTGAAGCAAGTGCCTGAAGAACACATGGACAAAGGCAAAGCAACATCTCAATGCACATATTCAAATTCAATTGATCAATCAAGAATCAAGAACAAAAAATTGAAATAGCAGCTTGACTTACAAGAATGATTAAAATAAAGAAAAGAAACAAGTGACATTAAAAATATAAAATGGCGAGAGCCGCGAGACAAACCCTCTTGAAGTTTTTTTTTTTGGTCAATCTCTTGATTCATAGCAGAGAATTCAGCCAGCATGAAGCTCTTGTACTATAGTTTAAGCACTAAATTAGACATAATTGAACAAACAATAAATACAAGAAAACAAATACAATGGAAGGAAACATTAAAGTTGATGGATGATCATTGACAATTGGAGAATACAGACCCTATAACCTTAATAGTCTAAGTAAAAGTCAGATTCATAAATACAAGAAAACAAATACAATGGAAGGAATCATTAAAGTTGATGGATGATCATTGACAATTGGAGAATACAGACCCTATAACCTTAATAGTCTAGGTAAAAGTCAGATTCATAAAGAAAGCCATTAGAAAAAACTTTGACTTGTGTATGATCTAACAATATATGAAATGAATAAACGAAGCAATAATGGTTAATTAAAAGTATTATTTAATCAAAAGTATTAAGTAGAAGGCTTTTAATCATTCATATAATCCAACAAATTATCATTGTTTGGTCAGCTACTATGAAACTCCAAGCAATCATATATCCTAGAAAATGATGACTTAATCACTAGATTAAGTGTGTTAGTTAATGATTACAAGAATCCTGTAACATCTAGCAACTATCACACAACTTAATGGCATACATTGACCAAGAAATTATAGCATAAATACATATCTTAAAAGTAAAAAAAACCTGTGAAACTTTAATTTCAATCGCAATCAACAAAAGAAAATGCAAATGTCATAACTTTAATAGCATAAAGGAGACTTTGAGAGTTTCAATTTTCAATTTCTTGATTTTAATAATAAACCCATATCTACATCTGATTTTTACCAACCGAAGAGTCCATAAGCAACAAAAAAAAAAGACACACAAGCAAACCTACAATGATTAATATACTAGGTGGACTCCGAGACTTGCTAATATTCTAAGTATGGGGTGTGGTGTGTGCCAACACTAGAACCCCGAGACTTATTAGTCTCGGGGTGGGCAGTAGGACGTGAGACGGACCGACAGAGGGACGAGATGGCACGCAGCAGCAACATAATTAGGCAATTAGATTATAGTTTAGCCAGGAAGGTGAGCAACTAAATGATGAGCGTCACAGTTTATCACACCTCCTAAATATTCTGCATGGATTGGTGCTCCCGTTTTCAAAGCATGTTCTAAACTCTCCATCACCTGCAAAATGTCAATTATCACAACCATGCATCGATCACTAGAAATATATATAATCCATTCCCTCTGGTTTTGACGGAATCAATATATATATATAGTTCAAATCCAGGTCGATCAACATGATCGAAATTAAAAGAAAAGTTCTATGGACTTCAATTCCAACACATGTGCTTGATCGACCAGGTTAGTAATTATAACGTTACCAAAACACCAGAACCTTCCCCCATGACAAACCCATCTCTATCTTTGTCACATGGTCTGGAAGTCGTGTGTGGATCATCGTTCCTACGAGACAATGCTCCAGTAGCAGAAAGACCGCCCACTCCACCAGGAATAATGGAAGCTTCAATGCCACCAGCAATCATCAAATCAGCCTCCCTTCACGGATATGATTCGCAGCAGCACTGATGCAATAATTAGACGTGGCACAAGCAGCTGAAATCGAGTAGTTTGGTCCCATAAATCCAACTTCTATAGCCTTTTACTAAAAAAATAATTAGAAGCAAACGAAGAGGAAATTCCTTAACATAGAAACATTTGCCACAATCAATCAAAATTGAAATACACAAATGATGGATTGGCTAAGCAAAGGTATCCTTTTACTGAAAAAATATTAGGATTCACACAAAACACCAGGCTTCACAGCCATCCAGATCAATTGATCAACAAAAATAACCCACTAAACACACAAGACTGAATCAACCTCTTCATTCAAACACAAAACAAAACAATATGAAAGATTGAAAAGTAAAATAGAACTATAGTCAATACCTTTGTTAAGCCTCTGCAGCGTCGATCTAGCACAAGGAAGTTGATGAAGTCTATTACGAAAAGGAAGTCGATCTGTGGAGGTGTTGATGAAGTCGATTAGGAACCAAGGGCAGTGGTGAAGTCGATTAACAACAAAGAATTTTAGAATGCAATGAGCTAGTTATTGTATTTCAAGCAATTTTACCTGAACAAGAGCAATCGTTTATGAACCAGAAATCTCACAATTTAGGGCTCGACGCTGAACTATGTGTGGAGGAGCAAGGCGAAGGCAAAGTCTGAGTGGAGACAGAGGAGGATATGGAGCCGGAGACGGATCTAAAGGCGGAGCCGGAGACGGGTCTATAGGCGGAGGCGCAGGCGGAGGAAAAGTGACGATGAAAAGGCTGAGGGAGGCGGTTGAGCACTTGAGCATGGAAGTGAGAAATAAACTGAGCAAAATTTGAAAAGCATCGATCAAAATATTCAATTAATATTTTTGGTTTTTATTTTTTATTTTTTATTTTTAACACCTTACCAACTTATAAATTCGGTCAAAGTAGGTGTTGTGATATATACATAGAATTTGGTTCCACAGCGTCCCTTGTGAAAGCCTGCGTATCCAGCGTACCCCACATAGACAAGAGTATTTTCGTAATTGCAGCGACCATTCGCATTGCTTAAATTCATCATTCACATTAATTGATCATTCACATTAGTCAATTGATCATTCACATTACTTAATTGATCATTCACAACACTTATTTAACTATTTATACTTCTTGTACACTTATTTGATCATTCACATTACTTAATTAACCATTCACATTACTTAATTGATCATTCACATTACTTAAATGATCATTCACATTACTTAATTAATCATTCACATTACTTAATTGACCATTCACATTACTTAAATACATTTAACATTGATGGTATGTAGAAGATGAAGTCTAACATTGTTGTTCTCGTCATTCATCAAATGTGAATGGACATTTACCTAATGTGAATGACCATTCACATTAGAAGATTGATCATTCACAAAACGTAATTGACAATTAAACAGAACTAATGTAAGGTGCTGATATTATTTCACCAATGTGAATGGTAAATTTCCTAAATGTGAATGGTCATTCACATTAGCTGAATGATCATTCACATTGGTTGATGTTATTAATGTCTGATAGATTTGAGAATTTGAGTGTTACATGAATGACCATTGTTGCTGTTTGTCATTAATCTTGTTACTGCTTGTTAGTAGTTGACGATGCACAACATACATGTTGTGCTGATATGGTACAACCAATGTGAATGGTAAATTTCCTAATGTGAATAACCATTCACATTAGCTGAATGATCATTCACATTGCTTGATGTTATTAATGTTTGATAGATTTGAGAATTTGAGCGTTACATGAATGACCATTGTTACTGATTGTTAGTAGTTGACGATGCACAGCATACATGCTGTGTTGATATGGTACAACCAATGTGAATGGTAAATTTCCTAATGTGAATGGCCATTCACATTAGCTGAATGATCATTCACATTGGTTGATGTTATTAATGTTTGATAGATTTGAGAATTTGAGCGTTACATGAATGACCATTGTTACTGTTTGTCATTAATCTTCTTACTGCTTGTTAGTAGTTGACGATGCACAACATACATGTTGTGCTAATATGGTACAACCAATGTGAATGGTAAATTTCCTAATGTGAATGGCCATTCACATTAGCTGAATGATCATTCACATTGGTTGATGTTATTAATGTTTGATAGATTTGAGAATTTGAGCGTTACATGAATGACCATTGTTACTGTTTGTCATTAATATTGTTACTGTTTGTTAGTAGTTGACAATGCTCAGATTCACATGTTGTGCTGATACTATTATACCAATGTGAATGGTCAAAATAAGCAATGTGAATGATCATTTAAGTAAGGTGAATGATCAATTAAGTAATGTGAATGATCATTTAAGTAACGTAAATGATTAATTAAGTAATGTGAATGATCATTTAAGTAAAGTGAATGGTCAATTAAGTAATGTGAATGACCAATTAAGTAATATGAATGATCAGTTAGTCAAATAATTATTGTGAATGATCAAATAAGTGTAAAAGAATTGTAAATAGTCAAATAATTCTTGTGAATGATCAAATAAGTGTTGTGAATGAATAATTAAGTAATGTGAATGATCAACTAACTAATGTGAATGATCAATTAATGTGAATGATGAATTAAGTAATGTGAATGATGAATTAAGTAACGTAAATGGTCGCTGTAATTACGAAACTACCCTTCCAGCCAAAAAAAGGGGGACACGCATGGAATTGCATTTTTTGATCACAACCATTGATTTATTTAATCTTGTGGCTTTGGATGGGTACCCTTGGTACACTGGATTTTTGAAGGGACTCTTTTGAACCTAAATCTATATATATATATATATATATATATATATATATATATATATATATATATATATATATATATATATATATATATATATATATATATATATATATATATAGTTTTAATATTATAAATATGTGTATGTGTGTTTTTTTAATTCTTATAACTAAATAGTAGAAAATCTTTTTTTTACTAAATTATAAAATTAAACAAGCAATCGAAATACAGATTTCACGTATAAAATATTAATTACTGACCAAATTTTCATTTTTGTATATTTTATTAGATTTCAATTTTATAATTCAGTGACATACATAATGTCTTGAATATAAATGTCACAAGATCAGCGACGCGTTTAATGATATGTGTTAATATGTCACAAATTCAGCGACACACATAGTGACTTGTATGTGTATGTCACAAAATTAGCGATGAGACTAGCGACTTGTGTGTGTTTGTCACAAACTCAACAACGTATATAGCGACTTGTGTGTGTATGTCACAGAATCAGCAACATATATAGTGACTGGTGTGCGTATGTCACAAAATCAGCGACATATATAGGAACTTGTATGCGTATGTTACAAAATAAGCGACATATATAGCGACTTGTACATGAATGTCACTAACAATACTAACACAACTAGCGACTTTGATGACATCTTTGTTACTAAACATGTCATTGATGTCGTCATTAACTTGCGACATGCAAAAGCATGTCGCTGTAAGTGTCAATGAATGCTTTTTTTTTTTGTAGTGATGTGTTAATTAATATTTCTAGATTTATTTTAGATTTCAAATCAGTTTCCTTTAAAGATAAATTTATGTTATATCCACTAAAATATCAACAAACAACATTTAAAATATATTTTAATAACAACAATGATAATAATTATAAACAAAAAATTATTGATGATCATCTTTACCGTTTTAATTATTTATACATACAATTAATTATAATAGACGATATTAAATATCATTAGTATAAAAAGTTTGAATACATCTAAGTTTAATATTTAGTTTTTCAATTTTAAGTTTATATAATTAAAAAAATATTTATTAAAATTATCCGTGTAATACACGGGTTAATAAACTAGTGTAAACTAAATTAAATACTTGCACTTTCTAATAAATAATCAACTAATTACACTTCTTGCTCCCTTATTCTATCACTTCTCGTTCATTTACTTATGAGTTACTGTTTTTGAAATATACATTCATAAACTTACAATTATATTTTTTAGGGTAAATTATAAATTTCGTCCTTGTGGTTATATGTAAATTATGGATTCAGTCTTTTTCACGTCGAAATTACAGTTTCAGTTCATATGGTTGGCTTTTTGCTACGATTTTGGTCATTTTTAAAAAAATGACCATTTTACCCTTTAAGAAATAATAATAAAAGACAACAAACTTTACTTTTTCAATAAAATAAAATTAAAAATATATTTAATGACTTTTAATTTTAATATTTAAAGTAAATTTAATATTTTACTTTTTTTATGAGAATTAAAACAAAAAAAATAAACTCAAAACACATTTATAAACCTCAAAGTAAAAAAGCCTACGCCCACTAGCGTAAACCTCACTTCCTTTTAAACCTCACTACCTTCTCCATATAGCTTTTGCAGCTTTCTTACCAAAGCAAAAACCACATGATCCATGGATTATTCATTCATATAAACCTCAAAAGTAATCTTATCTTTGCATGGCATAATCATATTATACAACCTTGCTATCAGATCATGACGACTCTTAAGCTCAATTGTAGCCAACAATCCTTCGCAAAACCTACGCCCACTAGCGTAAAATTTAAACACGTTTTTTGACCTTCTTTCAACAACAATGGCGAATCAAAAGGCCTTTGGCCTGACGGTAAGAGGGTGGAATTGTAAGCGAGAGGTCACGGGTTCGATTCCCGTCGGAGGCAAGTTGGAATTTAGGTGGAGTAACTAAGTCTGGTGGTAAAGAAGTAGTTTAGGAGTAGGAGTAGGATAGTTTGCCGTTCAAAAAAAAAAAAAACAATGGCGAATCATCACCTTCTCCAACACCTAACAAACTAAAATTCTTCTAAAAAATGGTGTCTCGAGTAGCAAATTTCGCCGCCCAAGCTAAGGCTAGGGTTTCGTTCTCTTTTCTACCAGTGAAAAAATTAATCGTAAACATAATCAAGAATGATACGCATGTAATCTCAATCGTATAAGATCTAATACTCTTCGTTACCGATATCCGTTCCTGCACTTCGCTTTCTCTTCCGGATCAAATTTAAAGTCATTAAATATACTTTTTAAATTTATTTTATTGAAAAAATAAAGTTTGTTGTCTTTTATTATTATTTTTTAAAGGGTAAAACGGTCATTTTTAAAAAAAAATGTCCAGTCAAAGGACCAAAAGCATAACAAAAAGCCAACGACAGGTGAAAATGACTGAATCCATAATTTACATATAACCACAGGGATAAAATTTGTAATTTACCCTATTTTTTATATTGACATACATATAATTCATAAAATTATATCATATAACCATAACAACATTGATTTTTTTTTGTATGAAAGCAAACTAAAAATATTTACAAAGGATAAAAACTTGTTAATAAAATAGAAAATTAAAAAAATAATTAAAATGCTTATGGATATCCTCCTATATATTATACAATTATACAAGCAGATATTTCTTTGTATATTTGTAATAAAATTGATAACTATGATAACTTTACGAAATCATATTTTGAAATTTAAAAGATGATATAAATAATACAAGGATTTTTATTTATTTTAATTTAATTTATAAATCATTGAATTTATCGTAAAATAAAATTCAATGTATTATTTTTAATATATAACACGACACACTAAAATTTAAATTTTGTTTAACGTGAAATTTCATGCAAATATTAATAGTTAATTTATTTAATTGTCTTAATGTTTTATAAGCATTAGTTATGTTTTAATTAGTTGTTTTTTCCTTGATATTTTTTAAATTTAAAAGAAGTTTTTATGAAATTCTTCCTATTAAAAAAATAAGTATTAGTAGTGTATTTGATATTTTATGAAAATTTACTTTGATGGACCAATCCAAAAATTATATAATGGATTAGTAGAGAAATGTGTTTAAATTAGCTAGGTTAATATTGAAAAAAATCTATTTATTTTCTCGATTAAGTTCATAAACTTATTTTCAATTGTTTAAATCACTAAAATATGTTTTTCTTATATGATAGTATATATTTATCATTGATTATTTAATTAATAATTATAATAATAATTATATTACTAATAATAAACTTAAAAGTTATTAATGATCCGTTTTTTTTATTTAAATGATTTATACATATATTAATTATATAACATATAGTAAATATTATTAGTACTAAAAGATTGAAAATTAATTTTTTATTTTAAGTTTATATGGTTTTAAGAAAACAAATTTATTAAAGTTATCCGTGTAATACACATGTTAATAAACTAGTTTATATAATAAAAGAGAACACAAATTGCACATGACATCACCACATTTCACCTAAAAAGATAATTACACTTTATTATTTCTTAAATAAATTTAAAAGAAATGTTTAAAAAAGAACTAATGTTCATGAATATTTAACAATATAGATAAATACATTTTATCCAACCAATTATTTATTAAAAAGTGTTCACATAATACATGGGTTCATAAACTAGTTAGTTGGTAAAACAGAACCGTTTAAACAAAATGTTTAATAATTTAATCATCCAAACGGAAAACGATATTGAGTTTGTTTCGATGTTAAGTAGGTGACGGAAAAAATTAAGGTAACAATTTAAATATACATATTGAATAAAACAAAAATAGTTTAAAAACACAATATACTTAATCGTAAAACTGGAAAACGTTGATGTGTTTTTTTTTTCAAGATTAACCCTTAAATCTACGATAAACGTTGTAAATATGTATTTTTTAAAACTCAAAGTTGTCAAATTATAAATATCCGCATTGTCTTTGAAATTTAATACACACATATCATGTTTTGGATATCCATGATAAAATTTGCTAACCCATTTTTATAATTATTCGAAAACAACATTGTTTTATTAATTTATATTGTAAGAAAATAATACATGTGTTTAGATATGGAGCCATTTATTAACATTATTATAATACAATGCAAAATAAATTATTTAAGAATATCATGTTTTAAACGACATACCATTTAGATTATCGTGAACTTAATCAAAAATTTTAGAAAATCCAATTTTTATTTTGATAGTAATATTTAAATCGACCTTATACCGAATCATACATTGAAAACGAGTTTATTCATATCACCTGAAATCGACCTTAAACTGAATTATCGAGTTGTATGTTATGTCATATCATCTCATCTCAAAATGTAGAATTTCAGGGATTATGATCGTGTCATATGAGCACAAAATCAAAAAAATCTGAATTTAAATGTGTCTGGTCAAGCTGCGTGAGAAATATTTTTTCTTTGTTCCGTCGGCAAATATATATCATTTTTATAAAATTGTATATTAATAATAAACTTCAAATATTTTAGTTTTATTTTATATTTTAAAATATTTTTCAAAGTATATTACATAAATTGTCCCTGTGGTTTGGGGGTATTTGCGGTTTTCGTTCCTCAAACTTTTTTTACACCACTGGTAGCAAAAAAATACGAAGCTCGAAACGAGCCGAGCTCGAGCCTAGTACTTTTAAACGAGCCGAGTTCGAGCTTGAACGGACTCGGGCTCGGCTCATTTACACTCCTATAGATATAGCATATAAAATTTAGGAAATATTTAGGAATACTTGGGAAAACATGATTAAAAGTAATTGGTTTTAAAACATATTATAAACGTGATTGATTTAGTGGTAGAAAAACCACTCTGAATACAATAATCCAAACAATGATTTAGAGCATTGTATACGTCTGTTAGATCGCTTCCAACATAAAAGATCCTGACCTCGTTGTTGCTTGTGTCCTTCTTCTACTTACACTTTCATGGGTCTTTTCCCGATGAGGCATGGTCGTGTCTGCTTCCTACCTTTGAGGTGTGTCTTCTATCTGTTACTTATTACTTATGTTAACTCATGATATTTTTTCCAAAAAATTATAGTATTTAACTCGTAGATTCACGACCTCATTTAGCTATGGTTTATAGTATGTAACTCGTAGATTCACGACCTCAGTTAGCTTATGCATATGATGTGAACATGATAAGACTCTAAGGTTTTTCCAGTTTCAGATAAAGAACTTAAAATCATTCGATTAATAAAAAAGAATAACTGTAATAACTAGATTTATATGTCTGCTGTAAGATCATGCTTTCACAGAAGTCTTATTACGTAGGTCCTAGTCGCAATGCAACGATCAATCAACAACTAATTAATTAAACTAATGACGAATTTAAGCATTTATTACATGTCAGATTTTAAATTTAAGTTATAAATGGTACACTTGTTATGCTATTACATCATTATTGAAGCATACAACCACTATCCATCATCCCAAAGCCAGTAAATCTGATAATTACCCCAAAATGTATGTTGAGTAGGGGTCTAGGTAACTTCAAGTTTGCTCAAAGTCTGACTAAAAGTTTGGTCCAACAGGGGCTTTGCCTTTACCTGAAAAGAAATATGCAACAACTGACAAACTATTTTGCTTAGTGAGTTAATAGATATTTACATTAAACATGCATTTATGTGCACGGTGTGCTGCTATGTCATGTCATGCTCTTTGTTCATTAGTGACCAGTCATTAATGCTAAAACGTGTGACTTTTCTCAAAACAGTATAAACTGTTGCCGCTATTGAGACTTCAACGAATAGAATTGCTTGGGATGATGATAACTCCACACACATAAGTGAAGATCAACCACGTACTAGACTAGCTACCAGTAAGTTATGTGGGCATCACCGAAGTATGTTCTGATCCGCTGCCTATGCTTTCATCATGCAAATAGCACAATAGTATAACTTAGACTGTCACCTAATCACTGGACAAGAGTGTTGGTGCTAAGCTTCGCAATAGAATAGCTATGAAATGTCGAGAGTATAATAGAAGTCATGCTAGTATGCCAAGCTTAAGTTGATCAACAAATCATGTCGTGCAACTTGTCTAAGTTGCTTAGAGTTAAAAGAATGTCAAAGGAATGTTACGCTGCAAAATAAGTCTCAAATTACATAACATGTAGTTGTAAAGTAAATTCTACAAGTCACTTATTATGTTTAATGTGCTCTTTGTTGTATTTAGCTTTAATCAAGTTATATTTGTGCTCCAGCTCTTATTTTTATGTTAACAATCTATAGTGAAGTAAAACCACATCCTGACTTATATCAGGGAAACAAATACACTTGTCACTTGCTTTTGCTTTTGCCTTTACTTTAGCTCCTTTAATCTAATTTTGATTATATGTTTATCTAGTTAATCTTGTCATTTTATAATGAACATGAGCTTCATAATCTTTATTGCATTCAATTTTTGTGTTTCTGTTGTTAATTTAATTGATTTGTAACACAACTTCAAAACATTATCTCAACTTCATATAGTTTCCAGTTTCGATCTTGGTACACTTTGGAACATATATTTCGAACATCAGATATTAATGAAAACTTCCGAACTTAGCCCTTTGGAACCTTAGGTTAAACTTGCATACCTTCAGAATTGAGATCTTCGAACCTTTTCCCGAACTTTGCAAGTTTCTAACCCAAGTGTGTCAACTTCGAACTTTCGATCTTAAGGTTTCGAACTTCAAAACTCTTCCAAACCTTTGGAATTTTCTTCTGAACTTCGGAACTTTACCCGATCCTTCGAAATAACTTTCAAACTTTGGAACCTTTTTTATATTCAGAATCTTCAGAACTTTCATATTGTGCTTTGAAGCTTTTGATTCCAACACAAAAGTTTGTTCATCAATTGCGGTTTACCTAATTTTGTCCAAATCTGTTTTTAACCATTTTTAATACTAAAATACATGCAAAGACTTATAAAGTATAATCCAACATATATTTAACATCATTTGATGTTTGTTTAGACATTTCTTTGCTAATTTCGACCCAAGAAAGACTCGGATTTTGCATGTAAGTCGTAAACTACAAAACAAGCATAAAACTCTAAATAAAATTGCATATTACCTTGAATTATCATTGGATTTTTGTAGAAATTACCTGCATGTAAGTTTTATGCAAGTTCTTAAAGCTAACTTTTGAGTTTTGCCGTATAATTTTAGAGAGCGTAAGAAAATGATTGTAGAGAGAGTTTGTGTTCGTTTAAGTTAAGTTTGAGAATGAAAATATGCTGATTATTTGCATGTTATATTGATGAGTGATCAATATTGATGATGAGTCATCAAACCACATAAAACGTGGTTTTACCAAATGAGTTTGACAAGTTTTCATTTTGCACTCCTTAATCTTTATTTTAACAAAATAGTGTTTTACCCAAACCTATCATAACATTTATTATTACAAACTTTATTAAGAATAAAACTTACATAATTAGGCTAAATACATGCTAATAAAGTTAAGGATGTTACATTTGCATTTGTTTTATGTTCTTGATTTTTTTATTGAGGCATGTTGATTCATATTGAGTTGGCATTCTACTGACTAGCGCATACACGATGCACATTGTTGCTTGAATGCCATGTTTGTACATGTTTACGTTCCTTTCTTGTGCATCGACTTGATGTGCTTACGAGTTATATTACGATCGAATGTTACCAATGTTATATGACAATGTTGTTCATCCCTCTGATGATCTCAAATGACAAATATAGCATTCCTAATAGTAAAAAAAAAAAAATTCACCTCTTTGATGATCTATGATATTGTGATGTGATATAGTGTCACATCACGATGGGGCTACAAGCTCATTTACATGATATTGTGTTAGTAGCACAAGGGGCATACATTGTTCATACTCGTTGCATAAAATATGTACAATATGAAATTTATATACTCACTAAGCAAACGTTTACGTATTAGTTGTTAATATTTTTACAGGATAATGAAGACACCAAGTTGGATCATCTAGTTAGGCAACTACTATATCAAGTTAAATAATAATTCTACTTGATACTCAGTAATGTAAGGGTTGTTTATGGGATAGTTTGGGTGTGATGGTTTGTAATAATTACTTAAGTAGTGATATATGTCTACACGTTTATGATGTGCACACTAATGCATGTTCGTATAAACTTATTTAATAGTGGACTTATATTGTAGGGCAAATGACCAAAAATAGTAACAATTTTTGTCATTTTTATCGTTAATAGTAACATTATTTATTTATTATCATTAATAACACTGATTTTTATTTTTTTATCGTTTATAGCAACAACTTTTTATTTTACTATCAATAATAGTAATTGTTGACCTGAAAACTTGACATGCTAAACAGGTTTGCTGGTCACCAATTACTATTATTTGATAGGAAAATAAAAAGTTATTACTTAAAATGATAAAAAAAAATACAGAAGTCAATGTTATTAATGATAAAAAATAAATAATATTAATTAAACAAGTCTTACAATTAAACAATTTCCAGGTATTTTATTTAGCCCCCAAACTTAGCCAAAGACATATGATAGAATTTCAAGATTTAACAACGTACTTTCTAATGATGTCAGATTTGGACAAAACTTTAGTAGACAAACCCATAGTGAATATCATGTTTAACATTAATATCAAGTGATACATTGTTTGAATGGGTTTGACCTAAAGGTTTGCAAAATAACCGAACCCAAATAACCTATCCGAACCAAATCTTAAACGGTTTATTTGGGTCTGGTTATTCGGTTTTCGGTTTTGTTATTCGGGTTAAATGGTACCCGAATAACAATTTCGTTTTGGGAACCGGGTAGAATTCATGTTTATTCGTGTACCCAAATAACCCGATTAACCCGTTTAATTTTTAAATTCCCAAAATTAATTAGAATTAGAATTGTTTATATATAAAAATGTAAAGATTTAAATACTCAATTTTAATTGGCAAACCATTTAACCTGTGTACCCAAATTACCCAACCCGTTTAAACTATTTGTAAAATATTTCATTTTTTATATCAAACCCGAATAACCCATTTAACACAAATCGATTAACCCGATACCCATTTGACCCGAAGCCGATTAACGCGTCCCCTTATATGGCTCGTGTTCGGCCAAAGAACACACACACTCAAACCCTAACGTGATACACATTTAACCCGCCCGAATAACACCCCTAGTTTGACCTATTAATCAAGTTTGACCACCAATTTTGACTCTTTTTTAATATGTAATATATATGCAGTATTGAATATACAATTTATATTGTTATTTCAACATTCAATATTTCGTTATCATATATTGAATTTACATTTGGATAAATTTTTTTCAAATAAATATAGCGCATAAATTTTTTCCAAAGAAATTATCATGATCGGTCGGATCGATCTATATAAATATTAAATATTAAATATTCATATCAAATCTCGAATAAAGAATATCACATTCTTTAAATGTTTTTTGTTAAATACATATGCATTGTAAATGGGTTAATTGCGCAAAAAACCCCAAACTTGTCAGCTTTTTGTGATTAAAACCCCAAACCATTTTTCGTTGCATAGAAAACCCCGAACTAACTAAAAATCAGTAAATCAAGGTTTTATCAATGAGTAACCGGTTAAAACAGGTTACTAATCCTACGTGGACTAGTAAATAACCTACGTAGAATAAATTTTAATTGTTGAAACCGGTTTCAAAGTATTACACATCATTTTAACGCTCGTAGATGAGGTAATCTCGTTCAAAAAAAATTATCAACGGAGTTTTAAATGATGTGTAATACTTGGCAACCAGTTTCAACAATTAAAATTTATTCTACGTAGGTTATTTACCAGCCCACGTAGGATTATTAACCGGTTTCAACCGGTTACCCATTGATAAAACCTTGATTTACTGATTTTTAGTTAGTTCGGGGTTTTCTATGCAACGAAAAATGGTTTGGGGTTTTAATAACAAAATGCTGACAAGTTTGGGGTTTTTTGCGCAATTACCCTTTAATATATGTATATATGAAATACAATAGTATTTACATATAATATACAATATTGACTATATGACATTGAATGACCTCGATATGATGTATTAAATGTTCATCTTGGTAAATTTTTTATAAAAAAATAAACACATATATTTTTTAAAAAAATAATGTATCGTGACCGATATCGTTTTAAAGAGTATAAAATTCTTGTTTTTGTGATATAATTTTTTAAGCTAATAATTAATCATATTGATTATTATTATAATTTAAAGAGATAGAATTTTTATTTGCTAATGTTCAATCTTTTTGTTATTGGCAATCATTTTCAAAATTTATCGAGTTAGTAAATTACCAATACCAACTTCACTAATTTCACAATTGATCTATTTAATCAAGACCATTAGATTAATCTAATATGTGGACGAGATTGGTTCTGCAGTTCTATACTAAATTTAAGTTCTACAATAATCCTATATATATACACACGTACGTACGTAGGTATGTATGTATGTATGTACGTATGTATGTGTGTTAAGAAGTGAGAAGCACCATGCTTTACTAATTTTTACATTGATTCACTTATTTTTAAATTTGTGATTCGTTATTTATATTTAAAAACTAAAGAATCAATGTAAAAAGTAGCGAACTGTTGATTCACTGGATTCGTAATTTATAATCCATTATTTATATATGCAAAAAATTATGAATCAATACGTAAAAAATGAATTACAATGTTTCTTACATTTTTCAGGATATATCTTGTAACATCCCAATTTTCAATTATGTGTAATTTACAATTATTTGGACTTAATGGTTGTGTTAATGAATTATTATGTCAATTTAAGTTACTTTGATCATAATATTAGTTAAATGAGAAAATACGAAGTTGAGGGGTGAGTTATGCAAATGGGTCAAAAATAGACATAAAAAGAGAAAACCCCTTCATTTTTCACCATCTCCTTCTCTCTCTAACTCTCTCAACTCTCTCTTTCTCTCTCTAAAAACCCACCAATTCATCATCCAATAATCCGAAAATTGTTAGATTCAAGTGCTAAAATGCTGGATTCAAGTGATTTGGAAGGAACTATAAGCATTGCAACAAACGATTTAAGGTAACATTCATCCAAACTTGCAAATTTGATGGTTTTTGGTTCGGTTTTTGTGAAATCCAAATCATAGGATTTTGATTCAAGATGTTAATGCATGTTATATATTATGATGGATTTGTTGAAGTCGAGCATATATGTTATAGTGTACAAAATTTCAGAATCAGATTCAAAGTCTAAGTATGATTTCTGAAATTAGTGTGTGTTTTAGTGTGTGTGTTCATCGAGACATGCTGAAAAATGGACATATATGGGTTATTTTTGGTACATTATGGTATATTATAAGTTGATATAGTGTATATAAGTTCACATTTATAATATTAGACTCAGAAACATGCAAAAATGACCCAAACATAATTTCTGGAAAATATTGGAAATTTTCTAAGGATGAACTCGGATGATGATCCATCCGAATTCGGATCCCCCATTTTCGGATCATGCCCAATTCGGACCAACAGTAACTTCGGACACGTCCCAAATCGGACCCCATACCCATTTCGGACCAATGCCAAATTCGGACCACACACATTTCGGACTCCACCTAATTCGGATCCTACCCCAATTCGGACCATCCAGATTTCGGACCATCCGAATTCGGATGTGGTCCGAATTCAATTGGGATTTCATTTAAATTACAGAAATTAAGTTTTAAGCAATTACTGACACAAAATCACTATTACACTTACTTTACAGATCATTGTGGTGTTATCAAAACACACATTGATTCAGGATCAAGTCACAAAACCAATCACTGTGAGTTGCAGATTATCATTCGAACATTTATTGTTTTTACATTCATGTTTATACATTCAATGGCATGTTCACATTGTTCATATACTTCATTTGGCACTCATGAAATGATTTGTTGTTATGATGCACACTCGTACTTGACATGTAACACACATGTAGCTTGCGTTCATTTGAAAGTGCATCTATTTACATCATGCTTGCACTGCATGATCATTACTTCATAATCTGATGCGACCTGGACTGGGGCTGACAGCAGGCCACTGTCGGGGACTGATCATCCCACTCGTATCCCATCAGGTTCGGCACATCCCCGATCAGCATATTGAACTGCCAACCCATGCTTGCACTGCATGGTTTTCACACACATTGAGGCTTTCACTGCCTGTACACACATACATGGGGCTTACACTGCCCATGGTTAAGCATTGTTTGTAAAGAAATATTTGTTGTATGCATAATCTGTTATCTCACTAAGCATTTAGCTTACTATTGACTCACATTGTTTCAGGCAAAGGCAAAAGTGTAGCTGGACCTTCATCTTAAGCAATCAAATTCTTATCTCGGTGACCTTAGAAGCTAATTGGTACATGGACGATGTAGCTTTGGGGCTGGGAATTTGTTACTTTTAAACAATTGTGATGTTGTAATAGTTAGACTTTATCACTGTAGACATTTACTTTCATTGCTTTAGTGTGGATTCGCTTAACTCTGATTTAAGTACTCAATTTCAATTATTATGATACTCATTGGGTTGTTAGTCGATCCTGGAGATTACAATTATATCATTAATTCATGAGGACGTCTCATATCTAGCTTCTCATTTGATCCTAAGTATGTGTGTGTGTGTATGAAATTATTATTATAATTAATGTCATAATAATAATTATTAAATAATTAATAATAATACGACTTCTTAAATAATTAATAATAAAAAAAATAAAATAACAAAGAAATTAATTTAACGAGAGACCAAAAGTGAAACAAAGTTTAAAGACAAAATGATTATTTTTAAAAAACTGACCCGTCAAAGGACGATATTCATAGCAAAACCTCAGCCACAGAAACGACTAATGTAATTTTTATAGTTAAGATACTGAATCCATAATTTTTCATAAACCACACACAGACGAATTTTGTAATTTACTCAATATATTAAAATAACTTTTGTTGGTAAATAAATGCATTCACAATTGAGAAAACATAATAAATACTTGCAACTAAGATGATATTTATTATTCATGGTTTATTACCTACTATATGATATACTCATGATACAATTTCAGTTGAACCCCAAACTTTAACAACCTTCCATGAAGGATCATCATGTGAGTAATTATACGGAGATATACATAATCCTTTAGGTAGTGCTAACCAAAAACAAGATCCAACTAGTCCAGGACCATAGCACTCTTGTTCGGCAAACCAGTAATCAAAAACTTTCAAGCTTTGATATTTCTTACCCCACCAAAATTCACCAGTAAATAATGTTTTTCCATCAATTCTCATACAAAATGACCAACTATAGTAATCATTGAACGGAATGCTATGATTACCAAGATCGTCATCTTTTGATCTAACATGAGTGATAATCGTATCAGGAATTCCGTTGGTAATAAAGACTTTCCATCCTCTGGTAAAGAAGCAAGCATTTGTGATGGAAGCAAATGAAGATGCTATGACAAGGTAGATCAAAAGATTATGCATTGCATAAGTCTAAAGCAAATTCCAGATAAAATTATATGAGAGAAGTTTTTTGCTTTAACAACTTGTGTTCTTAAAACTATACAAAGATTCAAAGAGAGAGAGAGAGAGAGAGAGAGTTGCCGTGTTGGCATGCTAAAGAAAAAAATGATCGGAACAATTAGGATCCTTTGGTTTTTACCTGGTAATAAATAAATAAATTGGCTTGATAATGGTAATAAATTTATTTTGTTATCATTTAATTCCTTTTATTTAAAGAACATCCAAACAAATATCCCCTTAATAATGACAAAATTTATTCAAAAAGTTGTCTAAAAATACATTTTTCGTATACAAGAAAAGTGTCATTTAGTGACACATGATTTTAGTGACACAAAATAAGTGTCACTATATCTTACTTTCAGTGACAGTTATAAAAATAGTAGGTATAGAGCAATCTTTTTCCACACTTTTTCTTTTTTAGTGACACAAAAATTTTGTCACAAAATAGTTGAGGCTTATACCCACATACCTTTTTAGTCATTAAATATCTATACTCACTCCACTTTTACCCACTCTTTTTATTGTGTAGGTAAAAGATTTTGATACCTATAGTGACACTTTTTTGATAAAAAAAAAAGAGTGAGTAAAAGTGGAGTGGGTATAAATACTTAGTGACTAAAAAAGTATGTGGGTATAGGTCTCAAGTATTTTGTGACAAAATTTTTGTGTCACTAAAAAATAAAAAGTGTGGGTAAAAGATTGCTCTATACCTACTCTTTTTATAAGTGTCACTAAAAGTAAGATATAGTGACACTTATTTTTGTGTCACTAAAAACATGTGTCACTAAATGTCACTTTTCTTGTAATAACTACTGCCAGACTTGTTTCTAACAAATGTAGTTGGGATACGTGCTTTGCAACAAATATTTACAAATAACTTAGGTTGTGTTTAGTTACTGAAAATTTACATATCATTTTTTAAAAAAAATGAAAACTTGTTTACTTAATAACAATTCCTTAAAATTTCATTTCACTTTTTAAAATACCACTTTTCATATTCTATTTCTTAGGCGGTGTTTGGTTCACAGAATGTTTATTCCTGGAATGGAATCTGTCAATGAATGGAATTCTGGAAGGAATGGAATCTGTCGGAATAGAAATGGAGGCGGGTGAAGATGAAGTCTAAGGTTTGATTCTAAAACTGATAAAATCTTTGGAATGGAATTTAAATTCCATGGCACTAACCCAAGGAAAATAGATTCCATCAAAAGTGATGTTTTTTTTAAAAAAGAATCTTCATTCCGTTCCTTTTTACTACCAAACAGCACATCAGAATGAAATTTTCATTCCAATTCCATCAAATTCCATCAGATTCTGTGAACCAAACGCCCCCTTACTTTTTTATTACCTACTCTATAATTCTTTATAATAGTATAATAATCTATTTATCTCTCTTACTTTTCAATCACCTATTCTTTTTTTTATAAACACTCATCTTAGTTTTCTTAAAATTAAAACTTCATCATCTAAACAAGTTTTCATTTTTTATAGAAACCCTTGTTTTTTTTTTTTTGAAAACTATAACTTGAAAACAGAAAGTGAAAATGACTAGTTTTCGTTAACTAAA
This sequence comes from Centrapalus pauciflorus, assembly GCA_020465985.1. NCBI lineage: Eukaryota > Viridiplantae > Streptophyta > Magnoliopsida > Asterales > Asteraceae > Centrapalus > Centrapalus pauciflorus. Next base: position 42,507 of record JAANYP010004287.1, read on the forward strand.
CGCATTCTTATAATTCTATATTTTATCAAAATATGTATTGTGTTTAGCTGCAACTGATTTCTTCAGTTGTAGTTGTCTTTCTTTAGCTGTAAGTGACTCCTCAACAACGACGTCTTTTTTATAGCATTGGGGCCTTAAGTGGGAATCCAATACTTATATTCCACTTGTATTAGAAGGGCTTATGAGTTCCAAATTCGGTATCGTAAAGTCCCGAAATGACCCGAGACATTAGATTTGAAGTTTGAAACCTCATTCGAAAGGTTTTAGGAGTTGTTTAGCAAAATGGAACTTATGTACAAGATATACACACATGTTTTAGGTGTTTGGAAGGATTGAACCTTATTATAAGCGACCTTATTTGTAATTAGCAATTGTGATTCATTGAGAAACCGAAACTTTTATTTTCGTCGATCACTGTGATTTCTAGCATTTAAATTTATAATGTAGCATATGATGTAGTTGTTGATATATTATTTATCATATCATATTGATTCTCATTGTATCATTATCATTGCTTGCATATTCACTTGACTTGTTAATACATGAATCATACATTGTTCTAGAGGCACATTAGACCTCATTTTGTCATTTAAGGAAATTGGTTACCTTAAATAATTAAAAATAGGATAAATTACAATTTTCGTCCATGTGGTTATATCAAAATTATGGTTACCATCCTTTTCAAGGTAAAATTACAAATACAGTACTTATTGTTGGAGTTTTGTTATGCTTTTGGTCCCTTTCTCCAATAATTTTTTAAATATGACGATTTTACCATTTTATTTTATTTCATTTTTGGTCCTTAATCAAATTATTTCTTTTATATTTAATTTTCTTAATGATTTATTATTCTTTTATTATTTATTTAATATATTATCTTATTATAACTATTCAAATTTAACTGAAGTAATAAACTATTTAATATGTTTTATTTTCATTATTTATTTGACATAATAATTACTAGTATTATTATTATTATTATTTTGTTATACTTTAAGTATTTACATGGCTAAGTAGTAGTAATTGAAAATAATTTGTATATGACTAAATTTAATTTATTGTATTGTTGTTAGTTATTGTTATTAATTATTATTATTGTTTTTACATATAAATTTTAAATATATATTGAACTATTTATATATTTATTTTTTAAAAAGGTGTGTATTTACTTTATTACTTTTCACTTATAGAGTTTTTAACTACTTATACATTTAATTTATTTATCTTTTGTCTCTAATTTATATTACTTTATATAAATACTTATAAATTTAGTCTATTTTTTGTCTAAATTTATACATATATGTATTAATTTATATATTTTAACTTTAATTTTTTATATTTGTATAAACATTATATGTTCAATGTAATTTTAATTTAACGAAATATATTATTTAACGTGTAATCCATTGTAATTAACTTTATTTCATAAAGTTAATATTCAGATAAAGTGCAACTGTTCAATGTATTAATCCATTAAGCATAACAAAATTACATACGAAGTTTTAACAAAATTAACAAATTAATTTAATTTATACATATAATATATCAAATTTATATATTTTGTTAAAGTTAACTACCTTTAAACATTTGCAGTTTATATACATATAAAATTTTTTAGTTTAAAAATGTATGTAATTATGTATTCTAAATATCAAAACACATTTACTTAACAATATAAATAAAGTAAGATAAGTAAGTATATATATGAGTAATGTATAATATTGAAAAAGATAAATAAACTCTTTATATAAATAGTTATAATTTTGAAAAAGAAAAGTAATAACTTTTTTTAAAAAATTAGTGTATATATAGTCGAATAAATATTTGAACTTTATCGTAATAATAATAATAATACAACTTATCTATATCAAATCCACACACACACATATATATATAGTTTATTTTAATTAAATTCTTGTAATAATTAATAAAAAAAAGTACATATCAAATAAATAAATAAACAAATAATAATAATAATAAAAGACAACATATTAAAAAATAATACTTTAGTTAAATTATAATAATAAGAAAAAGACTAAATGTCAAATAAATAATAATAGGATAAAAGTAATTAAAATAATATAAAAAGAAAGTAATTAGTTAAGGACCAAAACTGAAACAAAGTTAAAAGGGCAAAATGATCATTTTAAAAAAATGATTGGTCAAAGGATTAAAAGCGTAAGAAAATGATAACCATATGTACTGAAATTGTAATTTTGATCTGAAAAGGATCGTAACCATAATTTATATATAGCCACAGGGACGAAATTGTAATTTACCCTTAAAACTATGAATGTTTGATGTAACACCTCGAAATTCATGTAATCATTTTAAAAAAATATCGTTCATAGATTTTATTACGATAATAAGATATGATTATAAAAGTGAGGAATTTCTTTTATACATCATAAATTATACACATGTTATTTGTTCTACCAGTATTAATACTTCGATTTATCGATATTGTCATGTTTTTATATTACATGGATTGATTTAAAAAAATAAATTTTTATAAATATATGAAAATATTTTTTTATTTTAGTTGATGAAATTTTAGTTAGTTAATTGTTAAATTAGATTTTAATAGATTGAATTGAACTGGATTGATTAGATTTGAATTGTTATATATTAGTAATTCTTGTAAATGGCATGACTATATCTAAAATGACAACTAACAAAGTAGTTAAGAAAATGACAAGTAGCAAATTAAAGAAGAACAAGACAAGTGACAATTTTGTTACTCTTTTAATAGTATTTATAGATTATAGATTATAGATTTGTAGATAAACATCATTTCATTGATTTGCATCACATACCATCGTGAGAGGTGGTTCATAATATGCATAATAACTATATGCCGTGAGGTTAGATAAGAGGATTTAGCTTGGCGGATGTGCGACGCAAGCAATCCCAAATCTCACACCCTGCTTGACCGCCTAAGTTGCGGCGTGGGGTTGTCTATGTGATCTCTCTTGACTTCCATGGATGGGACGCGAGACTCACTACTCTCCCTTGACTTAGGCCTTTTGGCTTACCCCGTGTTGGGGATGTATTTTACAAGTTTTGCTTTAGATCTGGTTAGACATTGTGGTCAGCTACATAAGGCACCAGTCGTTGTGGTACTTAGACGAGTATGACATCTTTCGTTGTTGTAGAGTTACTTACGTTATGGATGTGTCATCGGTAATGTGGGTAGATTGCCATGGCCCACAACGCCGCTACCACATTCGCTATGTGGGGAACTTTATTAAGCTTTTGTTGGATGACTATATTTGAGCCGTGTGTTAGGCTAAGACTACTTATTTCTGAATTTTAGAGGGTGTTTGGTTTAGCTCATCAAAGCAAATTATCTGATTATCATGTTACACTACCGCAAATAAGTTGTTAGAAGTGTTTGGATGACTTTTCTTAAAAAGTGATTATTTGCGGTAGGTGGTAAAGTTACCACACTTTTGCTACAACAGGTTTTTGTTGCTGTAAAGCAACAGCAATTGATTTTAGTTGTTAAATGACAATTCTACCCTTTGTAAACCTAAACCTAATACCCTTTATTTTGTTTTTCATACTCACAGCTCCTGTTCTTCCCTGCCCGCCGTCTTCTTCTTCATTCATGCCTCCAACCACCGGCGTCTTCTTCTTCCCTGCCCGCCGTCTCTAGACCACCGGCCAGCACCGTCTTCACCAGCGGCGACCAGGCAGCGACCAGGCGGCGACCAGAAAGCTCCAGCCCTGTTCCATCTCCTTCCTGCCCATCAAGCCAGACGACTGGAGCGCCGTCTCTAGACCACCGGTGACCACCAGCGACCACCGTCCAGCAGTCTCTTCACCAGCGGCGACCAGGCGGCGCAGGTAAGTTCCTTTGGTTTTTTCAGATTTTAAAGCCTTATAACTTGTTTGTTTGCATTAATAATCACTTGTGTCTCAACACTTCTTTCGTGCTTTCATCTTTCGAGGTAAGTTCTTTAGCTGAAATTCGTTTACAATGTGTTCATCGATGTATCGATTCGTAGCTTCTTGTCCATTCTCAACGTTTTTATATTTGTTCTTCTAATCTGCTACGGATTCTGAATTTATATTAAAACTGAAGATTTCCAGTTTTCTTACATATAAATTGCAAGTTCGAATGCAGTGTTTTGTACTGTTTTTGTTTCTTCATAATTTAACATATTCGTGTGGTACTCGATGTTGCGAAAAATTGAGTCGATTCGTATATAGTTTGTTAAGTCGTTGCAAATTTCAGAGTGGAGTCAAGTCACGGATTTTTTTTATAATCAAACTAGAGGTATAATATACCTACTTTTATGTTTAATCTCTGGAAAAATTTGAGATGCAATCTAATTATAGACCATGCTTCGACATCGGATTGGTTTAATTATTTCAAAATATGAAAGGGGACTGTGATTACTTGTATTGTTTCGGAATTAGATTCAAAGAACTTGTTGTCATAGTGTGACGTTATTATTATTCAGGAAATGGACTCGAATGTTGATAAGGTTGGTGTTAACGGTAAATCTACAAAGGTTATAGCGAAAAAAACCGTTTGGGATCATGACACTCATATGATCTTTGTTGAGTTATGCCATGATGAATTTAAAAAAGGTAATAGACCTGGATCCCACATCAATAAAGTTGGGTGGTTAAATATAGTAAAAAATCTCAAAGAAAAAACAGGAAGAGATTACACAACTGTAGGTCCCGAGAGGTTCCCAAAGTATATAGCTTTAAGCTGTAGAGGGGGGGTGAATACAGCTATTTAAAAACCACACACTATTTTCTCAATGTTTGTATGTATTATCAACAATTTGTTAATTACAAACAAGCTTGAATGCGGAATAGTTCAAGCTGAGATGACAGATACAACAGTATGTTCACTAGTCTAAGACAAACTCAAACTAGTATACAATGAATACACTCACTAAGAAGCCCTCACTGTGTTTACAAGACTTAAGGGAACAGCTTATGTAAAACAGCTTAGACACACAGATACTGATTTACACAGAAGGCTTGCATGCATGAAAATCACACTTGCACGTTCACTCTTGGTTTCAGCACTTAGCTTTCTTCACACCTTCTTTCTGTCCTTAGAAGCTTCCTTTTATACTCACTCAGAGGATCTAAGAGAAACATCTTCATTGGACGGAATGAAAAAGGAGAAGTCTTGTTGAAAAGACAACATAACCTTTTCTGCACTTTTCTGAAAAGCAGACTTGACTTCACATGTGCAGAACTTTTGTCTTTTTACTTTGTCTACTG
>JAANYP010004289.1:0-10080 GCA_020465985.1 Centrapalus pauciflorus
CGAGCCTTGTGAGCGTAAAGGAGAGGAAGCTAATCGGACTTAAGTCACATGACTATCACATGCTAATGCAACAATTTTTGCCCATTGGGATACGATCGATTATGCCAAAACCCACAAGATATGCTATTATTAGATTTTGTTACAAGAGATATGGGTACTAGATTGTCATATCAAAAAAATTCATTTATTCAAGTGTGATTGGGTTGACAATAAAAGGGGGTCAAAACAGATAGTCTTGGCTACACCTTAGTTGAACTAAATAGATTAGGGCACAAGGATGATCCGTTCATTTTGGCATCACAAGCAAGACAAGTGTTTTATGTGAAAGACCAACTGGACAAGAAAAGGTCGATTGTGTTCACGATGCCTCCCCAAAATTTTAGAGATGCATATGACGATGTGGATTAGGAATTTAGTACTATAATTTTCTCTCAGAACGATAATGTATTACCGTGTGTAGATCCACTTGACTTGGGTAGTGAATCTCGCAATGATTACTTTTTGTCGGACTGTCGGGGTATAATTATACGTAACTCCAAATGAAACATGTGTTGATTGCTCAACACGTGTGTGGCTAGGTATTCGTTTATCATTTTTGTCACTATTAATTTGAAAATGCATGTTCACTTGAAATTTGAATTGCTGAACTTTTATTTGTTGATTTACTTAATTTTTCACGTTTCAAATGACAGATGCTCTTGCACATGTACGAATTGTGACAGCGCCTTGCAGAGTGCAAAGCCCGCAATGCAGAACTAACTCAATGACTTAATGCTCTGGAGTACGATGAAACCCCGGAGGCATCTCATACTTAGTACCCTTATACCATTTTGTAGTATTTCTCTAGGTTTTAGTATCGAATGTATCTTTAGGTATGTAAGGCTTGAAAATTTATCGGAAAATCCCGACCGTATCATGTACAAAGATTAGGTATCAAGCACTTTAATGAAGAATTAAGTTTTAACTAAAACTCTGTGTATGAGGAGATAAAGCTATGACTATCTGCCTAAGAAATTTCAAACCCATAGACTTATCCTCTTACCCCATTGAATACCACTAATGCAATTCTACTATTTGATACATGTGTTGATAGGAGCTTTATAGTTTACTGAACATATAAATGTCATTTTACGCCATTAAGTACCACTTATGCTATTGAGGTTGATGACAGTAAGACGCTTAACACAAATAATATAAGTCGAGGATGCTCCTTAGAATTAGTAGGTCAACTATTTGAAATAGACTTGTTGCCCATCAAACTTGGGAGTTTTGACGTGGTTATATGCATGGACTGGTTATCGAAAAACTGTGCGGAAATAGTGTGCAACAGGAAGACGATTCACATACCCTTAGCCAATAAGAAGGTCCTTACTGTCCAAGGCAAAACAAGAAATACCAAAGTAAGCATCATCTCCAGCATTAGGACCCTGAAGTGTTGACAGAGAAGGAGCCGAAGGAAAAGCGGCTCGAAGATATTCCTATTTTTTGTGATTACCCCAAAGTTTTTCCTGAACACATACCTGGGCTCCCATTATCTAGGCAAGTCAAATTCCAAATCAACCTGGAATCAGGTGCTGCACCAGTGGCTCGAGCAACATACCGATTAGCCCCATAAGTTATGTCTAAGTTGTCCGACCAGCTGCAAGAGCTCATAGATAAAGGGTTTACCAAACTGAGTTCCTCACTTTGGGGAGCTCCAGTATTGTTCATAAAGAAGAATGATGGAACCATCAGAATGTGCATCGATTACCGGGAGCGAAATAGACTGATCATAAAGAATCGGTATCCACTCCCAAGGATCGACGACTTGTTTGACCAACTCCAAGGATCAAGCTTCTATTCGAAAATCGACCTGAGGTCTGATTATCATCAGGTTAGTGTCCGCAAGGAAGATATTCCGAGACAGCCTTCAGATCCCAGTACGGTCATCATAAATTCCTATTAATGCCGTTTGGATTAACCAGAGCCCCAACAGTATTCATGGATCTGATGAATCGGGTGTGCAAACCTTATTTAGACAAATTTGTGATTGTCTTCATGAATGATATCTTAATCTACTCACGAAACAAGGAGGAGCACAAGCAACATTTAAGACTGATTATGGAGTTGTTGGAGAAAGAACAACTATATGTCAAGCTTTCTAAGTTTGACTTCTGGCTAAGAGAGGTGAAATCCCTCGGTCACATGATCAATAGTAAAAAAATCCAAGTCGACCCCGTAAAGATCAATGCTATTAGATTCTGGTCAACTTCTAGAACCCCCATAGAGATACGTCAGTCCTTAAGACTTGCCGCTTATTATAGGCAATTATCAAAGATCACCGGATCTCTAAAAGACATTAAGTATGATTGGGGCGAGGATCAGGAGACATCATTTCATTTACTAAAGCACAAACTGTGCAGCGCGCCTATTCTGTCCTTACCCGAGAAAAGCAAGAAATTTATAGATTACTATGACGCTTCACACAATGGGTTGATGTAGAAAGATAAGGTCATAGCTTATGCTTCAGGACAACTTAAGGTTCACGAGGTGAATTACACAACGCATGATTTAGATCTGGGAGCAGTAGTCTTTATCCTTAAAACATGGAAACATTAGTTGTACGGTACGAAGTGTACTGTATTCCCGGACCAGAAGAGCCTCCTACACATCTTGAACCAGATGGAGTTGAATATGAGGCAGCGTCGTTGGATGAAGAAATTAAGTGATTAGAACTGTGAAATTCGTTATCACCCTGGGAAAGCTGATGTGGTTGCAGACGCTCTGAGCCGAAAAGAACAAGCTAAGTCGTTAAGAGTACGAGCCCTAGTTATGACCATTCAACCAAACCCTCCTTACTTAATTCATGATGCACAAGTAGAAGCTGTTAAGGAGGAAAATATGAAAAAAGAAGCACTGCAAGGAATGAATAAATAGTTTGAGATAATGGCTAATGGAAATCGATACTTCATAGATAGAGTCTGGTTACCCTGTTTTGGTGGAGTAAGAAAGTTGGTTATGGATGATGGACACATATCAAGATAGGTCGTTCACCCCGGATCTGATAAAATGTATCATGACCTCAAGAAGCTATACTGGTTGCCTATCATGAAGGCTGACATTGCCACATAGGTCAGCAAATTCCTAACATGCTCCAAAGTTGAGGCAGAACATCAGAAACCATCTGGGTTATTGCAGCAACCAGAGATTCCCCAATGGAAGTGGGAACGGATAACCATGGACTTCATAACAAAACTCCCGAAGACATCCAGTGGATACGATAGCATTTGGGTAATAGTCAACCGCCTAACCAAATCCGTGCAATCCTACCAATCAAAGAGACCATCAGGATGAATAAGCTAGCCCAAATGTACCTCAAGGAAGTCATTCCAGACACGGAGTGCCTACTTCAAACATTTCGGATACGGATAGCAGATTTACATCTAGATTTTTTTTAGGCAATTGTTACAGCAAGCTTTGGGTACAAACTTGGACATGAGTACCACATATCACCCTCAGACCGATGGTCAGAATGAAAGAACGATCCAAACCCTAGAACATACATTAAGAGTCGGTGTGATGGATTTTGGGAAGTGTTGGGATACTCATTTGCCATTAGTGGAATTATCGTACAATACGGGCGAAAGTGTCGAGCGCCGATTTGTAGGGAAGAAGTAGGGGATAGCCAAATCACCGGCCCTAAGATCATTCACGAAACTACCAAAAAGATAGTACATATACGGAACCGACAGAAAAGTTGCCCGCGATCGTCAGATAAGCTATACAGACATAAGGAGAAAATCCCTTGAGTTCCAATTAGGAGAAAGAGTACTGATGAATGTCTTGCCATGGAAGGGCGTGATACAATTTGAGAAATGAGGGAAACTGAATCCTCGTTACATTGGACAATTCAAAGTCTTAAAGAGAATTGGACTAGTAGCTTATCGTTTAGAGCTACCACCAGATCTTAGCAACATGCACAATACCTTCCACGTATCGATCTGAAGAAGTGTTTGTTAGATGAAACACTTGTTACCCCCTTGGAAGAGATTCAGCCAACTGATAAACTTCGCTTCATCAAAGATCCAGTAGAAATCATGGACCGTAAGGTCAAAGGATTGAAGCACAGTCGTATACCCATCCTTAAGGTCAGATGGAATTCTAGACATGGACCAGAATTCACTAAGGCATGCAAAGGCCAGTTTAAGCAAAGATACCCTCACCTATTCTTAAGTAACAATACCCCTGAGGAAGCAAGATAAAATTTCAGGACGAAATTCCCTTAAAAGGGGTAGACTTTAACATCCAGCACTAAACCAGGTTAGCAACTATGACCTAATCAGTGTTTATTAACAAATTATAACCTATTCAGTGGTTATTAGCAATTAATAAAGGTGATTAACAAAGTTCATAAGGAAATTCATGTCAGATAGAAACAATTTCATCAGTGCGATGAATCGGCAAATTAATTAATCCGATCGCTTTGCGATATGATGGATTAATTCAACTAAGTACATAATTAAATTAAGATTAGTAACACTAATTTTTCATTGATACACTTACTTAACATTAATTATGCAAGACTAAAACAATTCATGAAATAAAGGCATTCATAAGTATTTATGAAATTACAAAAAAGGGGAATACAAGAATACATTCTAAAAACATTTATACAAAAAAACAAATTTTGAAAATACCTTTTTTATACCCCTTAGGCTGGCCACCCCCATAATACCACCTATAATTGACTTCTAATATTTTATTTGGAGTCCCATGCACCATCTTACATCACAATCTCCATCAACTTCACCTCACTTTGCAAAGATGTGCACTCAACATCAACTTTTCTCATCATTTCACCACCTTTTCCCTTCTATAAATAGAGACCTCATCTCCACTTCATTCTTCACATCTTGAAAACACAAAAAAACACCCTCTTCTCTCCTCTCTAAGATCCGGCCACAAGGCCTCATACAAAGCCAAGTTTGCAACTTTTGTTTCTTCAAGTTTATTTTCAAATGTTCTTGGTGCAACTTTTCAAGAATTCAACTTCTACTTGTTTGCATTCCTCTAATACATCAAAGTAAGTAAATAATAACTTATTATTACTTATATTTATGTTTATATAAGTCTTGCATAATTTATAATCACCAACAACAACAAGTTTCATAAAAACTTAAGTTTATAAATCACTAGTTTTGTTTTAAGTTTGTTTTTTTCAAATGTGTTTATAAAAACATAAACACATTATGTAAGTATAAATATTATGAAAAATAGTTATGTAAATGTGTTTTATAACCTTTTATACATGTGGCTTTTGAATAAACAACAAGAATCATAAGTTGTTTCAAGTTTATGAAAATCCGGATTTTTGGCAGAAATATTACGTCGACTTTGAAAAATCATAACTAATTCATAACTTAACAAAATAAGTTTATTCTTGTCTCAAAAGTTAGATCTATGTCTTAAATAAAAATCTGGAGGTTTTCATAATTTAATATGGAGTTTTGAACCCCCAAATATTATTTGGGAACCCGAATGTTTGACAGCTCAAAAATGGCCAACATAGGGTTTTTAACGAGCTTTATCCCCAACCTAAACACCTCGAAAAATGGACGTTCTTAACATTAAAAATTCTTTGTATATATTAGTTTTATGTCTATGAAAACCAAAGCTCAAATCTGTCACACCCTGCTACCCCGGTTGGCAGCGAGGCGTGACGAGTGCGGAAGCGTGACCATAATCATAATGAACGACCACTATATGGACGTTTTCAAAAATACATCGATATAACCTTAAAACGTAGAAACGTTTTACATAACCCGTAAATAATAAAGAGTAGTTCGCAAGGTACAGAGATTTGAATACATAATTAAATTATCCAAAATAATGCAAATAAATCTCCGACGGTTTGAAAAAGAATGCGACTCCTTAAGTGCGGAAGCCTGAAAGTGGTTACTTCTGAAGGCATACTTGCCTTAATTACCTGAAAATACATGCTAAAATACGTCAACAAAAAATTGTTGGTGAGCTCATAGGTTTACGCGAAAAGACCAGTTGTATGGACATTATCAGATGAGTTGAATTTATAAAATCATAAATTCCGTGTATGTATTACATAAACCATCATGCAACCGAAGCTTAATTAGAATGAGTTTGCCCTGTGCAGTATTCCTATACGTAATACCGTGTGTTGAATATATATGCACTCGCTGTTAGCCGAACCGAGCTAACACGAATGGGGGACATGACTCCCAATAGATCTATCCACAATATACTCGCGCTTACAAATAAATGCAATTAACGGTTCATGATATAAGGGCTGATGGAATCCGAACATGTAATACATATAAGAAATAAACAGTTTTGATGTCCATATGAAAACAGTGCATGTATTTCCACCCCAATAGATAGTGAAAAATAGGGGCTATGAAGACTCACCGAACTTGTGATGGCAAAACGACGCGCAAAAATGCAAAAGTGCGTTGTTTGATGGGTGATGAAACCGGAGGTGTTTAACCGAGTCCTAAATGATGATAAGGACTTAATATCACTAATATATGATAATATGTATATTTATAGATTTTTATGTCTTAAATCACCCAACATTACAAGTTTATAAATAAGATTTGCTTAAAACGTCAAGTTTATATATATATATAATTTTCCAGCTTTTTCGGAGGTTTTTCGGCCTACTTTGAGGCTGTTTTTGACCAAGCTCCAAAATGTTTTAGACTTTGGTTTTCTAGGACATTAAACTACTATATACAAAGGATTTTTAGAATCAAGAACGGCCATTTTTCGAGTTGTTTAGGTTGGTGAAAAATCTCGTTAAAAACGCTATGTTGGCCATTTTTGAGCTGTCAAACTTTCGGTTTCTCAAATAATTTCTGGAGGTCTTAAACTTCAAAATAAATTATGAAAAATTGCAGATCTATAGTTAAGACATAGATCTAACTTTTGAGACAAGAATCAACTCATTTCGTTGAGTTATGATTTAGTTATGATTTTTCAAAGTCGATATAAATTTTCTGCCGAAAATCCGTAGTTTATAAACTTGAAACAACTTATGATTCTTGTTGTTTATTCAAAGACTACTTGTATAAAAGTCATAATAGTTATAAAAACACATATATATCACATGTTTTCATAATATTAACACTTTTATAATGTGTTCATATATTCATAAACACATTTAAAGAAACAACTTAAAAAAATAAAACTAGAAACTTATAAACTTGAGTTTTTATGAAACTTGTTGTTGTTGGTGATTATATATATTATGCAAGACTTATATAAACATAAATATATGATGAAATAAGTTAGTATTTACTTACTTTGATGTATTTGGAGTATGAAATTGAGAAGAAGTTGGAACTCTTGCAAGATTTGAACCAAGAACACTTGAAGTTCACCAAGAACACTTGAATTTCACCAAGAACACTTGAATGAAAATGTTTGTAGTGTGTGTGTGTGTGGGATCCGGTTTTGAGAGGAGAGAAAGAGATATTTTGGTGTGAAAATAATGAAAAGGAAGCCCTCTATTTATAGGCAAAGTCTTGGTCTTTCAAATGGAGGTGGAGTGTAAGATCATGTTGAAATGAAAGGAGAATGGGGTGTGAAAGATTTGATTATGAAAGGTTATGGAGTTGGGAAATAAAAAATTGAAATCAAATCTTGGGTAGTACTACCCTATGACCAGATTTTTATGGATTATTTTCATGTATTTATATATTTTTTTTTGTATAAAAGTATTTAGAATGTATTCTTGTATTTCCCTTTTCTTGTAAATTCATAAATACTTTTGAATGCATTGTTTTAATGAATTGTTTTAGTCTTGCATAATTAATGTTAAGTAATTGTATTAGTATATGATTAGTGTCACTAATCATAATTTAATTATGTACTTAGTTGAATTAATCCCTCATATCGTAAATTGATCGGATTAATTGATTTCCCGATTCATCGCACCGATGAATTTGATTCTAATTGAGTTGAATTTTCTAATAACCCTTGTTAATCACTTGATTAATTTCTAATGACCACTGATTAGGGTATAATTGGCTATTAAATACAGATTAGGTCATTGTTGCTAACCTGGTTTAGTGCCGGATGTTACAGTCTCCCCCTGTTAAGGGAATTTCGTCCCGAAATTTTATCTTGTTTCCTCAAGGGTATTGTTACTTAAGAGTAGATGAGAGTATCTTTGCTTTTACTGGCCTTTGCATGCCCTAGATAATTCTGGTTCATGCCTAGAATTCCATCTGACCTTGAGGATGGGTATACAACTGTGCTTCCATCCTTTGACCTTACGGTCCATGATTTCAACCGGCTCTTTGGTGAAGCAAAGTTTATCATTTAGTTAGATCTCTCCCAAGGGGTAACAAGTGTCTCCTCTAACAACCACTTCTTCTTATTCGATACATGGAAGGTATTGTGCATGTTGCTAAGCTCTGGTGGTAACTCTAAACGATAAGCTACGAGTCCAATCCCCTTTAAGACTTTGTATTGCCAATGTATCGAGGGTTTAATTATCCTTGTTTCCCAAATCGTAACACGCCCTTCCATGGCAAGACTTTCATCAATACTTGTTCTCCTAATTAGAACTCAAGGGATTTTCTATTTTCATCTGCATAACTTTCTTACCATCGCAGGCAACTTTTAGTCAGTTCCGTATCTGTACTATCCTTTTGGTAGTTTCGTGAATGGTCTTAGGGCCAGTGATTTGGCTATTTCCTACTCCTACCCGACAAATCGGCGATCGACACTTTCGCCCGTAGAGGGCCTCAAATGGAGCAGCTTTAATACTCGAGTGATAGCTATTGTAGCTAATAATTCCACTAAGGCAATTGAGTATCCATTACACAGGCTCTTAATGTGTGTTCTAGGGTTTGGATCGTTCTATTATTCTGACCATTGGTCTGAGGGTGATAAGTGGTACTCATGTCCAAGTTTGTATCCAAAGCTTGTAGTAATAATTGCCAAAAGCCTATATGTAAATCTGCTATTCGTATTCGAAATGATTTAAATAGGCACTCCGTGTCCGGAGATGACTTTCTTGAGGTACGTTTGGACTGGCTTATTCATTCTATTGTTCTTCTTTATTGGTAGGAATGTGCGGATTTTGTTAGGCGATCGACTAATACTCAAATGGTTTCTTATGTTTGTCTTAACTTTGGAGCATGTTAGGAATTTGTTGACATATGTGGCAATGTCATCCTTCATGTTAGGCCACCCGTACAGCTCCTTAAGGTCATGATACATTTTATCGGATCCGGGGTGAACGACATATCTTAATTTGTGTCCTTCATCCATAGTCAGCTTTCATATTCCACCAAACAGAGTAATCATATTCTATTCACGAAATATCGATTTTTACTAGCCCTTATCCTAAACTATTTATCCACTTGTACTCTTAACGGCTTAGCTCATTAGTTTTCCTCAGGTGATAACGAATTTTCACGGTTACAATTACTTATTAGTTCCATCCAACGGTACTACTTCGTATTCGACTCTTTCTCGTTCGAGATGTGTTGGAGGCTCTTATAGTCTGTGAATACAATACACTTCATACCGTACAACTAATGTCTCCAAGGATAAAGACTACTGCTTCAAGATCCAGATCATGCGTTGTGTAAATCACCTAGTGAACCTTAAGTTTTCATAAAGCATAAGCTATGACCTATCTTTCTATATCAACCCATTGTGTGAAGTGTCATAGTAATCTATAAATTTCTCGTTCCTCTTAGGTATGGACAAAATAGGCACGCTGCACAGTTTGTGCTTTAATAACTGAAATGATATCTCCTGATCCTTGCTCCAATCATACTTAATGTCCTTTCGGGTCAGTTTTGTTAGAGCTCTGGTGGACTTAGAGAAATTTATGATAATTGCTTATAATAAGTGGCAAGTCTTAAGGACCGTCGTATCTTTATGGGGGTTCTAAGAGTTAACCAATTTCTGATAGTCTCGATATTGGCGGGGTCAACTTGGATTCCTTTACTATTGATCACGTGACTGAGAAATCTTACCTATCTTAGTCAAAAGTCAAACTTAGAAAGCTTGGCATATAGTTGTTCTTTCTTCAACAACTCTAGAATC
>JAANYP010004290.1:5370-18917 GCA_020465985.1 Centrapalus pauciflorus
GTAGGTCCCGAGAGGTTCCCAAAGTATATAGTTATAAGCTGTAGAGGGGGGGTGAATACATCAATTTAAAAACTACACACTCTTTTCTCAATGTTTGTATGTATTATCAACAATTTGTTAATTACAAACAAGCTTGAATGCAGAATAGTTCAAGCTGAGATGACAGATACAACAGTATGCTTACTAGTCTAAGACAGACTCGAACTAGTATACAATGAATACACTCACTAAGAGGCACTCACTGTGTTTACAAGACTTAAGGAACAGCTTAGGTAAAACAGCTTAGACACACAGATGCTGGTTTACAGAAGACTTGCATGCATGAAGATCACACTTGCACGTTCACTCTTGGTTTAAGCACTTAGCTTTCTTCACACATCTTTCTGTCCTTAGAAGCTTCCTTTTATACTCACTCAGAGGATCTAGGAGAAACATCTTCATTGGACGGAATGAAAAGGAAAAGTCTTGTTGAAAAGACAACATAACCTTTTCTGCACTTTTCTGAAAAGCAGACTTGTCTTCACATGTGCAGAACTTTTGTCTTTTTTACTTTGTCTACTGTTGCATTGCCTTTAACTAATTTAGGAATGTCACCTTTGCGTCTTTCTTCCCTGTAAAGGCCTATTTTGATATAAGAAAAAGGTCTGTCACCCTTTTTCAAATATCCTTTTGTCTTCATGTTACAGAACAGCGTGGGCAGGCTGAGCAGTTCTGTTTTCCACTTTGTCTTCGACTTTGTAAACTGATCTTGTAGTCAAAAACAATACACGATGACTTGGAAAACTATTTCCATAAAGTGTTTAGCCTGTTCACAAAGAACAGGTTCTGTTCACAAAGAACAGAACACTTTAAAATTGCCCAAGCTGCTCAACAGTGTAGAGCAGCGTAGACAGTTATGTCCAGCCTGTTCAGCAGACAGAGCAGCTTGGACAAACTGTCTTAGTTGCAACACATGCAACATATAGAACAGCTTTAGACTGATATTGCAAATCATTTTCAGGTTTCAATAAGGCATATAACAGGCCTTAAATTCAACCTTCAAATGCATCAACAGGTTTGATTATAAATCTCCCCCTCAGATGTAGAACAGGATTGACTGAGGCCTTTTTGTGCCTAACAAGTTTAAATATATCTCATTTATCTTTTATGTAGTTAACCCACTAAACTTTTGTATTTTACTTCTCTTTATTTTAATCATTTTTAATAATTCATAACTCAAATATAACTTAAGTACATTATTTCATTCATAATTAAATTACAAGATAATTAATGTAATAAAAATACATTACTTAATCAAAATACTGAAATTATGATTGGACCAAAAAAAATTAGGTTGTTACAGAATGGGCTCCACCACGCACAAACTTCGTCCCCGAAGTTAGCTATGTTCGAACAGACTGGGATATGTTGCTTTCATCACATCTCTGGATTCCCAAGACTGATGCGAACCTTTGTGGTGTTTCCACTGGACGAGCACCATCTGAATCTCTTTATTTCTAAGCTTCTTAGTCTTCGAGTCCAGAATACGTTCTGGCTCTTCAACCACTCGAAGCTTCTCATCAATTTGCAGGTTAACATGTGGTATCTGAACTTCTCTTTCATCGGCTAAGCTCTTTCTTAAGTGACTAACATGAAATACAGGATGTATTCCAGATAAGTCCGCTGGCAGTTCAAGTCGATAAGATTGATTCCCAATCTTTTCAACAATCTTGAACGGACCGATGAATCTCGGAGCTAGCTTATTTCTTTTAATGAACCGCACCACATTCTTCATTGGGGATACTTTCAACATCACCCAATCGCTAACCGCAAAACTGATCGATTTGTGTCGATTGTCATAATATGACTTCTGCCTGCTCTGAACTTCAAGAATGTTTCTTCTAACCAGCTGAATCTTTTCCTGAGTCAACTGTAGAAGGGCAGGTCCCGCTATCGGTGATTCACCTGTTTCGCGCCAACAGGTGGGAGTTCTGCACTTTCGTCAATATAAAGCTTCAAAAGGAGCCATCTTGATCGTTGAATGATAACTGTTATTATATGAGAATTCGACCAAAGGCAAGTGGTCATCCCAGTTACCACCTAGATCAAGAATGCAGGCACGAAGCATATCTTCGAGAGTAAGGATAGTACGCTCACTCTGGTCATCTGCATTAGGATGATAAGCAGTACTCATAGAGATCCGAGTACCCATCCCGTATTGTAGAGCTTGCCAGAATCTAGATGTGAAACGACTGTCACGATCGGAGACGATAGATTTCGGCACCCCGTGACGAGAAATTATTTCAGTGATGTATAGCTGTGCCAATCTATCGAGGGAGTATGTTTCTTTCATCGGTATGAAGTGAGCTGACTTCGTTAATCGATCCACGACTACCCAGATGGAGTCGTGCTGTCTCTTGGTTTTAGGCAACTTTGTGATGAAATCCATAGTTATATGCTCCCACTTCCACTCAGGAACTGGCAGTGGTTGCATATCCCCGAAGGGTTTCTGGTGTTCTGACTTAACCATCTGACATACTCTGCAGCTTTCAACATATAAACCGATGTCTTTCTTCATTCCTGGCCACCAATAATCGGCTTTCAGATCAAAATACATCTTTGAGCTGCCAGGATGAATAGATAACTTGGACTTGTGGGCTTCAGATAGAAGAGTGTTGCGAATAGAACCATATTTAGGAATCCAGATTCGGTTTCCCTTGAGACAGTGAAGTCCCAAATGGTTCAGAGTTAGAAATTGTAATTGCCCTTTTAGATTTTCATAATCAATATTCTCTTCTTTCAATGCTTCAGCTTGAGCAATTCTGATATCTTCAATAAGATCAGAAGAAAATACTACAGGAGTTAGGGCATAGCAGCACTTTTCTAGATAAACTTTTCTACTCAAAGCATCCGCGACAATCATTAGCTTTGTCGGGATGATATAGGATCTCACAATCATAGTCCTTGATAAGCTCCAAGGACCGACGTTGTTTCATATTTAGATCCTTCTGAGTAAAAAGATGTTTGAGACTTTTATGATCGGTGTAAAGCTGACACCGAGTCCCATAGAGATAGTGACGCCAGATTTTCAAAGCAAAGGTAACGGCAGCCAACTCAAGATCATGAGTTGGTGCACTTTTCTCGTAATCCTTTAATTGCCTTGAAGCGTAGGCAATTACTTTTCCCCTTTGCATAAGAACACATCCTAAGCCAGTACCAGATGCATCACTATAGACAACGAAATCATCATTGCCTTCTGGTAAAGCTAGGATCGGCGCTTGAATAAGCTTCTGTTTCAGAATGTCAAATGCCTCTTGCTGTTTATCGGTCCAAACGAAAGGAGTATTCTTTCGTGTTAGCATCGTTAAAGGTACAGCAATCTTTGAGAAGTCCTTTATGAATCGCCAATAATAACCGGCCAATCCAAGGAAACTTCGGATTTCTGAGGCATTACGAGGCGTTTGCCATTTCTGAACGGCCTCGACTTTAGAAGGATCAACGGAAATCCCTTCGCCAGAAACAACATGGCCAAGGAACTGAATCTATAAGAATCAAAGTAGAAATTCAAGTTCTGATGTAAATCAAAGAATACTTAGGAAATAACTCAAGACATATATAATAGAAATTATACCTGTCTGAGCCAAAATTCGCACTTAGAGAATTTTGCGTAGAGTCTTTCTTTTCTTAATAACTCTAGCAATTGCCGCAAATGAATAGAATGATCAGCCTCCGTTTTGGAGTAAATCAGAATATCGTCTATGAACACAATAACTGATTTATCCAACATTGGTCTGCACACATGATTCATGAGATCCATGAACGCCGCTGGTGCATTTGTCAAGCCAAACGGCATCACGAGAAATTCGTAATGACCGTATCTTGTACGGAAGGCTGTCTTTGGAACATCCTCATCTCTGACTTTTAATTGATGATACCGAGAACGAAGATCGATTTTCGAGAAATAGCTGGCTCCTTGTAGCTGATCAAACAGATCATCGATCCTGGGCAGAGGATACTTATTCTTTATTGTGACTTTGTTCAACTCGCGGTAATCAATGCACATTCGAAAAGTTCCGTCTTTCTTCTTAACGAATAAGACAGGTGCACCCCACGGAGATGAAATCGGTCGGATAAACCCCTTTTCCAACAGCTCTTGCAATTGTTTTGACATTTCCTGCATTTCTGCAGGTGCAAGTCTGTAAGGAGCTTTTGCAATAGGAGCCGCACCAGGAACCAAGTCAATACTGAACTCGACTTGACGTTCCGGTAGCACTCCGGAAATGTCATCAGGAAAGACGTCTGGGAACTCGCAGACAATCGGAATATCAGACAAAGATTTCTTTTCAGAGTTGGATTCAGATAGAGAGCATAGCACAGATAGGATTCGCGACCCTTAAATACATATTTATGAGCTTTCTCTATAGAAATAAAGCAGTGAGCACCTTTACGCTTCTCGCCGTTGATCTCCAATACTCGGCCGTCTGAAGACTTGATTCTGATGATTCGTCGATTGCAGATGATTGTAGCCTCGTTATTTGTTAACCAGTCCATGCCGATGATAACGTCAAACTCTTTTAGCGGAATCGGTATAAGATCGAGGTTGAATACAATATTATCTACGAGAAGAGTGCAGTTTCGATATACAGAATCAGCCATAACATAGTTGTTACTGGCTGTCTCAATGTCAAGTACTACGAAAAGCTTCGATGGGGACTTAGATAATCTTGATGCAAAAGAAGTCGATATGAAGGAACGACTCGCGCCGGAATCAAATAATACTCGGGCAGGAATGGAGTTAAGTAAAAACATACCCGTAACTACATCAGGGGTTTCCTTTGCTTCCTCGGCCGTTATCTGAAACGCACGTGTCGTTGCTGTCGGAGTTGCAGCAGAACTTTTCACTATTGCGACTGATATCGTTGCCCGCTGCGACACTGATACATAAAGTGTCCTCTTTTCCCGCACTTTGCACATCCTCGTCCCTGCTGTGGGCATTCTTCACTGCTGTGACCGATCATGTTGCACGCAAAACAAGTAACATCCTCTGGATTGGACAACCCCATGTGTGACTTTCTGCATCGCTTGCAGAATCGTGGCTCGTTCGTAAGGGAATAAACTTGAGCTTTCGGCTGTGAACTTTGCTGATGGAATTGCTGAGATTGTGACTTATTTGGCTTAAAGAATCTACCAAATCGCTGTTTCTTTGGAGGAGACGGATTCGTCGGGTTAGTAGTCGGAGCATAGAGCTGATCGCCGTATTCTAAATAACCTCGCTCAATCTGTCTAGCTGCTTCTACCATTTCCAAGTAACTTTTGTATTTGATCGCACTCATCAGATGTCGATATCTAGGATTGAGTCCTACGCGAAATCTATTCATCTTTCTCTCTTCTGTAGCTACCTGATACGAGGAATAACCGCATAGTCGTGAAAATTCGTGTTCGTATTCGTCAACTGTCTTGGTTCCCTGGGTCAGCTGCATTAGTTGTACTTCCATCTTGTCTCGCTGATCGACTGGACAGTACTTTGCATTGAACATATCCAAAAATTGTTCCCAATCGAGAGTTTGGATGACTTCTTCTCCGTATATGCTTCTCTGAGTCTTCCACCATGCACGAGTTGCACCGACGAATAACGTTGACGCATAACTCACTTTCTTAGAGTCTAAGCAATCAGAAATCCGGAAGATTTCTTCAGTGTGGCTAATCCAATCCATCGCCTGAATCGGATTAACTGTACCCTCAAAGTTCAGGGCACCGCTGCCTTTAAAATCTTTAAACTTGCAGCCTTTTGGCTGAGCAATTTGGGTTTCCGGATTTGGGTTATCAGAATCAGATTCATCATTCTGGACTTGTTTATCTTTTCTCTTATTTTTCTTATCTTCTCGTCTTTTAGCTTCGGCCTCATCTCTGGCCTGAAACTGTTCTTGCATTGTCTTATTTTGTTGTTCTGAATGTTGGGCTAAAAGTTGTTGCATCATTTCAAACATCTGTTGTGGGGTCATGTTTGGTATGTCACCTGATCCTGACATCTTCTACTGAAAATTAAAAGCATTTAACTATCAGTTTATAGACTTAGATCTATGTACCCTTTTTCCCATTCTAACAGTCTGTACATCCTATCTAGTTCAAACCACCTAAATGATTGATACATATGTATTGCTTCAGTTTGAGACCAAGTATACTCACATAATACTTGATTCACTCAAACTAGTGCTCTGATACCATCCTGTGAAGACCACCCCTTACGGGGTGGTAGTCACGAGTCTAGGTCTCACATCATGCAATACGATATCAATCATACTAAGATAGGGATTAATTAATTGCGGAATTAAAAATTACATGTACATACAGATTAGGATTTAAGTTACATATTTCAAAATAAAGTTATAAAAGGGTAACATCTAATCTAGTCATTACATCATAGAATCATATTAAATCTACCCAAAATCCACAACAATTGCTGTCTTCCAATCAGTACCGAAAGGATTTTGTTGTGTAGTGGTCTATGATACTTCTGTCTTGATCTTTAATAGACCTAAGAGCTAGGTCCAGCAGGTGACTTTCCTTTGCTTTTTCCTGTAAAATTATAATGTAGCAACTGTAAGCAATGCTTAGTGAGTTTATAGATTTTCAGTATTTACATGCGTGTCAAGCGGATCATCAGTCTAGCGTGATATGTCTTGGCTGCCGCTACAGCCCTCATGATTGAGATATAGATTCATAGAATTGGATGATGTTCAGGCCACACTCACGCTTAAATCGTGGGGATCAGCCACATACTGGGCTAGCTACCAGTAAGTCAATATGGCGGAACATCGGAGGTCATTACCAAGTTCATAAGAACTGGTGAAATAGCCAGGTCTAGAACAATAGACCATCAAGGCTAGTCAAGCTGAATAAATCTATCAAGTGTCTGATCAATAATGAAAGCTTAAGTCATAGAAGTCATGATAGCAATGAGCCATAAAGCAATGTCTGAAGAAGTCTTAAATGCAATATGAAATGATAATCAAATAGCTATCATGATCCACTGGGCAACACCTAACCATGGTGTGCACAGGTCTCAATCCAGCTGATAAATGAATGTCAATAAATCTAACATCAACAATATATCTCAACCGGAATTTAAACATGTTCAATCTGAATATCTATAACTCACTGGTCTGGGTCTTTATCAAACAGATATAAAAATCTGCCACCTGAGTTATCTCAGGATTTTATCTTTAATCTTTTGTCTTTCAGATTTCTGGCAATTTCTTTTCAAATCAATGACCCGCTTTTGATCTCTTTATTCTTTAAATCTTTGTTCAGAATATACTGAACCTGCTCAAAATTATCATGATAATATCATGTCAATTTCATCATCTTTATCATCATCATTTTAGTCTTTAAATTCTTGCATTTTATCTGATTCTGATAACTGATAATCTTATCAATCTTTCATTTATTTATATTCTTTGTTTCATAATTTCATAAAAGCTTACTATATATATATATATCATATACATATATAACCATGCATATAATCATTATTTAATTAAAACATAAAAATCATCATTTAAGATTCGGACCAACCCGGATTCGGATCCATCCGGATTGGGGACCCGGATTCGGATCATCCGGATTCAATCAAATTCGGACCAGTTCAGATTGGTTGCCCGGATTCGGACCAATCCGGATCTGTCATCCGGATTCGGACCAAATGGCCAACCCAAATTGGTACAATCCGAAGTGTGTTATCCGAATTTTGGAACATGTCATCCGAAATTGATCATCCGATTTATATGGATCCGAAATGAGAGCATCCGAACCGAAGCATAGGTCCGAAATGGGCACCATCCGAATTCGGTTTACCCGAATTCGGATCCCATACTTAGTATTTTCCCAGAAAATTGTTCTTGGTGTTCTTCATTTGTTCATCCGGATTTTTATCAAATTTTACTAAACCCTTTTATTTTTAACATGCAATGTAATATTTTGATACATTATCATATTTAGGTTAATTTTATACTAATTTCCCTATCAATATCATTATAAAGTAATCAAGATCATCCAAAAATGATCATTTTGTCAAGAACATATTTTTCATCCAAAACTCCGATTTTGAACTCATTTGATCAATCTGAACTAAAATTATTGTTTCTATAACTTCAATACATCTAAATACATACTTTCTAACAATTTAATCTAACATGCATCCTAAATTTCATGTTTATAATTTGTGGGTTTTCGGTTTTTCCATAAAACCGAACCAAAACTTGTGATATATAAAAATTTATGTTGGGAAATAGTTTAAGTAAGGTTCAAGCTGTTAGTTAGACTTCTCAAACTGTTAGTAGATTTTTTCTGTAAATACAAAGTTCATGCTGCTAGTTAAAGAAACTCGAGCTGCCAGTGTTAAAGTTCAAGCTGCTAGAGTAAATCTGCTCAAGCTGCTGTGTTCAAGCTGTCCAATGACTCAAGCTGCTCAACAGTTACTCAAGCTGCTCAACAGTTTCTTAAACAGAAAGTGCTGATTTTCAGGGAAGATATCTACAAGAAGATTTCAGCATATCTACTATCAAAGAAGTCCTAGTCCTTCAAGGAAACAAGTCGAAAAGCAATATAAATAGACAGAATAGGTTTTCAATTGAATAAGAAGTTTTCTGCGTATTTTTGAGTCTGTAATTGCTTTATTGTTTAAGTTTTCATAAGCCTCTAAGGTTGTAAAACCCTAAGAACAGTCTGTGTTCTTCGTCTAATCAAAACAGATTAGAGGTGATTGTAATCATTGAATTCAGCAATACAAACAGTCTTGATTACTTCTTATGTTTTATGCTTCATTGGTTCTGAAAGTTTTTGTTAAAATAATTAAGTGTTATTCCGCAAACTTCTTAATTAAACTTTGATTCAAAGCAAGATTATTGATTTATACTCTGATAAATTTCAAATTAGTTAATCTTGGTTATTCATATTTTAGATCCTGACAAGTGGTATCAGAGACGTTCTTTGTTTTTCAAAGTCGAAAACTTTCTTTCAAATTTTTAATCTTTTACAATGGAATTTGAAAATAGCAGCAGTGGATCTGGGCAAGGACTCAAAGTGCCTATGCTCAAGCCCACTGAGTTTGAGATGTGGAAACTCAGGATTCAACAGCATATTCAATTCATTGATTATGCCATATGGGAAGCTGTTGAATTCCCTCCTGTAGTTGATCCAGAGCTTGATGCTGAGGGAAAACCAGTCAAAACTCCTCCAAAAACTGAACTTGAAAGGAAGGCTAGAATGAATGAAGTGAAAGCACTCACACTATTACAAATAGCCATTCCTAATGCTTATCAACATCAGTTCAAAAAGTTTTATACTGCTCACTCTCTTTGGAATGCCTTAGAGAAGAGGTTTGCTGGTAATGCAAGTACCAAGAGAAATCAAAAAGATCTCTTGAAACAGCAGTATGAAAACTTTTCTGGTGGCAAGAATGAAAACCTCACTCAAATCTTTGACAGGTTCAACAAACTGATAAGTGAACTGGAAAGTGCAAAGGTCAATCTGGATCAAGATGAAGTCAACAGAAAGTTTCTCAGATCTCTTGGAGAAGAATGGACAGTCTATGCTGCACAGTGGAGAACAAAAGACACACTTAATGAGATAGAATTGGATGATCTGTATAACAGTTTAAGAGTGTTTGAGACTGAGATTGATGCTAAAAAGAAATCCTTTTCTTATAATCACAACACTGCTCTTCTGTCCTCTGAAAAATCTAATAACTGTGATTCTTTTTCAGGTGGTGATGGCAATTCTGCTGAAACTCATTATGAAGCTTTTGTTGCCAATGATGGATTATTTGCTCTAAATGTTGAAGACTTGGAACAAATTCATCCAGATGATCTTGAAGAGATGGATTTAAAGTGGCAACATGCAATGCTGACCATGAGAGCCAAAAGATTTCTGAAAAGAACTGGTAGGACCAACTTTCAAGCCAAAACAGAAGGCAAACCATCTTTTGATAAATCAAAAGTGGAATGCTATAAATGCCATAAGCTTGGTCACTTTGCCAGAGAATGTAGATCTCAAGGTCAACAGCCATCAAGGACTTCACAGCCCATCCAAGCTTCCTCATCAACAGCACTTGTCTCTCAAGAAGACAATGTGTTTGACTGGAGTGATCAGACAGAGGAAGAATTCCAAAATCAAGCACTTATGGCAGAAACATCAAATGTCTCCTCCACTGAACTACCATCTGAGGTAAATTCTAAACTCTGCTCTCAATCATGCAAAAATATGGTTAAAAAGTACAGAGATCATAATGAGAGCATGTGCAAAACTCTAGCTAAGATGGAAGAAAGGAGATATGAATATATGCAAGCCATAGAAGATCTGGAAAAACAGATCAATGATTATAAGGATAATGAGATTCAAATGGGGTATGATAGAAACTATCATGAATGGGAGAAAAAGGAACTCAATAAGAAAATAGAATCTCTGAATAAAAAGGTAGAAGAAACTGAACAGAAGGTGTTAGAGGCTAATGAGAAACTGGAATCTGTTAACATAGATCTAGGTAACTTCAAGTTAGCAAATCAAAGGCTAGAACACCTAATGGAAGTTCAATTCAAAGATAGAGTCAAATCTCAGGTCAATCCCAAAGAAGGAATAGGATACAGAGCTACTCCACCTCCATATAATAACAAGTACATTCATCCAATGAGTGAAGTTGCTGATAGACTTGTCAATGAACCACTAGATGAGTCTATGACTATTGTAGATCCTATCCTTGATAACAGTCCTGAATTAAAAGAAGATAAGAGTCAAAATAGAGACTGTGACACAAATAGTGCACCCATAGAAGTCCAAGTTCCCAGTAAGAAAGGAAAAGAGAAGATGAGTGTATGCAATGCTACTCCTCAAGTTTCTGTACATTCTAACTGTAACACTGCATCTTCATCAAAAGGAACTAAAAGAGGTAAAACTGTTTCTATCTGCACATGCCAAAAGCATTGTGTTCAAAAGTATCCTAAACAACAGCAGGTAAGAGGAAACCAGAGAAACAAGAACCAGAAATTGACAGAAAAGTCTGGTGTTCCAATTCAAACTGTCAAAAGATGCTTTCACTGTGGAAGGAAGAATCACTTAGCCAAGGATTGTTTTTACAAACCAGCTGTTGCAAAACAGACTGTGCATCACACAAAATCAAATCCTAAACAGGCAAAGCACTCAAAAGTGAAACCTTCCACAGCAGCTCCAAAGAGAACAGTTGATCACAGATTCTCAAAAGTCAATAAAAAACAGTCCACACATCAAAAACAAGTTTTGGCAAAGCCTAAATCAAGTTTTAAACAAATATGGTGTGTCAAGGACAAATCTGTTGCTCAAACTGCTAATGCAACAGATCAAACTGCTAAGTCAAAATCTGATGCTGTTAGTGCAAAAACTGAAACTGTTAGCACTACAAACACAGCTCAAGCTGCTGGGCATCCAACTGGAGCTGCTAGTGAATCATCTGAGACTGTCAGAAGAAAAGATGATCAAAATAGTTGGATACCTCATATTATCACTAAATACTCTCCAAAGACTCCATCAGTAGATCTCACCAAATATAAGAAGTCAAAAACAGTTTTTAGTTATGTCAATGTACAAGGCCAACCCAAAACCAATTTGGTTTGGGTTTACTCCACTACTAACTAAGCTGTTATTTGTGCAGGGCAACCACAGGTCTCCTCATAGAACAAGATGGCATCTAGACAGTGGATGCTCTAGGCACATGACAGGCAATTCTGAATGCTTGTCAAATTTTAAAGGTTTTGATGGAGGTTTGTTGCATTTGGAGGCAACTCAAAAGGAGGTAAGGTTACAGGTAAAGGTACTGTTAATGCAGGCAACATGACATTGCATGATGTTCTGTATGTTGAACAGCTTAAGTACAATTTATTGAGTGTCTCTCAAATCTGTGACAAACAAAACATTGTTCTGTTCACAGATTCTGAGTGCATTGTTCTTTCAAAGGATTTCAAAATTCCTGAAAATCTTGTTTTACTTAGAACACCAAGAAAGGACAATGTTTACTGCCTGGACACAGCTCTCTTGACTAAATCAAATACTTTAAGCTGTTTAATATCCAAAGCATCATCAAATGAGTCTGCTCTTTGGCATAGAAGGATGTGTCACATGAACTTCAAGTCCATGAATGATTTAGTTAAAAAAAATCTGGTAAGAGGATTACCACAAAAGGAGTTCATTTGTGATGATCATTGTGTAGCATGTCTTAAAGGTAAGCAACACAAAACTTCTCATAAGGCCAAAGAAGTAAATTCAATCTCATCTGTTCTTCAGTTGTTACATATGGATCTATTTGGTCCAACATCTGTTTTGAGTTTGAATAAAAGGGCATACTGTTTAGTCATTGTTGATGATTTCACCAGATTTACTTGGGTTTACTTTCTTAGGTCCAAAGATGAAACTGCTGAGCTAGTTAAGTCTTTTATCCTTAAGATAGAAAACCAATCCAATTCCAAAGTTAAGGTGATAAGATCAGACAATGGAACTGAATTTAAAAATCAAATTCTAAACAGTTTCTGTGAGTCCAAAGGCATTGCTAGACAATATAGTGCACCAAGAACACCACATCAAAATGGTGTAGCTGAAAGAAAGAATAGAACATTAATTGAGGCTGCTAGAACAATGCTAGCTGATTCAAATCTGCCAATGACTTTCTGGGCAGAAGCTGTTAATACAGCCTGTTATGTTCTAAATAGGGTTCAAGTTGTCTAATCTCAAGGAAAAACTCCCTATGAGTTATTCCATAACAGAAGTCCCCTAATAGCTTTCTTCAAGCCTTTTGGATGCCCATGTACTATCCTTCACACTAAGACTCACTTAGGGAAGTTTGAGAGTAAAGCTGAAGAAGGATTCTTTGTAGGATACTCAACTCAAAGCAAAGCCTATAGAGTATACAACAGTGTGTCTAAAACAATTCAAGAAAGTGCCAATGTTGAATTTAATGAAAATACTGCTAATATCAAAGGCACTGGTCCTGATTGGTTGTTTGATTTAGATTCACTAACAAATTCTCTTAGCTTTGTTGAGTATACTGCAGAAGCTGATGCATACAGGGTTGAAGCTGCTAACACAAATTCTCATGCTGCCAATACAATTTCTCATGCTGTTGGCACAAAGTCTCAGACTGCTGCAGATTCAACAAGTTGGGATGATTTCACCACTCTACCACTTCTGTCTTGTGATCCTCCAGGGGTCCTGAATGATACAAATCCAGACACTGAAGTGCCACTCCAAAGTTCTGAAAGAACAGCTCCAACACAACAGGAAACAGTCCCAGATTCAAGTCAAGCTGTTTCAGAAACTGAACCACTCACTGGTTCTGATGGAGATGATACAAACCTTGGAACTTCCTTTCAAACAGAGAGAGAGCCCACCCTAAGAGTTCACAAGTATCACCCTCTCAATCAAATACTGCGTGATCCAAGCACTCCTGTTCAAACAAGGAAGATGGTTCACAATGAGACTGCTGCTGCTGAACAAGCAGTTACTGAATTCAGTCTAGCTGCTTTTGAACATGCATGTTTCATGTCTCA
>JAANYP010004290.1:19526-78378 GCA_020465985.1 Centrapalus pauciflorus
TTTTAAATTGCTGTATTCCCCCCCCCCCCCCCCTCTACAGCTTATAACTATATACTTTGGGAACCTCTCGGGACCTACAGTATCATTTTAAGTTTATTATTATCCATCTTGGTTTAGAGATTGTTGATATGTATATTACTTTAATCGCTAAATGTATGTTTCCGTTGTTGATTTTTTGTTTCGGTTTTGATTATGAGATTGTTGACATGTATCAGTTGGATACCTATCAGTTTAAGAAAATATTAGCATACAAAATATGATATGCATCAACATATAAAAAAATGGAGGAAAAATGAAAAGGAGTAAAAAAAATCGATTGTTTATTTTATATATAAGAATAAAAAAGTATAAATTTTGAAAATCCTTAATTAATACAAAAGAGTAAACAATGTTATTTATTAAATTAATAAAAATGATCTGTGTGATAGAATCTATAGGTGCACCATAATATGAGTGATCTATATTTCTTCTTATTATTTATTATTTTGATTTTTTCTCACTCGAACCAAAGCCTATACACACACACACAAAATTACTGCAGAACCTAAATTTGGTGCATAACTGCATAACCAACTTTTAAATTAAATAACATAAGAATTAATAATATTTAAAACAAAAAAAATTATACCATAGAAACAAGAATTTTTCCTCTTTAAAACGTTACCGATGATTTTATATTTTTTCTAATTTTTTGAATATTCAATATTGAATATTCACCAGTGAATATTAGTCATTGAATATTCAATATTGTATCGTCTGAATTTTATATATTCAACATCGAATAAACGTTATAAACTTGAACATTCAACATCTAATATATAGTTTTACAGTTCTGCATCAATTTAGATTCTTCAATTATCCCAACCCTATACACATACACACACACACACACAGATATATATATATATATATATATATATATATATATATATATATATATATATCCATTCTGATTTCCTTCATTACATGTAACATCATATTTGAAAGCATAAGAGGCTAATGAGTTGGGTAGTGATGATGTTTCCAAATAAGCAACAAGATACATCAAAATGTGATTGATTTTGGACGCAAAATTACAGCAACAATAAGGGTGACCATTGCAGGGATTACTCTAAAACCATATTCCATTATGGATGTTAAAAAAAAATTGGGATGTCATTTTGTTTGGAAGTTTATTTATGATCTCATTGAAACTATAATAAACATTTAAATTAATTTTTTTAGTGTTTGTAGTAATAATTAAAGGAGTGATTGGTAATGGTAATGCTATCGAAGCTAGATTCCATAGGAATCCACACAGGATATCGACTTGTCAGGATCAAACTTACTACCTAAGATTGACTGGTTTGAATCAATCAGAGTATAAATCCAATAACCTTGTATTGAATCAAAGTCCAATTAAGTAGTTTGCGGAATAACACTTAACTGTTTTAAGAAAAGCTTTCAAAAACAAATAATACATAAATATAATCAACAATCAAAATCTTTTGTATTGCCAAACTCAATGATTACAATCACCTCTAATCTTTGATTAGATGAAGAACACAGATTGTTCTTAGGGTTTTACAACCTTAGAGGCTTATGAAAACTTAATCAGAAAAGCAATTACAACTGAATCAAAACTTGTACGTGCAAACTTACAATAGAAAAACCTATTCTATGTATATATAATGCCTTCTGATTTGTTTCCTTGAGAAACTCTGATTTCTCTGGTACTAGATATGCTTGAATCTTCGAATATATATCTTTTTCTGAATTTCAGCACTTTTTGTTTATTGAGCTGTTGAGCAGCTTGAAGACTATCTGTTGAGCAGCTTGAACTTGAACACTGGCTGCTTGAACTTTTGAACTAGCAGCTCGAACTTTTACAACTAACAACTTGAACTTTGTAATTACACAGAAAATCTACTAACAGTTTGAGAAATCTAACTAACAGCTTAACATACTTAGAATATTTCCTAACAATCTCCCCCTAACTTAAATTCTTTATACAAGACTTTAAGTTTTTGTACAAATAAGGAAATAAATCAAAGTGAAACTGTTATCTACAAACTAAGGCATCCAAAAACTTACAGTTGTGAAAGTTTATGCTTAATTGCCTTTAAAAATTCTCTTTTCGTCTATTCTTTATCACAATATATCTTCACTGAGCTCAGTTGCAATAACATACCCTTGGAAGATCAAAGAATTCAAAATTGAAGAACATGCTGGATCCATTTGCAAATTTGAGTCTATATGTCTTTGATTTCACATATACATCAACATGTGCAATCTTCATATCCTTGGCATCTTCTATATCTCCTATGACAGATTCTGGATCAAAAATGCTCTTCAGATCCGTTACACTTTGCTTGACCCAGAGAAGTGGAGACCTAGATTGACTAACAGTTCCAATACGATGCATTTTAGTCAACTCTTCTCTGGTCATCTTCTGAACAAGGTAAACTATGCTTTTGTATTCTTCCTCAGGACCAGCTTCTCTTTTAACTACAAAATGATATTTTAAGTCAATGTCATCCATTGACTTAGCATACCAATATTTAATAGGAGGATTGGAGAAGTCATGCTGATCGAGGGTCTTTTCAATTTCCATCACCTTTTGAAGCTGATGCTCAAACAATACCCTTTTCAACTCAAGCTTTGGTTGTTGAATAGCTTCTGATTGAGGATCATTAGCAACAGCTTGAACAGGAGGAGAAGGATCACTGACACCAGCTTGAACTGGTTCTTGTTGGCTTTGGACTTGATGGGAGACTTTGGCTTCTTTCTGTTTCTTCATCTCTTTGTCATGTATATCTTGCAGCTTTTCTGTTGGCCATGACTGAGCCATTTTCCTTGGAATTCCAACTGATGAAGAGAAATTGATCAAAAATTTTCTGTGCTCTGCCTTAGAATGCCCTGTTGGCATTTTCCTATTCTTTTGATTCTGCTTGACCACAAACCCTCTTAGGTAATCACCTAAGGTTTCATCATCTTGCATTGGAGCCTGGGTTTTCTGGTCCAATAGATCATCTTGTTCCTCTGCTAATTTTCTGGCAAGTTTAGCATCATGAGCAACCTGGGCTTCTTTAGAGGAAAATTTAAGCTTTGGAGATTCAATGAGTATGCTCTTGCCTTTATCTCTAGATGCAGATGTTGTAGCTTGGACTGTACTGACTGGAGCCTGAATTCCTTCTCTGATAACAACCCCAGTTGTTTAGATTGGAGCAGCTTGAGTTTCTAGGCTAACAACTTGAGTAGCTGTTGGGACTGTTAGCCTAGAATCTGGTACTGTAGGAGCAGGAGCTGAAGCTGTTTGGACTGAACTAGGGATCTCCTGATTCTCCCCCTTTTTGGATGCATTGGTTTGGCCAGGAGGACCTACAACCTTTGCCATTAGGGTTCGAATCATATTCTCAAGTTGAATGATCTTATTTCCACAGAGGGTGAACCCCTGATGAAAATAATCCATCCTCTGATGTTGAGCTGCAACTGTCTGTTGGAGAGCTGTGATTTGTGCCCCCTGTGTAGCAATAAGGGACTGGTAATGCTCCAATACTGCTACAACAGGTTTCAGCTGAGGATCCGTCAATATCATGAGTTGCAGACTAGCCTCAAGATCAGCAAATGAGAGTGGTACTTGTGATCTATCACTGGCAGGAATTCCAGAAGTAGAAACATCTGGGCCCCTTTGTTCTTGGTACTGGGGACTTCCTGAAGGTGCTTGCACACCCTCTGTTGCCATGGGTGTGGTCTTATTGATGTTGACACTGTCCTGTGCCACTTGTGTAGAGACATCAGTAGTGTCAGCCACAGAACCCATATGGACATCCTCTGTTGGGATGGCCACCTCCAAATTGAGGATGGGAGTGTCCTCAGTGGGTGCCCTTTGGATATTCTGTGCAGAAGTGTCCTCCTGCACAGGGATATTTGGCTCTGGTATTAGGGCTGAGGAGGAAGGAGCTCCTGAAACCCTTTGTCTTTTATATAGTATGAGTAGGGATTTGGGTTTGACAGAAGGAGCAGATAGAGTATTTATATCATGGGGAGTGGGTTGGGGTCCTGGGGGTGAAGCAGTGATGGAAAGCTGAGCCTGCTCAGGACCCTCTCCTCTGTTTATTGGATTGATGCCCAGCATTGCAGAGGGCAATGGGACATCTATATTCAAAAAATTGGCACTTGGTTTTAGAAGTCTTTTTATGGATGGTAAAGAGAGCCTATGGAAAACATGTATCCTTTTATGTACATTGAGATTATTGCAAGATCTTGCAATTATTTCAGCCAAAAATTGAGGGTAAATAAAAAATATCTCATTCTTTAAGGCATGATGCCTTAACATACCCTGAAAAATCATATTTGAAAAATTGAACTGTTGGCCCGTTGATAAACACACTAAGGCAGTGGCTATATTTGAAGAAAATTCTGACCAACCAGTTCTTTTAGGGCTTATGCACTGTTGTATAATATGTACAAGGTATTTCCACTTAGGGGCAAAATGAGCTTTAAAGAAAGTGAAAGAATCAGTAGGGCCCCTATACCCTATAGCAAAAAGGCCTTCATGTAAGGCAGTAAGAGATAGATCTGTTATACCTGCGGCATCTTTAAGATGCAAGTGTTGGCGGATGAGTTCCTCAGTGATGGTGATAGTGTTGCCATCGATTTTGGATGTCAAAGAAGTGACTCCGTTGATGGTTTTGATTGAGGCAGATTTCCAGAACTGTTCTATATGGGATATATAGATGGTGGGATTGATAGTGAGGGCATGGTGGATCTGGGAACTTCGAAGGAAGTTCATCATGTCGTGGAATGGTTGAAGGTCAATGTGTTTGAGAGAATAGGGGAGACAGTTGTGTTCTTTGACAAACTCCATTGACGATCAAACGGTGATTTAGGGTTTTAGAGAAGTGTGTGTGAATCGCTCAGAGAGAAAAGGAAGGTTGTGGAAGACATTTTTGCAACTGGTAGTTGCAATTGAACGAAACTGGGACCTTTAAAGGTTTGGGGGTTTCGAAAATATCTAATCCCGCGCACACACTTATATGAATTTACCGAATTACCCTGCACACTTTGACAGATCAAGTGAAACAACTAACAGTCCGAGTGAAATGAACTAGCAGCTTGAGAAAAGACTCAAGCTGTTAGTTGAAAAGTGAGCATATTCTAATGAAACAGTGTCTCCCCCTTAATCAAGCATATGAAATAAATATATTTCTTCATAAAATAAGAGAGTGATGAAAAACAAATTAATCCATATTAACCATGCCAATATTTGATACTAGGAAGGTGAACCTTCCTACATCAAATGGTTTTGTAAATAGATCAGCTAAGTGATCATCTGTATGAATTTTGGTAACTTGGATTAATTTCTTCTCATTACAATCTCTTATAAAATGAAATCTTATGTCTATATGCTTGGTTTTGGGAAATTTCACTGGATTTTGTACAATGCTTATTGCACTTGAGTTGCCAATGTAAATAGGAGTGGATAAGAAGTTCATACCATAGTCTCTCAGTTGATTCTGAATCCACATCACTTGGGAACAGCAGCTGGCAGCTGCTACATACTCTGCTTCAGTAGATGAGGTGGACACAGTTGTTTGCTTTTTACACTGCCAAGAGACCAGTCTTGCTCCTAGATATTGACATCCACCAGTTGTGGAATTTCTGTCAATGTTGCATCCTCCATAGTCACTGTTAAAATAGGATGTTAGTTCAAGAGGAGAGTCTTTAGGATACCATAGGCCCAAATGTGGTTGGCCTTTGAGATATCTAAAAATTCTCTTAACAGCAAACAAGTGTGAGTCCTTTGGAGCACATTGAAACCTGGCACAAACACAAACAACAAACATTATATCAGGTCTAGAAGATGTGAGGTACATAATTGAACCTATCAAGGATCTGTATAGGTGAATGTCCACATCTACTCCATCTTTGTCTGCATCAAGCTGCTTGTGAGTGTCCATTGGAGTACTAGCAACTTTGGTATCTTTGTAACCAAACTTTTCCAGAATGTCCTTAACATACTTTGATTGACTTATAAAAAGTCCTGTGGGCTTCTGCTTGACCTGCAATCCTAGAAAGAAGGTGAGTTCTCCCATTGAACTCATTTGAAACTTTTTGTGCATCA
The DNA here is from genome assembly GCA_020465985.1 of Centrapalus pauciflorus. NCBI lineage: Eukaryota > Viridiplantae > Streptophyta > Magnoliopsida > Asterales > Asteraceae > Centrapalus > Centrapalus pauciflorus. Next base: position 25,633 of record JAANYP010004290.1, read on the forward strand.
ATGCCTCGAACTCTTTGCACAGACTGTCATTTGTAGACCCAAAGATGATATCATCAACATATATCTGAACAAGCAGAATCTCATATTTGATGGACTTTGTGAACAATGTTTTCTCCAGAGTACCTCTCTTGAATCCATTCTGTAGAAGGTATGATGACAGAGTGTCATACCATGCTCTTGGGGCTTGGTGGAGTCCATAGAGGGCTTTGTCTAATTTGTAGACTTTGTTTGGATACTTGTAGTCCTCAAATCCAGGAGGTTGACACACATAGACCTCTTTTTCAATTGTACCATACAGGAAAGCAGACTTCACATCCATTTGATACACTTTAAATCCTTTGAAGCTTGCATAGGCTAGGAACAGTCTGATGGTTTCTATTCTTGCCACTGGAGCAAAGATATCATCATAATCTATTCCTTCTTCTTGAGTGTATCCCTGTGCTACCAGTCTTGCTTTGTTCTTGATGACGATCCCTCTCTCATCCTTCTTGTCTCTGAACACCCATCTTGTACCAATTGCTCTCTTTCCTTTAAGAAGATCAACTAGAGTCCATACATTCTGAATCTTGAATTGCAGTAGTTCTTCCTGCATTGCCTCAATCCAGGATGGATCTTTCAAAGCCTCAGATGCCTTCTTTGGTTCTAATTGTGACATGAAACATGCATGTTCAAAGGCAGCTAGACTGAATTCAGGAACTGCTGATTCAGCATAAGTAGACTCCTTGTGAACCATTGTCCTTGTCTGTACAGGAGTGCGTGGATCACCCATTATCTGATTGAGAGGGTGATACTTGTGAACTCTAAGTGTTGGCTCTCTGTCTGTCTGAAATGAGGTTCCTAGATTTGTATCATCTCCTTCAGGACCACTTGATGGTTCAGCTTCAGAAACAGCTTGACTAGAAGATGGGACTGTTTCCCTCTGTGATGGAGCTGTTCTCTCAAGACTTGGGATTGGCACTTCATAATTTGGATTTGAATCATGTTGGGATCCAGTACCCCTGGTGGGTCACAAGATAGAAGTGGTAGAACAGTATACTCATCCCATTAACCAGTATCTTCAACAGTCTGAAACCTTGTGCCAACAGCTTGAACATTTGTGTTACCAGCATGAGAATTTGTGTTGGCGGCTTTAACCCTGTTTTCATCACTTTCTGCAGTATACTCAACAAAGCTCAAAGAATTAGTTAGTGAATCCAAATTAAACAACTAATCAGGACCAGTGCCTTTGACATTTGCAGTGTTTTCATTAAACTCAACATTGGCACTCTCTTCAATGGTTTTAGACACACTGTTATATACCTTATAGGCTTTGCTTTAAGTAGAGTATCCTACAAAGAAACCTTCTTCAGCGTTACTTTCAAACTTTCCTAAGTGAGTCTTAGAGTGAAGAATGGTGCATGAATAGCCAAAAGACTTTAGAAAGGCTATTAAGGGGACTCTATGATGGAGTAACTCATATGGAGTTTTCCCTTGTGATTGAACAACTTGAACTCTATTTAGAACATAACAGGCTGTATTGACTGCCTCTGCCCAAAAGGTCATTGGCAGTTTGGAATCAGCTAGCATGGTTCTAGCAGCCTCAATTAAGGTTCTGTTCTTTCTTTCAGCTACACCATTTTGCTATGGTGTTCTTGGTGCATTATATTGCCTTGCAATACCTTTAGACTCACAGAAGATGTTTAGGATATGATTTTTAAACTCAGTTCTATTGTCTAACCTGATCACCTTAACTTTTAAGTTGGATTGGTTTTCTATCTTAAGGATAAATGATTTAACTAGCCCAGCAGTTTCATCTTTAGTCCTAAGAAAGTAGACCCATGTAAATCTGGTGAAATCATCAACAATGACTAAACACTAAGCTCTTTTATTCAAACTCAAAATAGATGTTGGACCAAAGAGATCCATATGAATAATATGAAGAGCAGATGAGATTGAATTTACTTCTTTGGCCTTATGAGAAGTTTTGTGTTGCTTGCCTTTAAGGCATGCTACACAATGATCATCACAGATGAACTCCTTTTGTGGTAAACCTCTTACCAAATTATTTTTGACTAAAACATTCACGGATTTGAAGTTCATGTGACACATCCTTCTGTGCCAAAGAGCAGACTCATTAGATGATGCTTTGGATATCAAACAACTTAAAGTACTTGATTTGGATAAAAGATCTGTGTCCAAACAGTAGACATTCTCCTTTCTTGGTGTTCTAAGTAAAACAAGATTTTCAGGTATTTTAAAATCTTTTGAAAGAACAATGCACTCAGAATCTGTGAATACAACAATATTTTGTTTATCACAGATTTGGGACACACTTAATAAATTATAATTCAGCTGTTCAACATACAAAACATCATTGAAAAGCATATTGCCTGCTTTGACAGTACCTTTACCTGTGACCTTACCTCCCTTGGAATTTCCTCCAAATGCAACAAACCCTCCTTCAAAGCCTTTGAAATTTGACAAGCATTCAGAATTGCCTGTAATGTGCCTAGAGCATCCACTGTCCAAAAGCCATCTTGTTTTATGTTGTGACCTGTGGGTGCCCTGCACAGATAAAAGCTTAGTTAGTAGTGGAGTAAACCCAAACCAAATTGGTTTTGGGTTGTCCTTGTGCATTGACATAACTGAACACTGTTTGTGACTTCTTATACTTAGTGAGATCCACTGGTGGATTCTGTGAAGAATATTTAGTTGTGACATGAGGTATCCAGGTGTTCTTTCCAACCTTTGCATTGACAGTCTCAGATGATCCATTACCAGTTCCAGTTTTAAGCTTAGCAGTTTGAACTGGGTTTTTAGTGTTAACAGCTTCAGAGTTTGCACTACCAGTTTCAACTTTAGGCCTGGCAGTTTCAACATTTGTATCAACGGTTTGATCTGAGTTTTTGCTTTTAACACACCATATTTGTTTAAAATTTGATTTGGGTTTTGCCAAAACTTGTTTTTGGTGTGTGGACTGTTTTTTATTTACTTTTAAGAACCTGTGATCAACTGTCTTCTTTGGAACTGGTGCAACAGGTGGTTTGACCTTTAAATTTTTTGTGTTTTGAACAAATGCCTGTTTCTGAACCACAGTCTGTTTTGCAACAAATGGTTTGTACAAGCAATGTCTGGCCAAATGGTTTTTCCTGCCACATTGAAAACATCTTTTGACTGTTTTGATTGGAGAACCAGTTTTGTTAGACCATAACTGGTTCTTGTTCCTTTGATTTCCCCTTACCTGTTGTTGTTTGGGAAACTTTTGGACACCATGCTTTTGGCATGTGCAAATTGGAACAATCTTACCCCTTTTTATTACCTTTTGAGGAGGATGCAGTGTTACAGTTAGAAGGTACAGAAACATGTGGATCAGCATGGCATACACTCATCTTCTCTTTTCCTTTCTTATTGGGGTAGAGGTTTCTATAGGTGCACTTATTGTTTTGTGTTCTCTCTCAACTTCTTTGCACTCACAGCCTTCATTTGGAATCAGTTCTTCTTTAGATTCAGGAGTATTTTCAAGGATAGGATCTACAGTAGTCATTGACTCATCTAATGGTTCATTAACAAGCCTATCAGCAACTTCACTCATGGGATGAATGTATTTGTTGTTGTATGGGGGTAGAGTGGCTCTGTATCCTATACCTTCTTTGGGATTGAGTTGAGATTTTACCCTATCTTTAAATTGAACTTCCATTAGGTGCTCCAGCTTTTGATTTGCTAATTTGAAGTTTCCTAGATCTATATTGACAAATTCTATTTTCTTGTTAGCTTCTAGCACCTTTGGTTCAGCCTCATCTAATTTCTTATTTAAAGACTCTAGTTTCTTATTCAGCTCCTTTTTCTCCCACTCATGATATGTTTAATCATGTCCCATTTGAATCTCATTATCTTTATAGTCATTGATATGTTTTTCAAGATTTTCTATGGCCTGCATTTACTCATATCTCCTTTCTTCCATCTTAGCTAGAGTTTTGCACATGCTCTCATTATGATCTCTGTACTTTTTAACCATAATTTTGCATGTTTGAGAGCAGAGTTTAGCATTTACCTCAGATGGTAGTTCAGTGGAAGTGACATTAGATGTTTCTGCCATGAGAGCTTGATTTTGAAACTCATCTTCTGTCTGATCACTCCAGTCAAACACATTGTCTTCTTGAGAGACAAGTGCTTGTGATGATGAAGCTTGATTAGTTTGCTGGGGTCTTGGTGGCTGTTGACCTTGGGATCTGCATTCTCTGGCAAAGTGTCCAAGCTTGTGGCATTTGAAGCATTCAACTTTTGATTTATCAAATGCTGGTTTGCCTTCTGGTCTGGCTTGGAAGTTGGATCTGCCAGTTCTTTTCAGAAACCTTTTAGCCCTCATAGTCAACATTGCATGCTGCCACTTCAAGTCCATCTCTTCTAGATCATCTGGATGAATTTGTTCTAAATCTTCAGCATTTAGAGCAAACAGTCCATCATTGGCAACAAAAGCTTCATAATGAACTTTAGTAGAATTACCATCAGCACCTGAAAAGGAATCACAACAGTTAGATTTATCAGTTAATGCTGATGACAGCAGAGCAGTGTTATGATTATAAGAAAAGGATTTCTTTTTAGTTTCAATCTCAGTTTCAAACACTCTCAGACTGTTGTACAGGTCATCCAATTCTATTTCATCAAGAGTGTCTTTGGTTCTCCATTGGGCAGCATAGACTGTCCACTCTTCACCAAGAGATCTAAGGAATTTTCTGTTTACTTCATCTTGATCCAAGCTGACTTTGGCACTCTCCAATTCACCTATCAGTTTATTAAACCTATCAAAGATTTGAGTAAGGTTTTCATTCTTGCTACCAGAAAAGTTTTCATACTGCTGTTTCAGAAGATCTTTTTGATTTCTTTTGGTGCTAGCATTGCCAGCAAATCTTTTCTCTAAGGCAATCCAAAGAGAATGAGCAGTATAGAACTTTTTAAACTGGTGTTGATAAGCATTAGGAATGGCTATTTGTAAAAGTGTAAGAGCTTTCACTTCATTCATTCTAGCCTTTCTTTCAAGTTCAGTTTTTGGAGGTGTTTTTATGGTCTTGTCCTCAGCATCAAGTTCAGGATCAACTACAGGAGGAAATTCAACAGCTTCTCATATAGCATAATCAATAAATTGAATGTGCTGTTGAATCCTGAGTTTCCACATCTCAAATTCAGTGGGTTTGAGCATAGGCACTTTAAGTCCTTGCCCAGATCCACTACTGCTGTTATCAAATTCCATTGCAGAAAATTAAGAATTTTAAAAGAAAGCTTCTGACTTTGAAAACAAAGAAAAACCTGTGGCTCTGATACCACTTGTCAGGATCAAACTTACTACCTAAGATTAACTTGTTTGAATTAATCAGAGTATAAAACCAATAACCTTGTATTGAATCAAAGTCCAATTAAGTAGTTTGCGGAATAACACTTAACTGTTTTAAGAAAAGCTTTCAAAAACAAATAACACATAAATATAATCAACAATCAAAATCTTTTGTATTGCCAAACTCAATGATTACAATCACCTCTAATCTGTTTGATTAGATGAAGAACACAGATTGTTCTTAGGGTTTTACAACCTTAGAGGCTTATGAAAACTTAATCAGAAAAGCAATTACAACTGAATCAAAACTTGTACGTGCAAACTTACAATAGAAAAACCTATTCTATGTATATATAATGTCTTCTGATTTGTTTCCTTGAGAAACTCTGATTTCTCTGGTAGTAGATATGCTTGAATATTCGAATATATATCTTTTCCTGAATTTCAGCACTTTCTGTTATTGAGCTGTTGAGCAGCTTGAAGACTATCTGTTGAGCAGCTTGAACTTGAACATTGGCAGCTTGAACTTTTGAACTATCAGCTCGAACTTTCTCAACTAACAGCTTGAACTTTGTAATTACACAGAAAATCTACTAACGGTTTGAGAAATCTAACTAACAGCTTGACATACTTAGAATATTTCCCAACACGACTTATGCATTATAAATTTGATGAATATCTTTAATAGCGGTATGATTTTTTATAATATTTATTTTGTACATAACTACAATCCATTAGAGAGCAAGAGGACGAACTCTCATAGTTGTGCATCTAACATTTATTTCTACCATAAATGTAAGTTCCTCATGAAGTGGAAGTATACCATGAACATGTTATATTGATCTAATTGGGGAAAATTATGCAAAAAACCATCAAAATACAAAAATTTTTCGATTAATTCACCATTTCATTTTTATTTCTGATAAGTCCCCAAACTGCTTAAACCTTTTAAATTGGTGCGTTAACCTTAACATGCTTAAACCTATTTTGTAAAAACCATCAAAGTATAAAAATTTTTCGATTAAGTCCCCATTTCATTTTTTTTTCCTCATAAGTCCCCGAACTACTTAAGCCTTTCCAGTTTTCGATAAAATAAAACGATTTTTTTAAACTTATAAAAACGACGATGTTTATTTCGATGACAGTGCATCTCATGTTTGTCTAGCCCAAAATAAGTTGGTTTAAAAATAATATTTTTTTCAAAACGACGATAGTTGTTTGAAAATAATAAAAAAAATAAAAATTCCGTTATTCCGGATAACATAAGTTGGTTTGATATAAAATCATAAATGATGATTATTTCGATCCTATGTTTATCTAGACCACAATTTTTAAATATATTTAACTAGTACATCCCGACTAAACTTTAAACAATAAAAATGATTGTATTGATTTTATCATTTTGATTTATTTTTTTTGCATCCACGTATGTGTGACATGAGTGTCAATTGAACAATCACTTACATTGATAAAACAACAAATAACATGAGTTTTATCAAGATAAGAGATTTGTGTGGCAAAAAAAATTAGTTGAGGGATTTATATGACAAAATAATTTGGTTAAGGGATTTATAAGACAAAATAATTTAGTTGGGTGACTTAATCGAAAAAGATCAAAGATTTATAAAATCCATGTCAGCAATTGCAATCCGCGCGCTCAATAGGTCACCGGTAACTTTTCTTGAAAAAAACACAAAATTCATGATTTTTATTTAGTTAAGGGACTTATCAGATAAAAAAATTGATTGAGGGACTTAATCGAAAAAAACATGCATGTAGTTTGATGGTTTTTTACGAATTTTCCCGATCAAATTGCGCGCATGCATACATGTGGTAAGTGTACAGTGCATCCATGAGTGACGATATTTCTTCGTTTTCCTTTTTTCAACACATACCTAGCTAATTCATGAACACATAAATTATGGGAGTACAACAAATACTGTTATGAAAGTAATTAACTCATTCTGAATTACAAAGAAACGTTTTGTGGCTAGGGATTCCAATGCTCTAGAAATGAAAACATTTAATCTGGAGATTAAAGAAACAAGTATCCCTATAAAAAGAACGAAGGAAACACACAAAAACAAACATCTACCGTCACGTACCCTAACCTTATTGCATGCAAGATGACTATGCCAAAACAACTTCCATGCATAGAAATATAAACTCACCCTCCAACCTAAAAAGACACCAAGAAAACAATACATCTCAATAATAGTTGAATACCATATAACTATAGAATGTGACCGGACTCAACTTGTAGTTTGGAACCAACCTAACACTTGAAACAAGGAATGTTGGATGTGACACACACGTGTCGACAATGCATGGATTCAGCGTTGCCTTGGCGTTAACTCTCTACCGTGGAGCTTCAAACCTTGAGCGTTAATAGACGTTGACCAACGCATATGGCTGTCAACGTGGCGTCGACCCACTTGGACTTTTTTTAGCATTTTCTTTCGTTTTCTTCCCTTTTCACTCCAATTTACAAAAAACAAAAACAATTAATCCATATCGATATTTGCCATTTTCACATCAAAAACGCATATTATTGCAATAAATACATAAGTGTAGAAGACACTTACCAATTTCTCTTTGTCGATAATCTTATCTTAATATTCCATCAAAAAAGAAACACGTGAAGGTTTGTGTTTTCTCTATATAAACGGTACACATATTTAATTGTTGGTTTATTGTAGTGTTATAATGGTTCGTACTTAGTCATATCATACTATTTATTCAATTTTAGTGTGTTTATGATTTTTATAGATATAGATGCTTGATGGTTGCAAATTTATTTCTATGAAAAATCAGATGATGGTTATTGATAAGCGTATTAACAATGTTTCTACCAATTTATATTGTTTTTGATAGGTAATGATCAAACTATGCTATGAAGACACGAGCTTGAATTCATGGAATCATCATACATATCTATTTAAATGCTAATAGAATGAAACAATGTTCAAGAACAACTTCTTTTGTCTGTGATTATGTACTTAACAAAATGTTAATATAACGTTTCTTTATAAACATTATTGATTGTTATACGTATATGCACATACGCAAATGCTTAAACTGATTCTTTAATCATTTACATAATAAAATCAAATTTTATATTTACCATTATGTTAAAATATCCATGAATTAACTATTTCGAAAACTTCATGAACTAACGCAAATTTTTATGCTTTTCATGAAAATTTTTGAAAAGTTTGATGTGTTTGAGATGTTCTAATATTTTAAAAAATTATATACAAATAAATAAGATACAAAATGCTATTTCATTGATTTTAAAAAATATATATATAAAGTTATGGAAAATATAGTTGTAGCTGATGCAGTTGTGTATATTTATGAATATCTTGTTATGAAATAATGGATATGTATGATTTTTGTCCATTTGGATAATTCTAGATTTTAATTTTCTAACTATACATTTTAAATTTAGTTTTTGAAGCTTTTGTAAATTAAAAGCTTTTTGATAAGATTTAAGATTAATATTCTTTAGTAAGAATAGATGAACCAATAATAATACTAGTAGTAGTATTGTTAGTAGCGATAATAAGAAATAATAATAATAATAATAATAATAATAATATTAACAACGACGACTAGGATGACGACAACAACAACAAGGGTTAAATGCAAAAAAGTAGCAACAAATTTCTTTGTATTTCACACATTAATTTTTTAATTACACTTTGACGGTTTGTATCGATTTTTAAAATTTTATAATGTTTTACGAAAAATATTAATAATAATTATAATGACAATAAGAATATTAGTTAAATGTAATAAACTAACAACAATCTTTTACTGAGATTAGCAACGAAAGATTATTTTTAATCAATGGGTAATCTATGATTGATAAACGGGTTTGTAAGTCACGTGGTGTTAAAATTTATAGAAGATAAAATTTGTTTCTATGAATGCAAAGAAAAAGATAATTGTTGTTAGGAAAAAATGTATAAAAGATGAATTCTATAAATAACGTACGTAAGAATAATGTTCATTGGATATTACTTGCATCACGTTACTTGAACAGAATATACAACGTAATATTGAATAAATCTTTCAATATACAATTGTATGAGATTTAACATAATTATATATGATACTTTACACTAATTTCTACACATATAAACCACAACATCACAATGGTAAAAAAAATCTATTATATAAATAGAAGATACCAACGGGGTTTAGCCCATTTGGTAACAGGATGATATGTAAGTGAGAGGTCACGTGTTCGACTCCCGTTGGAGGCAAGTTAAAATTTAGGTGGAAAAAGTAAGTCTTGTGGCAAATGAGTAGTTCAGGAGTAGGAATATGATAGTTTGGTGTTCAAATATATATATATATATATATATATATATATATATATATATATATATATATATATATATATATATATATATATATATATATATATATATATATATATATATATATATATATATATATATATATATATATATATATATATATATGTATACAGGGGTGGGTTCAATGGAAAACCACTATGCACACCATGGAAACATACGCATACCGTCCGATTTGGTGCATTTCATTAAAAACGCGGTGGCATGATCGTAAATAAGGTGATGCATCACGCGGGAAATTTGATGCATCACGCGGGATTTTGATGCATCACGCGGGGAATTTGATACATTTGTGGTGGTGCAGTGCGGTTTTCACAAGTTTTCAGGTGCATTGTGATTTTCCATTGAACCTCTATATATATATATATATATATATATATATATATATATATATATATATATATATATATATATATATATATATATATATATAAAATAAATATATAATAAATATATTATAAAAGCAAAGATCACCACATTAAATGAAATATTTGTATGCCAACTACCCCATATGATGAGTATTTAAAGTCTTTATACTAGAGAATCAAAGTTAATTATAAGATTTGATTTTGATTTGAAACTTTTCTTTAATTAAATGTCATTATATGATTGATCAAAATATGTTATATTTGGGATTATTATATTTTCGTATGTATTGAAACACATATTTCCTATATATACGACCCATCTTAAGCTTCAGTGATACTTACAATTCAATATATTTTCTATCTAATATTTACTTCAAAAAGAATAGGAATGACTCAACAGAGAACTACTTACCTCCTCCTTTTGCTGGTTGCTGTTGTTTGTAGTGGTTAGTTTAATTTCTATATACGACATTTCAACAATAATGGTCATTAATCTAGACTTTTCCCCATCAAGTCTCTCATTTTGGAGTTTTAGTTATTTACATTCCACTAAAAATTACTAAATTTTTCTTTATTGCTTATTTTTAGGGATGAGATTTTTATACCGAATACCGGGACCGAACCGGGACCGTACTGGTACATTCGGTCCGATATTCTGTTCTTGTTTTTTAGTTTAAATCGGGATCGGTACTAACCGGTTTCGGTACCATTAAAAAACCGGTACCGAATTTATTTGCATATGTTTGTTTTGAGTTTTACTACTTGTTACTTCACATATACATTTGTTAACTTTAATTATTTTTAAATGATTTCCGGGTTGTGTATTTAAAAGCTACATATATATATATATATATATATATATATATATATATATATATACACACACACACATATATATATATATATGTGTGTGTGTGTGTGTGTTTGTGTGTGTGTGTGTATATATTAATTTACAATGATCATGTTATCCTTTATTACGTGCAGCATCATGTTTGAGAGCGTTAGAGGCTAACGAGTTATGTTGTCACGAAGTTCAAATGCCGTGTGATCCAAATAAGCAAAAAGATGCGTTGAATTGTGATAAATTTTGCAAAAAACATTGCAGCAATGGTAAGGGTGGCCATTGTAGAGATTACTCCAAAACAAGATGTCATTGTGGATGTTAAAGAAAAATGGATTGTTCTTTTGTTTGGAAGATATTCTCATGATCTCAAGAAAATACATGAAACCTTCGAACTATTTTATTCACTATTTTTGGTGAAAATTAAAAGAGTATTTACTAATTGTACTATGTTTTATAAATTTGAAGAATATCTCTAATGACAATATGGTCTTGTATCCTTTATATTTTGTGCATAATTATAATGCTCTATGGTGCGTGAGGACGAACTCATATAGTTGTCTATCTAAAATTTATTTCTACCTTATATCTAATGTTCCTTATCAAGTGGAAGTACCACATCTAATCCAAATGTCAAATCATGAACCAACTGTTGTTATATTGATCAGCTTGCATGCATACTTCTTGTAAACTTATGGTGCATCCATGAATGACAATATTTGTTTGGGTTGATCAGCTTGCATGCATTGAAACGCCCCGTTCTAATAACGCGACGTTTTTACTATAATCTGTAACATGAATCTCAAACTCAGAGTACGCTAAATAAATTATCTAGTTATTACAACCAAATCGAAAGTCTAGGGATCTACCAATCCCAATTACAAATTCAGAATATTTACAAATTCTGCGGAAGTCTATATTATACCACAAGTCCTCAAACTCTTGACCCTGAAGCTGGTGCTTTCCCCTTATCAGCTAAACCTGAAAACATTGCCCCACAACCGGGGTAAGCTGTTGCCTAGCGAGTAACAGATTTAATAGCACAAACATGAATAACATGAATGATACAAGTATCGGCACAAAGTCAACATGTGTAGCACCCGGCCTTCCCAGCAGTGCGTCCACGAATAGGTTGTCTGTGTAGCATCCGGCCTTCCCAGCAATGCATACACAGTAACACAGCTTGCGGCACTCCCGACTTACAGCGTATAAAAATAACATGCCGCCACACAGGCATGCAATCATCACATAAATACACAGTATGCATACCGGGGAATAAGGGTTATCACGTAACAACTCATGGTAATGAAATGAATAGCAGGTATCGAAGGCAACATGGCAGTGCAATGAATAAGCATGGTAAAAGAAATGAAACAAATAACCAGTACAAACATATTATAAATGAACATTCATGAAATTAAATCAATTACTCACAGTGCTTGCAATCCGTACTCGCCGAACAACAACTCGATATCAACTGAAATTACTAGCGAGAGCCACACGTCTCCATCAAAGTCCTGATATAAAAGTATATTGCCTATTTATCAATATCCTAAACTTTATAATTTACTAGGTCCGTTATTTATTATATTAATAAAAGCTCGGGATCAAATTCGAACAATTGTAGATTTATTTGTTAACACTTACCTAATTAGTTTAATTGTTGTTTATTTAGAGTTTATTAAAAAAACGTTAAACTCTCATGTAGAAGGGATTAATTAATTAGATTAATTTTAATTAACCCTTTGAACTAAAATTAATCTAGTTACTAATCAAAAATTTCATACTACTTTAACCCACATATAAACCTAACAATTAACAACCCACAAACTAACCTTTAAACTCTAATCTATAAAATTTTGCCCAATTTAGAATAAAAGAAACAAGCACATTTAATTTAATTAACCAAACCAATCTATGTAATAAAACAATCTTAATCAATTAATTTGTTAAGGCCCAATGCTAATAAAATTAACAAGCCTTGTAAAAACCCAATTAAATTGAGATTACCCAACTTAATTAGTTAGTTTTAGTTAAGCCAAATGCTAATTTTTAACAGTAGGTCCTAATCAGAATTTAAAAAATAAAAAAACTAAATATAAAAGCCCAAACCAATCAAATAATGTTAGTTGCAGCCCAATATTGAAGATAAAGAAGCAGCCCACCAATAAACTTTATCCTAATCTAAATTAACCCAATCCGATTTAGCAAAGAAAAAGAAAAAAATATAAATAAAAAATAAATAAGTGGTCCTTGATTTGTTTTGATCAAAACAAAAGAAAAAGGAGTGAGTCCATGCTCCCCTTTCTTCTCCCTCTCTCTCTCGGCTGGACACAAAAAGAAAATGCAGAGCAAAAAAAATAAAACAAAAAAACAAACCAGCAGCGTCTTCCTCGCTTAGCCCGCCGGCCACGGCTGTGACTGCGCCGGCATGCCACCACGCCATTCGGTTTTTCTCCGGTGGTTCCATTCCTCACCTCCTTCTTTGATTTCCATTCTCCTAGACTATCTAATTTGTATATTTTTTTTTATCAAAATATAACTCTCCAAAAAAATATTGGAAACCCACCAATAGATCTCTAAATCCAAGATTAATCATCTAATATAAACTAGCAAGGTTTCTAATCATATTGGGATCATTTTTAGATAAATTTTCGGTTTAAAACTCAAACCCACTTAAAACCTTCAATGAACTCCATTAATGGAGGCTTCTAAGTTTTTTTTTAATTATCAAACAAAAATGAAGATGACGAATTCATAAATTATTGGTTGCTCATTTTCAGATTTCTAGACCATATTTATACTCATTTTATGAATCCTAGCATCGCTTGGAATTACATACGGAAATGAGATTGAGGTTTTGAATGTTACCTCAAAAGTTTACAACAATGGAGTTGATATTGAGATGTTGATGACCCTTTGCTGAAAATGTAGCCCCAAAATGAGAAGGAAAACACACCCAAGTGTGTGTGTTGTTGAGGTTGAAAAGAAAATAATAATAATAAAGAAATAAAGAAGATGAATGATAGAAAAATGGTGATGGGTGGTAATATATGTAGGCAACTCTCAAGTTGATAGAATGGTCCTTCACTAATAAAATTCTCACGGTTATCTTTTTTTTTTTCTCCTTTTTTTTCTTCTATTATTTATTTATTTATTACATGCATCCATACATATCTAATTATTCATTAGATAAAACTATTAAAATACAATACTATAATTTTTTTTTCAATTATATATATTTATATAATTCATCATTTAAATAATAACATTCGAATTTGCTTATTAAATCTTGTTTTCTTGAATTACAGATATAAATTGTATAATTCAAGATTAAATATTACCTTGAAAATTTGCGGACGTTACAATCTCCTACAAGTTGGATTGATCTTGTCCTCGAGATCATGTATATTTGAACAGACCGACGTACTTCGCCATCATCTCCGTCTTCGGCTCCACGTATGATTCGGTCCACGGTGGTGCCGCCATCTCACTAAGACCATCTCTATCTGTCGATTCCTCAACTTGTTGATCTTCTCATCCACTATCTGCTCGGGCTCCTCGACGTATCTGAGTCACTAGTCAATCTGAACATCCTGCGTTGTGGCACCATCTCCTCGTCATTCTTCAGACATTTCCGTAAGTAGCTAACATGAACAACATCGTGCACACCGGCCAACTCTGGTGGCAAATCCAATCGGTATGTCTGTGCACCAATACGCTCTGTGATCTGATAAGGTCCAATAAATCTAGGGCTAACCTTGCCCCTCTTGTTGAACCTCATAATACCCTTCCAGTGCGACACCTTCAACATCACAAAACTACCAACCTCAAGCTCCACTTGTCGATGCCGCTTATCTAAATACATCTTCTGTCGTTCCTGAGCAGCCCTCAATCGTTCGCGAATGATCTGGATCTTATCGTGCGCAATCTTCAATAACTCGGGTCCACCAATAGGTCTCTCACCCACCTCTCGCCAACACGTGGGTGTATGACATCTACGATCATACAATGCCTCGAACGGTGCAATGCCGATAGAAGAATGATACGAGTTATTATAAGAAAACTCGATCAACGGCAAATGGGCATCCCAGTTCCCACCGAACTCTAACACACAGGCTCGTAGCATATCCTCAAGAGTCTGTATCGTACGCTCGCTCTGGCCATCTGTCTGTGGGTGAAATGTCGTGCTAAGAGTAACACGCGTACGCAGCTCGTCCTATAAGCTCTGCCAAAACCAAAAAGTAAACCTCGAATCTCGACCGGACACTATCTTCTTAGGCACCCCTTGTCTAGCAATGATCTCATCTATATAAATCTGTACCCACCGATTCATCGAATAGTTCTCCATAACTGGAATGAAAATGTGCGCTCTTCGTAAGTCAGTAAACCACAACCCATATCGAATCATGTTGTCGCTGTGTGTTCGGGAGCTTAGTGACAAAATCCATTGCAATCTCTTCCCATTTCCACTGTGGAAGATGTAAAGGCTGTAAACTGCCATATGGCTTCTGGTGCTCGGCCTTCACTTGCAAACATGTAGTACACTTCTCAACAAATCGACCCACCACCTGCTTCAAGTCGGGTCACCAAAAATCATAACGTAGATCTCGATACATCTTCGTAGTACTCGGTGAACAGATAATCGAGAATTATGAGCCTCAACCAACAAAATATCACGCAAACCATCGTGTCTAGGAATCCAAATTCGTGAATCAAACAGCAATATTCCTCGACTGTCAAGAGAAAGTCACTCTATATATCTAACCACGTGCTCGAACTTCAGATGCTCTGTCGGCGACACCTCAGACTGATATCTCAGAAGATCTGCAATCATAGAATCCTTCACAGAAGAACATATCGTCGCACAAAACAATACACCAGAATAGGACTTGCTACTCAACACATCAACAACTACATTCGCTTTACTGTGGTGGTAAAGGATCTTGCAATCATATTCTTTAATCAACTGCATGGCACGCTACTATCTCATACATAGCTCCTTCTGGTCGAAGATGTACTTCATGCTCTCATGGTCGGTGTAGAACTAACATCTCGTGCCATATAAATAGTGCCTCCACAACTTCAGCATAAATACCACAACAACCAACTCTATATCATGAGTCAGGTAGTTTCTTTCGTGGATCTTCAACTGTTTTGAAGCAGAAGCGATCACTCTTCCTCATTTGATCAAGACAAACTTGATATTATGTAAAGATGCATCTCTGTAGACAAATGAAATCATCGCAGCCCTCAAACATGGAAATAATCGGAGTCTAACTTAGACATTGTTTCAGCTCCTGAAAGGTTTGCTCCTACGGCTCACCCCAAACGAATCTCACATTCTTTCTCGTCATCTCGGTCAGTGGCACTGCGGTCTTAAAGAAAATGTGAATAAAACGCCGATAATAATCGGTTAGGTCGAGAAAGCTACAAATCTCTGAAGCATTACGGAGTTGTCCCAATTCCAAATAGTCTCGCCCTTCGTCTGGTCAACGGATACAACCTCACCGCAGGTCGTTTGGCCAAGAAAATGGACTTTGTCATTCTTGTACAACCTATGTATGGATAAATTTTAATCTAAATATTACAGTAGTATTAAATCATAATGATTCTCATTAATATCCTTTCAAACATTATTATTTATTCACACGAACAAATTCTATTTTTTTCTCCATAATGTTGTTAATGTAGTAATTCATTCCATGCAATCACACTTGTATGTTACAGCAATGTTTACATAGTAACTGTTTAATTATTCGCTAAGACCTTTTTAGATAGTAGCAGTTATTCGTTTATTTAAGTTCAAGACCATTTTATAATTTCAATAGTATCAATATCATTTTATTTCCCACGATAAGTTCAATATATTTATTTGACCTTGTATAAAGACCCATTTAAATCAAGCATGTTTCATTCGATCTTAACAAGGTTTTAATACCCGCACACGGCTACATGGTGAGTGAGATTATAATTTATGTTGTTTCTTATTTATAGTGATATAATCAAACATAAATCAATAAAATTATATAAAAATCGGTATTTATTTGTTGTATGTATTTATAAATTTCAAACTTTAATACTATTTCAATTTAAATATTGACTAAATACCAAGAATTAAATTATTTATATCTTTATTAAATATCAAAAGGTCATAATTCATTTTTTATAAGCTAATATTATTAATCACTGCATCGGGTCTGTCATTCCTTGCAAATGAGTTACGGTAATGTATTAGGTACAAATTCGGTCATACATCATATATCAGCTACCATCAGACTCACAGTACCCACTTGTTAACTTGTGTACATCATGTTAGGTTATGTTGTATTAATTCTTGTGCTCATATATATCTTTTTGCATCCCTAACCTATTATGTCCCACTTTCTCGTCTTGATTCACGTTACACTCTTTTAAATTCATTACAGTTTGAGTATTACTTTGAGTTTGTCAGATTCTTTAACTGCACAAGATACAGATACCAAGAAGAAACGAATACCACCACCCAAGGGAGTGATCACAGAAACTCTCGTCTGTAGCCCGCAACTGGAAAGACTCTAGTAAGACCACACAGACCAAACAGACTTGCACCAAGTGCGTGGACGATCAATGACACGAAAACACATTCTTGACTATCTGCAGTTTATGGGCCCATGATGATGCATCAGACAAAGTAACGAATAAGTAAAATGATTACTTAGAAGTGGAATGACCGAGATACTATAGGGATCGAATCACATATTTGAACAAGACTGATATCATGTATATGCAACAATCAAAAGTTCTGACAACTCTTATTTATAGTTAAAATCATAACTTATTAAATTCATGATAGAGAGTGGCAATTTTTTTTCTACCACATCGGTAAATACTCTTATGTGATTATCTCAGTTTAGTTATTTAATTATTTATGATTTAATACGCATTTGAGGTATCCACAAGCCCCGCAACATACTCCACCATACCACTTTCTAAAGTGGCTCAGGCGAGATGCCTTCTCTGAAAACTCTAGCCAATCCAGAGTCTTTACACGCTCCAGAGTGTGGAATATTGTGGCTCCCGCCGTCATCCATTGTACCGAAATTAAATTTATGAATTTACTCACCAATTTTGTTTTATGTTTTCATACTTGGTTAAATTTTGGTTTGGCTCATAATGGTATATGTCTATATATATTTATGAAGGTTACTATTAGGTCCTATCTTTACCGTTCTCAATATCCTAAGGCCGTCAGAGTAGAATTGAAATCATATAATCATAACTTAAGCTAATAGTGATCATGTATCCTACTGTTTAAGACTAAGTACCAAAAAGGTACTTAATTCACTTAAACCAAACCTGGCTCTGATATTGAAACGCCCCGTTCTAATAACGCGACGTTTTTACTATAATCTGCAACATGAATCTCAAACTCAGAGTACGCTAAATAAATTATCTAGTTATTACAACCAAATCGAAAGTCTAGGGATCTACCAATCCCAATTACAAATTCAGAATATTTACAAATTTTGCGGAAGTCTATATGATACCACGAGTCCTCAAACTCTTGACCCTGAAGCTGGTGCTTTCCCCTTATCAGCTAAACCT
Organism: Centrapalus pauciflorus; assembly: GCA_020465985.1. Classification (NCBI taxonomy): domain Eukaryota; kingdom Viridiplantae; phylum Streptophyta; class Magnoliopsida; order Asterales; family Asteraceae; genus Centrapalus; species Centrapalus pauciflorus. The sequence goes on from JAANYP010004290.1 coordinate 44,122, forward strand.
GAAAACATTGCCCCCACAACCGGGGTAAGCCGTCGCCTAGCGAGTAACAGATTTAATAGCACAAATAAACATGAATAACATGAATGATACAAGTATCGGCACAAAGTCAACATGTGTAGCACCCGGCCTTCCCAGCAGTGCGTCCATGAATAGGTTGTTTGTGTAGCATCCGGCCTTCCCAGCAATGCATACACAGTAACACAGCTTGCGGCACTCCCGACTTACAGCGTATAAAAATAACATGCAGCCACACAGGCATGCAATCATCACATAAATACACAGTATGCATACCGGGGAATAAGAGTTATCACGTAACAACTCATGGTAATGAAATGAATAGCAGGTATCGAAGGCAACATGGCAGTGCAATGGATAAGCATGGTAAAAGAAATGAAACAAATAACCAGTACAAACATATTATAAATGATCATTCATGAAATTAAATCAATTACTCACAGTGCTTGCAATCCGTACTCGCCGAACAACAACTCAATATCAACTGAAAGTACTAGCGAGAGCCACACGTCTCGATCAAAGTCCTGATATAAAAGTATATTGCCTATTTATCAATATCCTAAACTTTATAATTTACTAGGTCCGTTATTTACTATATTAATAAAAGCTCGGGATCAAATTCAGACAATTGTAGATTCAGTTGTTTATTTAGAGTTTATTAAATAAACGTTAAACTCTCATGTAGAAGGGATTAATTAATTAGATTAATTTTAATTAACCCTTTGAACTAAAATTAATCTAGTTACTAATCATAAATTTCATACTACTTCAACCCACATATAAACCTAACAATTAACAACCCAAAAACTAACCTTTAAACTCTGATCTATAAAATTTAGCCCAATTCAGAATAAAAGAAACAAGCAACATTTAATTTAATTAACCAAACCAATCTATGTAATAAAACAATCTTAATCAATTAATTTGTTAAGGCCCAATGCTAATAAAATTAACAAGCCTTGTAAAAACCCAATTAAATTGAGATTACCCAACTTAATTAGTTAGTTTTAGTTAAGCCAAATGCTAATTTTTAACACTAGGTCCTAATCAGAATTTAAAAAAAAAAACAAAAGATAAAAGCCCAAGCCAATCAAATAATGTTAGTTGCAGCCCAATATTGAAGAAATAGAAGCAGTCCACCAATAAACTTTATCCTAATCTAAATTAACCCAATCTGATTTAGCAAAGAAAAAGAAAAAAAATATAAATAAAAAATAAATAAGTGGTCCTTGATTTGTTTTGATCAAAACAAAAGAAAAAGGAGTGGGTCCATGCTCCCCTTTCTTCTCACTCTCTCTCGGCTGGACACAAAAAGAAAATGCAGAGCAAAAAAAAAAATAAAACAAAAAAACAAACCCGCAGCGTCTTCCTCGCTTAGCCCGCCGGCCACGGCTGTGACGGCGCCGGCATGCCACCACGCCATTCGGTTTTTCTCCGGTGGTTCCATTCCTCACTCCCTTCTTTGATTTCCATTCTCCTAGACTATCTAATTTGTATATTTTTTTTATCAAAATATAACTCTCCAAAAAAATATTGGAAACCCACCAATAGATCTCTAAATCCAAGATTAATCATCTAATATAAAACTAGCAAGGTTTCTAATCATATTGGGATCATTTTTAGATAAATTTTCGGTTTAAAACTCAAACCCACTTAAAACCTTCAATGAACTCCATTAATGGAGGCTTCTAAGTTTTTTTTTTATTATCAAACAAAGATGAAGATGACGAATTCATAAATTATTGGTTGCTCATTTTCAGATTTCTAGACCATATTTATACTCATTTTATGAATCCTAGCATCGCTTGGAATTACATACGGAAATGAGATTGAGGTTTTGAATGTTACCTCAAAAGTTTACAACAACGGAGTTGATATTGAGATGTTGATGACTCTTTGCTGAAAATGTAGCCCCAAAATCAGAAGGAAAACACACCCAAGTGTGTGTGTTCTTGAGGTTGAAAAGAAAATAATAATAATAAAGAAATAAAGAAGATGAATGGTAGAAAAATGGTGATGGGTGGTAATATATGTAGGCAACTCTCAAGTTGATAGAATGGTCCTTCACTAATAAAATTCTCATGGTTATCTTTTTTTTTTCCCCTTTTTTTCTTCTATTATTTATTTATTTATTACATGCATCCATACATATCTAATTATTCATTAGATAAAACTCTTAAAATACAATACTATAAATTTTTTTTTCCAATTATATATATTTATATAATTCATCATTTAAATAATAACATTCGAATTTGCTTATTAAATCTTGTTTTCTTGAATTACAGATATAAATTGTATAATTCAAGATTAAATATTACCTTGAAAATTTACGGACGTTACATGCATACTTCTTGTAAATGTACGGTGCATCCATGAATGACAATATTTATTCGTGTTAGTTTGTTCAATACATACCTAGCTGATTCTTGAGCACAAAAACTATAAAATGAAATTTAAATACTGTGTAAATTTATGGGGAACATGGGAAGACAACAAATACATGTTTCGAAAGCAATTAACTTCTTTTGAATTTGAAAAAAGGGTGTTGTAGAGGTCCCAAACAACTAATATTCACTCACACAAGAATCTTTTGGATAAACGGTTGCATCATGCAAGAAAACAAAGAGAATGTTTGAACTCAATCCATGTCAACAATAGCATGTATAGCCGCCACTTTTTCCTTAGAATATTCAATTTGCAAAAGTGTGTAAAGATTACAAAACCCTAGGTCAAACTTGATTTTTATACCTAGGAATATTTTGAGGGGTTTACACAACCTACCCCTCAACTTTCTATCTAAAAAGAAAGATTACATAGAATTAAATACGATTACATGGAAATAAATTAAATACAACTTATTACAAAATAAAACTCTTCAACGAAATAAAATAAATCTAACAAAGCGTTTTGTGGCAAGAGCTAAAAATACTCTGGAAGTCAGCAAACCTAAATTTTAAAGGAAAGAGCGTCCCTATAAAAATACTAAGGCAACACACAAAAACAAACATCCAACACCACACTAACCTTATTGCAGGCAAGATGACTATGACGAAATGACTTCTGTGCAAAGAAACAAAAACATTCCCTCCAACCTAAAAAGACACCAAGAAAACAATACATCTCAATAAATAGTTGAGTGTAAAATATAGACCGGATTCAAATCATAGTTTGGAACCCGCCCAACACTTGAATACGGGATGTTGGACATGATGCACAAGAGTCGACAAGGCATCCAGGCGTTGCCTCGACGCTAACTCTCAACTAGCAAGCTTCAAACCTTGAGCGTCTATAGACATTGATTGGACGCATGGGAAATATTTTTTCATCGTATTTCTTCGGTTTCTTCATTTTTCAAATTGGGCCACCTTTCTTTTACACAGGCTATGGAATTTCTTTCCAATATGCAACTCCCATATCCTACTAAACCATCCTCCCCACCCCATGGTTCATGTGCATTTACTCCATCAACACCCTCTCAAAACAATCTACTCATACTTCTCCTTCATCCAATGAACTTTCTTTGATTATATAGTTGTTTGTGCTATCCAACAAAGTTAAATCGTTATACAACTCCATGTCTCATTGCCTTCCATCATTGCAGATCTTGTGTCTGCACAACTTGCAGGATTTCTTGAAACAACTTGCGACAGTGAGCACCCCAGCCTAACGGAGATGGCAACTACCCCATTCCACCTACGACGGTTGTTAGATATTGAATTTCGATCATGTGGACTTATTTTGTAATAACTATTTAGTTATTGTTTAGTCTTATATTTATTTCCTTAGTAGTTTATTTCAATGTAAAACTTCAAGGACCATTTGTGACAATCCTTGATAGTTAATTAAAGGAGCCTAGAAATAGGCTCTTAGGGATGTAATTGAAACACACGGTGTAATAGAAAAGAAAAAAGCAGCCGCCACTTTTACATCACTCCCAACATTCTCTTTGTTTCTTCATTATTACACAATTATTGAGACTTTATTCTTCTTGTGTTTTGATAAAAGAAACATTCATGTGCTGATTTCTACTGGGAATACATTACAACAATTGGTATCAGAGCTAAAAAGGTGGATTTCAACATTCATGGAATCGGATTCTGCTGGGTTTTCATCTTCTTCATTGAGTTCTTCGAGTTCTTCATAATTTCTTTCGGTTAGACCCTTTTAATCCTCATTTTTTTGTTGTTTTTATGTTATTATTGTCCTATAATCATCCCATTATCATCTTCTACAAATTTAGAGCTTATTATGTTCAATCTTTTCATCAAAATCATCCTTAATCGGCTGTTTTTAAAAGTTTAAGAAATATGGGTTTTAGTGGGTTTTTGGTCGGTTTTTACTGGTTCTTAAGTGTTTTGGTATATTTTAAAACATAAAAAGTGTTTAAAATAGTTTCCCAATCATTTAGAAACAATTTTAGGCCAAAAATCTGCTCAAATTGTAGTCTGAACTGTTCTGAAAAATTGAATATCTGTTGAATACCTGCTGTATTTCGGACCTCACTGTAGCATTTCAGACCTAATTTCTGACCAATTTCGGACCATTTAGGACCCTATTTCGGAATAGTTCGGACCTCATCTCGGACCACTTTTAGGTGTATTTTGGACCATCCTAGTGCCCATTTGGGACCCTGTTTCGGTCCCATCCGAACTTCGGACCATCCGAAGTTCAGGTCAGGCACTTTAATTTTCATAATTTGTCTTGTGCTTTCATTTAAGTTTTCATTTTGGACCATTTCCATTTCGAACCAACCGAATCCGGACCATCCGAATTCGGTCCCCATTCCTGGAAAATTTCCTAAGTGTTCGCCTGAAATAGACACTATTCACCCGAATCCGGACCATCCGAATTCGGTTCCTTCATCCATCCGAAGTAAGCACTGTTCATCCGAAGTAAGCACTGTTCGACCGAATCCGGTCCATCTGAATTCGGTTAATCCTTCTTCAATCATCCGAACTAGGTCCCTGTTCGAACCAAGTGTTCATCCGAATTCGGTTCTTGTCCGAACTGCTAAGCATCCGAATTCGGCTACATCCGAACTCAGCCCTTAACTCCGAATCAGTACCATCCAGTGTACTTTTCATTCGCAGTCCAGTCCATCCGATTCAAGTTTCCACCTTCAAGATCTTATTTGTTCCATCAGCACCCTCAATCATGTCTCGAGAAGCTCTAGTACTCGGATCCAAGAACAGACCACCTGACGAGTATGAACAATGGAAATCCCGGTTCCTAAAATTTGTCTATATGCAACCTCTTGGGAACCTTATGCTTCAATCCATATATGAAGGCCCCGTTATCTACTATCGGGAAATCGCGGCTAGACCCGAGTCTGACCCCCCTGTTCTCGCATCAAAGGTTGAAAGGGAACCTGCAAATGATGCCGAGCGAGACAGGCAACAGGCCGATAATAGGGCTGTGTATCTGATCTATCAGGCCCTCCCCACTGATATTTTGGGGAGGGCCTGATAGATTTATGTACATTTTTAATAATTAATGATCCTGACAAATTGTTGTGTGAATTGTTCATCACTGAGTGGGACGCAAATATAATCCAGGTTTGTCTGTATCTTTAAGGCTAAAAAAGGTTCAAGGATTTAATCTGAAAAAGATAAAAGAAGAGAAACCGTGTTTATTTGAGGGGGAGTATAGTTAGGATTTTAATTTTTTATAATTCTTTGTTCCTTTTTCGCTTTATTATTTCTATTAGGTAAATTTTTAAATTTTAGGTTGGTTATTTTAGTTTATTTTAAAGTTTAATTTAATAGGTCAGAAAATCCCAAAAATATTTTATTTGTTTAAATTTATCAAAAAGCCAAAAATATTTTATCTTATTTTTTATTTTTATTATTTTATTTTATTTTATTTTGTCTTAGTATAATTACTAAAAGAAAATCTCAAAAATATTGTTTTGTTGTTATTGCTTATTTTTGTTTCAAAGAAAAATACAAAAAGATGAAATTATTTGGTCCAAATTTGTCTTTAAAATTTTGTTTCTATATAGTTTAAGGCCCAAAATATATTTTTTGTGTGTGTTTGGTTGCTTATCCGGCGGCCCATACACCTTTAGGCGCGGATCATGATGACCTGACCCGACCCACAACCTTTAAAAGAGGCGGGTCAACGGTCAATAGGTCATTACTTTCTTCTTCCTTAAGCTTTCCAAACTCTCTTCTCCTTCTCTCTTTACCGTTGCACAACCCACCGCCCAAATCCTCCATAACCACACCTTCAAGCTTTGTGATTCCTCGTTTTCTCCGTTTTTCTTGCTTATTTTGCCATCAGCACTACCATGTAACATGTTTCTTACGTTATTTTAGCATTTAACTTCATAAATTGTATGTTTGATTTTCAAATTTTTATTAGTTTTTCATTTCGGTTTTTACTAGATTTTAGGTCATTTAATGTGCTTTGTTTAGTTACTTGTAGTTATATAAAGTGTTCTTTACTTGATTTTAGACTAGGATATTCATTTTCATGCATTTTCATCAAAATTTTAACTGTTCACGTTGCATGCTGCATGAACTCATTTATTGAACTGCTGTAATTCGGACGTCCGAATTCGGACCAAGCCCCGAATTCGGATGTCCCACTTAGACAAATTTCTAGATTTTTTCACAAATCATCGACCGAATTCGGACACTGTGCATCCGAACTCGGACCATTGTTGATCTGAATTCGATACTTCAGATAAATTTCAAATGATCATTAAGTCTAAGTCTTCAGTACTGTTCATCCGAAATCGGATGGGATCCGAATTCGATACCCATCCGAATTATGTGTTCCATCCGAAGTGGGTCCATTCATTATCATTGCATACATCCATTTCGGTCCACATCCGAATTGTCATCATGAACCGAATTCAGACCACATTCACCACTTCATCTGAATTCGGACCATCATATGTCCTTTAACGTTCATCATCCGGATTTCGGCAGGATCCGAATTCGAGGGCACTGTTCATCCGAATTCGGTCCATCTGAAATCCAACACTTAGCATATTTTTCAATTTTTTCCATTTTTGCATTTTCACTGTAAATCAAAAATCCAAAAGGATTTTCATTCCGGTGCACCATTGATTAGAGTTAGGATTAGTGTTTGAGTGAAAATGCCTGTTCTAACATTGGTCTCTTAACGATTAACTTTGGACTTTATTCAGTAGAATTTTATTCTACTAATAAAGACCCAATGCTTTAAACAGATCAGGCGGTTTCTATTTCACTCTTATCTAGGCTTCATATCAATGTCTTATCATTTAAAGTCTTCTGTTCTAACTTTGATGCACCTTTACAGGAATTATGGAACCCGCTGTCATTCTTACCATACCTCATCCCCCCATTCCCAACAACAACGCCCAACTACCCTAAGAATCTATTCTTCCGCAAGCCGAATTCATTGAGTTCATGCCACATAATTGGCAGCTTGACGTATCCATCCTCACCAGAGAACCCCAAACAATAGCCTTCGATATCCTCACTCACCACCCAATCTACTACTCCCTTTCCATAGTCATCGTCGTTCCCCAAATATACCTGCAACAATTCTGGAATCGGTTGCAATTTGTCCTCGATGCCGAACCTCACTTCACTACCACCATCGACTGTGTCCCAGTCAAAATAACCACCGCCGCCATACGCCATATTCTTCACCTACCCGCCGAAGCCCATTTGCCAACTCGCCTTCACTTTGCTCCCATACCTTCCGTCCAAGAAACCCTCTCTGAAATACAAGCCTTGGGATATGACGGCCCTCTAACCAAACCTTCAGACTTTAAGACAAAAAATCTTCAGTCTCATTGGAGGATTCTATTTGACGTCATCAATAAATGCTTCACTGCAAAGCATTCTGGCCACGACCATGCATCCGCTCAAGTCCTAGCCATGTTCACTGGCTTTGCATTCGACCGACACGTGGATTACGCAGCATTCCTCTTCGAGGAATAGAAGAGAGTTCATCTGGAGAGGGGCACCAAACGAGGAAGAAAATACATCCCTCTCCAACGTTTTCTACAACTCATCATCCAGTATGCCATGGACAACGATGACGACATTTATGAGCGTCCAGAGGCGGATGTCTACCCCATAGTGGCAATCCAAAAGCTCAATCTGCCAAAAGGGGATCCTTCTGTTCCAGTAATGACTATCCCACTGTCCCTTCTTCTAAGGGCAGTGCAATCGGAAAGGGTTCGGGCTTATATGAGAGAATTCTATCCGGATGAGGCTCGGTCAGATCCGACTGAGCCTACCTAGTCCGAAGGTGTGGTTCGAATGAGTGAGGAAGAGGGAGAAGCGGCGGAAGTACAACAATCAATGGGGTTAGGTGAGCGGGAGACTGTGCGTGTGAGCGAGGGAGGAGCAGGTGAGGCAGCAGAGACGGTGGATTCTGAACGAACCGTCTCTGTTGTAAGAGGGATAGAAGTAACATCCGAGGGTGACCGCAGCCTAATCAGCCAGACAACCCACTCAAAGACCATTAGTTCGATGGTCGAACTCACTCCCACCATCCACTTAGCATCCTCCCAACAGGGTGCTACTTCATTCCATGGGGATATACCACGTATGCCATCGCCCTCTCATTCGGAGAGTGGCGGTGTTGAACGAGGTCACACTCCGCCCCATGTGACCGAACCTCTTTCTTCCACGATTGACTCCCCACCCATACATACATCACACGATGCCTTCGTGGCATCCCCTCAACGGGCTACCTCTGTGGCAGCTCCACAAACTTCTAGATCTGCGCATCCCATAGTGGAGCCAGAAATGACAGAAGGAAGACCTGAAGTGGCTCCATCTACGCCATCCACTTCAGGCCATCTCCAAATAACTATCGAGATGTTAACGACAGCTATACGTGCTATCTGTGTTGTTACCCAGGCTACCCTGGATGCCCATAAGGAGGCTGCCGAGGAACGCCATACCACCCTTTTATCATTATTTAAGGGTAAGGGTGTCGCTTCTGAGGATGTGCCTCCACCAGGGACCCGCTCAGTACAAATAATGATTCAGGAGCTCTCCGACAAAATAGATGCGCAGAACCACCTTATCCTTCAAGTCCAGGAGCAACTGAACTCCCGAATGGACTGTCTAGAATCGGCAGTCATCGAGCTATAGTGTTGTCCTCAGGCTGAGCCCTAGAAACGAAAGCATGATGATCAGGACGACCCTGATCGCCATGAGGGGGAGAAGCGCCAGAAAATTCAGTCTGAGGACCTTATGTCGATTGTAGGGGGAGCAGAAACAGAATCTACAGAGGTTCAGGGGTCAAGGGAAAAGATGCACGAGACTCAGGAATATCTGATGATTAAAGACGAGCCCATGTTCGAGGGTCCAGCTCCACTGGATCCAATGACAGCCTTGGTTGAGTTTGAACCTTTTCACGAAAAAGTTGAAATCATATTGGTGTCTGACTCAGACTCCGATACTGAGGACAACAAACCTTTAATCACCCCTAAGCCTGAGCCCGAAACACCTCAAAAATCATCATCTTCCTTTGAATTTCTAAACTCTCCACCACCAGCTCCACAACAAGAGATACTATCATCCATCCAAGCTCCCCCATCACTAAAAAAATCCCATTTAGTCCAAAGCCTGCCAAGATCTCCAAGTCCTCCCCTAGTCCAACAAACTCAACAACCAGGTCCTTCAGAAACCAAGAGGGTAGATTGCTTTGATGAGACCCCTTTAGGACCCCGTGAATATGACAGAGGTGACATGTATTGGGTAGGCAGGTATTCAAAAGGTGAGGTACAAACACTACCACCTGAAGAGAAAGAGGAACTAAGACAAGAACGGCGGGGGACAATCATAAAACTGTTAGAAGCTAAAAAATCAGAAGTAGAAGAACCCTCGTTCAGGGCCTCAAAGAATTCCTTCAAAAGTTTCCTCCGGAGCAATTTCAGAATCCGTTCCTAGAAGAACGTTTTAAGATGGTGTTCAGAAAGAAGCCAGGGTCTTTCAGCAGGTGCTTACTCATGGAACTGACCAACGTAACCAAAGCTGAACAGGCCGAATACAACCAATTAATGCTCAGGGAAAGGAGGTCCAAAGTCTCAAAATCAAAGATAAAGAAACTCCTGACCATCACCATGTGCAGAAGAGCAAAAGTATTCTATCCTGCCTTTCAGGTACAAAGAGAAGATGACACAGTTGAGGAATTCTACGAGAATGACTTGGACTTCATAAATGTGTACGACGTTGAATTCTTACACGATCGATTGAAACATCATATTAAGAAGCGTCTGTCTCACATGACTGCCATAGGTGCCCTCATTAGAAGTATGAATTGCCTCTCTATTATCATGTGCCTCAAAGATTTTCAAATGGCGATAGAGAGCGCGCTGGTTAAAGTTGGCCTACGAGCACCTCACCAAGACAGCTTCCTTCTCGCCCACCATCCTGCCTAAAGAGTTATCTTTAGAGGAGGCCCGGGTGTCATTTTTGTGAATCAGAAAGGCTACAAGAGATTCATGCGCTTTGAGGATCTTCCCTGTTATTCCGACGGTATTCTCAGAATGGTTAGAGCCGTGCTTACTCGAAAAGTTCAATAATATGACGCTCAACCAGATCCAGAACTCAGATGCTCTCCGAAGGAAATTCAGGATACCCTCAGCGGCATTGAACTCCTGAACGAATGGCTACATATGAGACAAGTGGTTAGACGATTTGATGTCATCCTTGGACTCCGCGAATCTACAGACCATGCCAGAGTTCCAGGACCTCCACGTTGATCGAAAAGGGGGAGATTGTTAGATATTGAATTTCGATCATGTGGACTTATTTTGTAATAACTATTTAGTTATTGTTTAGTCTTATATTTATTTCCTTAGTAGTTTATTTCAATGTAAGACTTCAAGGACCATTTGTGACAATCCTTGATAGTTAATTAAAGGAGCCTAGAAATAGGCTCCTAGGGTTGTAATTGAAACACACGGTTGTAATAGAAAAGAAAAAAAGCAGCCGCCACTTTTACATCACTCCCAACATTCTCTGTGTTTCTTCATTATTACACAATTATTGATACTTTATTCTTCTTGTGTTTTGATAAAAGAAACATTCATGTGCTGATTTCTACTGGGAATACATTACAACAACGGTGACATAGACCACCCCAACCAGTACTAACGGTGACGTAGACCACCCCAACCAGTACTCTCTATTCCAACCCTTGACTGAGATAGTGACCACCCCACCCTAAAGGAGGCGACGAACACCTCAGTCCATCTACGATGGTCACGTAGACCGCCCCGATTACTACTTCCGTCGACAACTAACACCACCCTCAGCCCTACCTCAGATGACAACGAACAACACCCTCAGCCCTACCTCCGCCGATGACGCACACCAACCTCAACCTTATAATGATGCACAACACCCTACCTCCGACGATGACAGATGGATAACATAATAACCCGACCTCTGACGACACACTAACAACCATCTTCTTGCGATGTCGTCCCCCTGTGCCACTGTCCCTCTACGCCGCCTTCTTCCTCCACCCATAACATGTATCATATTAATGTTTTTTTTGTTTATTTATTACTAGTTTATTTTCCCGTGTGTTACACGGGTTTGTTTAAAAAACAACTTTGTTAAACTATAAATTTTAAGATAATTGTAGAGTTTAATGACACAAATCGTAAAATATGAAAAGGATACAAATGAAAATCTAAATTTAAACCACCAAAAAAAAAGATTATACATGAACAAAAAATAAAGCCAAAAATGTGACAAATAACATGTTTTGTGATAATAATAATTAACATGTAATACATATCTACATGATCCATAAAATACAACCTCGACTATTGAATTCTTAAAAACTTATAGGCCCACTATAAAGAAAAACTTATAGAATCTCTTTCTACTTTGTTGCAAATAGCTCCTATTTTACAATGTCTTTCATTACAAATAGCATATATGCAAGCTATAAGCATTAAAAGAAAATCAAGTTTTGTTAATAATAATATAAAAATGGAAGGAATTGCCAGAATCAAGGCCAAGAGATGCAAAAGACATGCAGTCATAACTATAGTAATTACCTTGAGGCTTGAGACAAAATTTGCAAATAATTGAAACTTATATAACACGAGATCTTGAAGTATCTGCCAATCATGAACTATAGTAATTACCTTGAGGCTTGCATGATTTATATTTGCAAAGCCATAAAGGATGCTGCTTTTAGAAGTTGATATTGTCATTCATAACGATGAATTTTAGCATTGTAAATTAAACTTACAGTGAATATAAGTTCAATTGGCAAGGTATTGCACAAACTCCGGTTCAAACAAAAATCTTAGCCTCCCATCATCTGGATCTTTATATACTTTTTTGGGCCTGGATCTTGGTAATATATGCTTCAGTCGATTATTCCTATGGTTCTTTCAAAAATAAAAACTGTTGACTGTGTGTCAACTCCTAACAGATGCATGACACAAACAAAATTAGAATAATCATTAGTTTCATATTATGCTCTGGATAACAATTTAAGAAATATGACAATCATGAATCAAGATTTCAATGCTTGTAAAAAACCATATATTGCACCAAAGTTTCTTTTTCTACAGCTTCATGTTGAGAAGCTTTCTCTAGATGAGGCTGATTGAACAACATGTATAAATTAACTACTTTATTCACTAAAAATTGAGGGGATTGGGAGACCATAGCTTATTAGCTTGTAAAAACAACAATCAGGCTGATTGGACAGCCTGATCTGTTTCAAAAGATAGGATTAATTTAAGAAATATGACAATCATCAATCAAGATTTCAATGCTTGTAAAAACAACAATCAGATTGAACAGCAAGATAATAAGGTATCATTATCGTGTCTAAAGGACATGTTTGAATGCCAAAAAAATTATTAAAGTAAATACATAAATCACTACCTGGGAAAGAGCAACAGTGATTAAACAACAATCAGGCTGATAGCAATTTAAGAAATGTGACAATCAACAATCAAGATTTAGATGCTTGTAAAAAAAACATATATTGCACCAAAGTTTCTTTTTCTACTGATTCATCTTGAGAAGTTTTCTCTCGATATGACAATCATCAATCAAGATTTAGATGCTTGTAAAAAAAATCATATATTGCACCAAATTTTCTTTTTTTACTGAATAATCTTGAGAAGCTTTCTCTCGATCAGGCTGATTGAACAACATGTATAAATTAACTACTTTAGTTTAAAAACATAGACATGTGAAAACAGATTTGATAATTATTCATATTAACTCGTAAATTTCAACGTTTGACCCCATATCGATTCGTCTATCTCATCTCAACCTACCGTATTTTATCCAACCAACCCAATAACACATTTGCCACTTCCACCCCCACTTTAACAGTTTAACCTTTCAAGTTTAGCATTAATTCACTTGCTGCAAAGATTTAAAGAAAGATTGACCTTTTAAACAACAATGAAGTGATGAATTTGAAATCCTTAACAATTGTAAAGGGAATATTGAATTCAAATGAAATGAGCTAATAAATTTCTATGAAGTAGGATCGGATGATATATGCAGCTCATAAAAAACCATATATTGCACCATTGAAAATTTACCAGTTAGTATTAACTTGAATTCATCATGAGAAATACTAAACCAGCAAGATAATAAGGTTTAATCAATTGATAAATTATAAAAAGTTGATTGGTCGGAAACAGAAAATATTTTGGTATATATGAAACTCATTGCAAACCCATATATTGTACCATTGCAAATTTACGAGATAGTATTAACTTGAATCCATCATGAGAAATACTAAACCAGCGAGATAATAAGGTATCATCAGTTGATAAATACAGTCAAGACAAACATGTTCATCCATGAGTATTGTTCCAATACTCCATGTATTAGATGGGTTGTTCTTCGATTGCACCTTCCACATGCGTATTATACGTACCTTTATGGTACATTCCGACATCTAAGGAACCAAATCTGCAACGCAAGTGACATTCAACTTTGAGGACATGATTAATGATGTGTGTGAAAGTGTTTGGGATGAATGAAAATCATAAATGACGTTGTTAATGTGGCATTATTTATAATGACAATAGAATGAGTTGTTTAAAAAATGTATTTTCGGTTACTGAAATCAATCCGAAAATAATTCAACAATAATTATAAATTTGGAAGAGACAATTTTGCATGATATTATTCTGGAATCATTCCATAAATAAATCATTGCAAGATCTTTCTGAAAATAGCTCATTTTAAAATCGTTTAGAAAACAAAAAAATTTGAAAAACGTTCAGAAAATAAATTCTGAAATCATTTCGAAAATAAATTATTCTGACTTCAGTTTCAAAAATAAATCAGCAGTTAAATTAATTTAGCAAATAGAATCTCTTTAATAAAAATATTTAAAATCATTTTGAAAATATCTAATTTATTTCGAAAATAAATTTTTCTGACTTCAATTTAAAAAATAAATCGCTAAAATCAATTCCGCAAATAAAGCATTCCAAAAATAAATCATATAATAAATCCTAAAACGCAAGCATAATTAAAAATTCCCGGTTTCCAACAATTTTTATTGTTGTTGAAAACTCTATTTTAATAATTCCTAAAAAGCATCCATAAATCAGTTTCCAATATTCATGTAAAACTTAATACCACTATTAAATTTGTATCTTAATTTACATGGTAAGATGAAATAAAAACACATACATTGTCCATTAACAAGTGAGTTAAATATTTAAAAAAACTGAACCCAAACAAAGATAATGTAAACACATACTATTAGTTCTCATGTTAAAAAAATTAAAAATTATGAATATTGAAAATTTTAAAGAGAATGAAAGTGTGCAACCACAACCTATTAGAAAATTTTAAATTGATAAATAGGCAAAAATAGCAGACGGATATTGGTCAGTGCCAACTTTTCTCTAAGAGTTATAATCTGCAATAAAAATTGCTTGAAACTTAATACCACTATTAAAATTGTATCTTTACTTTACATGGTAAGATGAAATAAAAACACAATTACTGTCCATTAACAAATGAGTGAAATAATTAAAAAAAACTAAACCCAAACAAAGCTTTTGTAAACACAGACTATTATTCTTCATTGATATTCGAAGTTGGTGTTATAGTTCCTTGTCTGCAACTTAGATATGGTTTTCCGTATAATATACTCTGCAATATCTATCAAACGTTACTTTCAGGTATACCAAAAGCAATCTTTTTGTTATTACACTTGGTCTATACTTTGGCTCATTGCAAAAATTATTTGATAACATGGTACAATATTACCTTCTAGCAGGATTCTTCCTCAGTTTCCTTCCGCAGCTGCTTACCTGCTGGTTGGAAGATGTTCTTGTTTTCAAGTGTAGCTACTCTTGTCAATGAGAAAGTATTCCTGGACCACAATAAATTCTGGCCAACATTTTTCATTCACTTTTCCATTGGGGTCACTTGCTTCTCCCTGTGATCGTTTGTAATGTATAATCTGGCTGCTGCCTCTCTGACATTATTTTTGTATGATAATTTCCAACACATAAAAATAAGAATTTGATGTCATGAGGATTTAATGATCATACATAACTTGACAATACTGTATATGACAATATTTTGTCATGAGGAAATTTTATGAATATAAAGTACTGTATATGGCAATATTTTGTTGTGAAATTAAGAGGATCATGCATAACTTGTCATATTTACCATAGATTTTTCAAAGAAGGTTGGGTCATATTTTTATAGTCAATTCGTAAAGTTCACACCATAGTGATGCAACGTAGCAAATATAAAATAGATTAATCTGTTGATTCTAAGAAATCTAGATTAATCTCTATTAATAGTTTGTTGATTCCGTAGAATGCCAAACAATTAGACTTCAAACAACCGACTTGAATTCAGAAATTTGGGAAATGTAAAAGTTTTCTTGATTGATAATCTCCCTTCTTACAATACTTCAGCATATCTTAAATAAAAATGGAATACTGAAAACGGGTCAGAAAACCTAACGGGTCGATCCAAGGAACCAAAATAAAAAACCCATAAAAATCATAAAAAAACCCCAAAACTCTCATTCCGGCTCAAATTCGAGCCAACGGTCGTCTGGACACCTGACGGGCCCCAAACGGAGACCCGAGTCAAAAGTTAGGGCCTTTTCCGTTTAGCCCCTTTCATTACGGAACCTGTCTTAGGCCTCCAGAAAGATACAGGATGGCCTGATCATCTACACTTGGGTCTGCATCACATAGTTTATTAGCTTGTAAAAACAATGTTTCAACAGATATCAATTTAAGAAATATGACAATCATCAATCAAGATTTCAATGCAAACAAAATAATATGGTTTGACCAAATTTTAGATGAGGTTTTACTGTTTTAGTGACAGTCAATACACAAAATGGGTCTTGTAGCAACTGCCAAATGTATAATAGGCTATTGACATATATTTGATACCTCACATAAGCTCCACCATCCCATCCAGCAGCCAGAAGTAAGCATATTACATATCCCTGCTGCAACAACGTTTCTTCAAATCAAAGACCATAATTTTAGCATGCCACATAGTAAAGAAAGACCAAATGGTTGGTCTTTAATATTTTTCACATAAAGGTGGCCTATACCATATTATGTCATACGTCATAAACTCATAATCTACCAACTGAAGCATAATACTCCAAAAGCCGCCATCAACATCCGATGGTTAACAACGAAGTTTTAAACATTGTGAACAAACCATAGCTGCTGATTATTACTTTTACTATGACATTAGATTCAGTTGTTCAACCCAAAGAGCACAAACCTTAGTTAATTAGTCTGGATGAATGTGATCAAGGATGTGTTGATAGTGTAACTCTATGAATATTGTTCTTAATTCGTGGTACTTCAGCTAGTGTACAGCAAAACATGAATTACAAAGCAAAACGAAAAACGCTACGGTGTCATTTACTTTCACTTGAACAAAAGCGGTGATCCTGATAAGCAAATAACACAAGGACATGATTATTGGGTCTATTATTCTAAGAAGCTGATTATATGGTTTTATTTAAATCTTGTAAAATTCTGTACTAATTAAGCATAGAAGCTCATGTTAGAATCAAGGAAAAATTCAAAGAAGGAATCGTTCATTCTTGCAGCTAACCAATGAAAATATACCCCCGAGGCCCCACCTATCCACTAAAACCTACGTCTAATGAACTTGTTACGCATTTGTTAATATACAACAACATAAATCAAAGCCACTCTAGCCAAAATCCTAAATATGATTAATCGAAATTTTGAAGTGCAAACTTTGAAATCACTAAAAGCAACTTTCAATTTCTAACACAATATATACCGTTATTTTGAAATCTCATAGACTACTAACTATTCACTCCTAGAATTCATGATCTGAACCTCCAAAAAAAATTAGTACCTCAAGTAAATCTTGTAATAAAAACCACAAATATAAAGATGCTGGTGTTTAGTTCGAAGCAATCTCCAAACCATCTTTGATTTTATGAAGTTCTAATTTCAATCTACTAAATGTTTGTTTGGCGACGTGATTGTTGCAAACCCAAGTTTTCCTATATAAAACACTGAAAACACTTCCTGAGTCCTGACGATGCTAACATAAATTGCAATAACTTGTTTCAATAAGTAATTTTGAGTTAAATATTAGTCTCAACCTAGCTTATTCTATCCAGCCAACCCATTAAAACATTTGCCACTTCCACCGCCACTTTAACAGTTTAACCTTTCAAGTTTAGCATTAATTCACTTGCTGCAAAGGTTTAAAGAAAGATTGACCTTTTAAACATCAATGAAGTGATGAATTTGAAATCCTAAACAATTGTAAAGAAAATATTGAATTCAAAAGAAATGAGCTAATAAAGTTCTATGAAGTAGGATCAGATGATATATGCAACTCATAAAAAACCATATATTGCACCATTGCAAAGATGGTATTACCTTGAATTCATCATGAGAAATACTAAACCAGTCGGAAACAGAAAAGATTTGATATATATGCGACTCATAAAAAACCGTATATCGCACCATTGCTGGATAGTATTAACTTGAATTCATCGTGAGAAATACTAAACCAGCAAGATAATACGGTTTAATCAATTGATAAATTATAAAAAGTTGATTGGTCGGAAACACAAAATATTTGGTATATATGCAACTCATTGCAAACCCATATATTGCACAATTGCAAATTTACAATATAGTATTAACTTGAATTCATATCATGAGAAATACTAAACCAGCAATATAATAAGGTTTCATCAATTGATAAATACAGTCAAGACAAACCTAAACCTGTTCGTCCATGAGTATTGTTCCAATACTCCATGTATCAGCTGGGTTGGTCTTCGATTGCACCTTCCACATGCGTATTATACGTACCTTTATGGTACATTCCGACATCTCAGGAACCAAATCTGCAACGCAAGTGACATTCAACTTTGAGAACATGATTAATGATGTGTGTGAAGTGTTTAGGATGAATGAAAATATGAAATGATATTGTTATTGTGGCATTATTTACAATGACAATAGAATGAGTTGTTTAAAAATGTATTTTCGGATATTGAAATCATTCCGAAAATAATTCAACAATAATTTTAAATTTGGAAGAGATAATTTTGCATGATATTATTCTGGAAACATTCTATAAATAAATCATCGCAGGATCTTTCCGAAAATAGCTCATTTTAAAATCATTTCGATAATAAAAAAATTTGAAAACATTTCGAGAAATAAATTCTGAAATCTTTTCGAAAATAAATTATTCTGACTTCAATTTCAAAAATAAATCAGTAGTAAAATTAATTTAGCAAATAAAGCATTGCAAAAATAAATCATTCTGGAATATCTTTAATAAAAACATTTGAAATTATTTTGAAAATATCTTCGAGAAAAAAATTATTCTGACTTCAATTTAAAAAATAAATCGCTAAAATCAATTCCGCAAATAAAGCATTCCAAAAAGAAATCATATAATAAATCCTAAAATGCAAGCATAATTAAAAATTCCCAGTTTCCAACAATTTTTATTGTTGTTGAAAACTCTATTTTAATAACTCCTAAAAAGCATCCATAAATCAGTTTCCAATATTAATGTGAAACTTAATACCACTATTAAAATTGTATCTTAATTTCATGGTAAGATGAAAAAAATACACAAACACTGTCCATCTTCCTCATTTTCCTTCCGCATCTGCTTACCTGCTGGTTGGAAGATGTTCTTGTTTTCAAGTGTAGCTACTCTTGTCAATGAGAAAGTATTCCTGGACCACAATAATTTCTGGCCAACATTTTTCATTCACTTTTCCATTGGGGTCACTTGCTTCTGCCTTGCATCGTTTGTAATGTGTAATCTGGCTGCTGCCTCTCTGACATTCTTTTTGTATGATAATTTCCAAGACATAAAAATAATAAATTGATGTCATGAGCATGCATAACTTGACAATACTGTATATGACAATATTTTGTCATGAGGAAATTTTATGAATATAAAGTACTGTATATGGCAATTTTTTGTAGTGAAATTAAGAGGATCATGCATAACTTGTCATATTTACCATAGATTTTTCAAAGAAGGTTGGGTCATATTTTTATAGTCAATTCGTAAAGTTCACACCATAGTGATGCAGCGTAGCAAATGGAAAATAGATTAATCTGTTGTATCTAAGAATTCCAGATTAATCCCTACTAATAGTTTGTTGATTCCGTAGAATGCCAAACAATTAGACTTCAATGAACCGACTTGAATTCAGAAATTTGGAAAATGTAAAAGTTTTCTTGATTGATAATCTCCCTTCTTACAATACTTCAACATATCTTAAATAAAAATGGAATACTCAAAACGGGTCAAAAAACCCAACGGGTCGACCCAGGGAACCAAAAGAAAAAACCCAAAACTCTCATTCCAGGTCAAATTCGAGCCAACGGTCGTCTGGACACCTGACGGGCCCCAAACGGAGACCCGAGTAAAAAGTTAGGGCCTTTTCCATTTAGCCCCTTTTATTACGGAACCTGTCTTGGGACTCCGGAACTCCAGAAACAGGATGGCTTGATCATCTACACTTGGGCCCGCATCACATAGTTTATTAGCTTGTAAAAATAATGTTTCAACAGATAGCAATTTAAGAAATATGACAATCGTCAATCAAGATTTCAATGCAAACGAATTAATATTGTTTGACCAAATTTTAGATGAGGTTTTACTGTTTTAGTGACAGTCAATACACAAAATGGGTCTTGTAGCAACTGCCAAATGTATAATAGGCTATTGACATATTTTTGATACCTCACATAAGCTCCACCAGCCCATCCAGCAGCCAGAAGTAAGCATATTACATATCCCTGCTGCAACAAAGTTTCTTCAAATGAAAGAACATAATTTTAGCATGCCACATAGTAAAGAAAGACCAAGTGGTTGGTCTTTAATATTTTCAGATAAAGGTGGCCTATACGATATTATGTCATACGTCACAAACTCATAATCTATCAACTGAAGCATAATACTCCAAAAACCACCATCAACATCCGATGGTTAACAACGAAGTATTAAATGTGAACAAACCATAGCTGCTGATTATTACTTTTACTATGACATTAGATTCAGTTGTTCAACCCAAAGAGCACAAACCTTAGTTAATTAGTCTGGATGAATGTGATCAAGGATGTGTTGATAGTGTAACGCTATGAATATTGTTCTTAATTCGTGGTACTTCAGCTAGTGTACAGCAAAACATTAATTACAAAGCAAAACTGAAAACTTTACGCTGTCATTTACTTTCACTCGAACAAAAGCGGTGATCCTAATAAGCAATTAACACAAGGACTTGATTAGTGGGTCTATTACTCTAAGAAGCTGATCATATGGTTTTATTTAAATCTTGCAAATTCTGTACAAATTAAGCGTAGAAGCTCATGTTAGAGTCAAGGAAAAATTCAAAGAAGGAATCGTTCATTCTTGCAGCTAACCAATGAAAATATACCCCCGAGGCCCCACCTATCCACTAAAACCTACGTCTAATGAACTTGTTATGCATTTGTTAATATACAACAACATAAATCAGAGCCACTCTAGCCAAAATCCCAAATATGATTAATCGAAAATTTGAAGTGCAAACTTTGAATTCACTAAAAGCAACTTTCAATTTCTAACACAATATATACCGTTACTATGAAATCTCATAGATTACTAACTATTCACTCCAAGAATTCATGATTTGAACCTCGAAAAAAAATTAGTACCTCAAGTAAATCTTGTAATAGAAACCAAAAATATAAAGATGCTGGTGTTTAGTTGGAAACAAACTCTAAATTATCTTTGATTTTATGAAGTTCTAATTTCTATCTACTAAATGTTTGTTTGGCGACGTGATTGTTGCAAACCCAAGTTTTCCTATATAAAACACTGAAAACACTTCATGAGTCCTGACGATGCTAACATAAATTGCAATACCTTGTTTCAATAAGTAATTTCGAGTTAAATATTAGTCTCAACCTACCTTATTCTATCCAGCCAACCCAATAAAACATTTGCCACTTCCACCCCCACTTTAACAGTTTAACCTTTCAAGTTTAACTTTAATTCACTTGATGCAAAGCTTTAAAGAAAGATTGACATTTTAAACAGCAATGAAGTGATGAATTTGAAATCCTAAACAATTGTAAAGGAAATATTGAATTCAAAAGAAATGAGCTAATAAAGTTCTATGAAGTAGGATCAGATGATATATGCAACTCAAAAAAAACCATATATTGCACCATTGCAAAGATAGTATTACCTTGAATTCATCATGAGAAATACTAAACCAGTCAGAAACAGAAAAGATTTGGTATATATGCGACTCATAAAAAACCGTATATTGCACCATTGCTGGATAGTATTAACTTGAATTCATCATGAGAAATACTAACCCAGCAAGATAATACGGTTTAATCAATTGATAAATTATAAAAAGTTGATTGGTCGGAAACACAAAATATTTGGTATATATGCAACTCATTGCCAACCCATATATTGCAGAATTGCAAATTTACCAGATAGTATTAACTTGAATTCATATCATGAGAAATACTAAACTAGCAAGCTAATAAGGTTTCATCAATTGATAAATACAGTCAAGACAAACCTAAACCTGTTCATCCATGAGTATTGTTCCAATACTCCATGTAACAGCTGGGTTGGTCTTCGATTGCACCTTCCACATGCATATTGTACGTACTGTTATGGTCATTCCGACATCTCAGGAACCAAATCTGCAACGCAAGTGACATTCAACTTTGAGGACATGATTAATGATGTGTGTGAAAGTGTTTGTGATAAATGAAAATATGAAGTGACATTGTTATTGTGGAATTATTTATAATGACAATAGAATGAGTTGTTTAAAAATATATTTTCGGTTATTGAAATCATTCCGAAAATAATTCAACGATAATTTTAAATTTGGAAGAGATAATTTTGCATGATATTATTCTGGAATCATTCTATAAATAAATCATTGCACGATCTTTCCGAAAATACCTCATTTTAAAATCATTTCAGTAGTAAAAAAATTTGAAAACATTCCGAGAAAAAATTCTGAAATCATCTCGAAAATAAATTATTCTGACTTTAATTTCAAAAATAAATCAGTAGTAAAATTAATTTAGCAAATAAAGCATTGCAAAAATAAATCATTCTGGAATCTCTTTAATAAAAACATTTGAAATTATTTTGAAAATATCTAATTTATTTCGAAAAAAAATTATTTTGACTTCAATGTAATAAATAAATCGCTAAAATCAATTCCGCAAATAAAATATTCCAAAAATAAATCATATAATAAATCCTAAAATGCAAGCATAATTAAATATTCCCAGTTTCCAACAATTATTATTGTTGTTGAAAACTCTATTTTCATAATTCCTAAAAAGCATCCATAAATCAGTTTTCAATATTAATGTGAAACTTAATACCACTATTAAAATTTTATCTTAATTTACATGGTAAGATGAAATAAAAATACAAACACTGTCCATTAACAAATGAGTTAAATACTTAAAAAAAACTGAACCCAAACAAAGATAATGTAAACACATACTATTAGTTCTCATATTAAAATTTTTTTAAATTGATGACTATTGAAAATTTTAAAGAGAATGCAACTATGCAACCACAGACTATTAGAAAATTTTAAATTGATAAATAGGCAATAATAGCAGACTGATATTGGTCAGTGTCAGCTCTTCTCTTAGAGTTTTAATGTGCAATAAAAATTGCTGGAAAGTTAATACCACTATTAACATTGTATCTTACTTTACATGGTAAGATGAAATAAAAACACAAATACTGTCCATTAACAAATGAGTGAAATATGTAAAAAAACTGAACCCAAACAAAGATAATGTAAACACAGACTATTATTCTTCATTGATATTCGAAGTTGATCTTATAGTTCCTTGTCTGCAACTTAGATATGGTTTTTCGTATAATATACTTTGCAATATCTATCAAACGTTACTTTCAGGTATACCAAAAAGCAATCTTTTTGTTATTACACTTGGTGTATACTTTGGCTCGTTGCAAAAATTATTTAATAACTTGGTACAATATTACCTTCTAGCAGGTTTCTTCCTCATTTTCCTTCCGCAGCTGCTTACCTGCTGGTTGGAAGATGTTCTTGTTTTCAAGTGTAGCTACTCTTGTCAATGAGAAATTATTCCTGGACCACAATAATTTCTGGCCAACATTTTTCATCCACTTTTCCATCAGGGTCACTTACTTCTGCCTTGCATCGTTTGTAATGTAAGTTATCTGGCTGCTTCTCTGACATTATTTTTGTAAAAATAAGAAATTGATGTCATGAGGATTTAACGATCATGCATAACTTAGACAATACTGTATATGACAATATTTTGTCATGAAGAAATTTTATGAATATTAAATACTGTATATGGCAATATTTTATAGTGAAATTAAGAAGATCATGCATAACTTGTCATATTTACCATAGATTTTTCAAAGAAGGTTGGGTCATATTTTTATAGGAAATTCGTAAAGTTCAGACCATAGTTTTTTAGCTTGTAAAAACAATGTTTCAAGAGATAGCAATTTATTGAAATATGACAATCATCAATCAAGATTTCAATGCAAATGAAATAATATGGTTTGACCAAATTTTAGATGAGGTTTTACTGTTTTGTTTTAGTGACAGTCAATACACAAAATGGGTCTTGTAGCTATTGCCAAATGTATAATAGGCTATTGACATATATTTATACCTCACATAAGCTCCACCATCCCATCCAGCAGCTAGAAGTAATGATATTACATATCCCTGCTGCAACAATGTTTCTTCAAATTAAAGAACATAATTTTAGCATGACACATAGTAAAGAAAGACCAAGTGGTTGGTCTTTAATATTTTCACATAAAGGTGGCCTATACGATATTATGTCATACGTCATAAACTCATAATCTATCAACTGAAGCATAATACTCCCAAAACCACCATCAACATCCGATGGTTAACAACAAAGTAATAAATAATGTGAACAAACCATAGCTGGTGATTATTAGTTTTACTATGACATCAGATTCAGTTGTTCAACCGAAAGAGCACAAACCTTAGTTAATTAGTCTGGATGAATGTGATCAAGGATGTGTTTATAGTGTAACGCTATGAATATTGTTCTTAATTCGTGGTACTTCAGCTAGTGTACAGCAAAGCATCAATTACAAAGCAAAACCGAAAACTTTACGTTGTCATTTACTTTCACTCGAACAAAAGCGGTGATCCTGATAAGCAATTAACAAAAGGACTTGATTAGTAGGTCTATTATTCTAAGAAGCCGATCATATGGTTTTATTTAAATCTTGCAAAATTCTGTACAAATTAAGCGTAGAAGCTCATATTAGAATCAAGGAAAAATTCAAAGAAGGAATCGTTCATTCTTGCAGCCAAGCAAAGATAATATACCCCCGAGGCCCCACCTATCCACTATAACCTACGTCTAATGAACTTGTTATGAATTTATTAATATACAACAACATAAATCAAAGCCACTCTAGCCAAAATCCCAAATATGATTAATCGAAATATTTAAAAGCAAACTTTGAAATCACTAAAAGTGTGAATTAAGAATCCTATCAAACAATTAACAATTACAACAATCAATCAAGAACAGAAATGATAAAACTAACTGAATGCTTGGATTGATTGCAAAATGATTACAAAGGAGAATGAGAAGTTTCTAACACTGTTGCCCTAATTCTCTGGAATTTCGTGCGGATACAAAAATGCAGAATTGTCAGATCTCATTATCTATTACAAAGTCAACCTACTATTTATAATATTTATAACTATGAACAAATTACAAAATATACCCTAGACTTTGTATTTCATCAACAAAAGATATTCCAACAATCTCCCCCTTTGATGGAATAAGCAAAGTCTTCAACTAGATAGCTCCAACTTCAACTCAAATCTTCTGATACTTTTCTTGTCAGAAAGTCTCCATTCGATTTTGGATATAAACTCCACCATCAATCTTCTGTCATTAACAGATAAAGCTCCTTTCTTAGTTTTTCTTTTCCTATCAGATGCCAGCTTTCCCTTCAACCCATTCATAACTTTCTGTAACGTACCATCACAAAATTTGTTAAGTTCAACGCTCCTCATTGCTCTTAACTTTTTATTTTTGTCTATGTACATGACCGCAGGATGCTTGACCATAATGACTTGATACTCTTTCAGATCTCCTGCAAACTTGATTTCTCGAGTCGGAGCTGTAATGTTTATCTTCCTCATACCTCTTTCGACACCAATCTTTAGATCTTGCACAGACATCAATACCAATTTGGTATGCATGAAATGAAAAATTGTCTTTAGTGCAAATCTACAGTATTCATTTCTCTTATTGCGGCACAGTTCATCAAATAAATCTTCGATATCGACTAAATGCATATTGAACATGTCTGCCTCTGTGAATGAATAGATATTTCCATCAGCTCTGGAAACAGTAAACGTAGAATAGAAGATCTGAACGCACCGATCTTTTTCAATTTTAATTAAATCAACTATCCTAAATTCACTTTTCACTTTGTCAACGGGTTGAGTCTTATTCCTCAAGAAACTAGCATAGTTAACCAGATTCGGCATATTCGGCTCCAGAACCCTAAACAGCTTTAGAAACGTATACGGAGCTTGCTTCTTGCAGAAGATTCTTTTCTCCAGATAATCTTCGAGATAAGGCAGTTTATTCCTTTTCTTGATAAACTCAGCTGATTTTCTTGCAGATAATTCAAATTCTTTAACTCTCTTCTTACTGATTTCATCCTTATTGAGCAAAGTAAGCATATCTCTATTTCCCTTTGCACAACTTGTTGAGCTTCAAATCTGAGTCGGTGTTGTTTTTGTGACTCATCAGCCAGAATGTATTCATTGAAAAATATTTCCATTACTTCAAATTCGTTCAACACAACACTCTCTTAAGAAATCACATTCTCAATTGGGAAGTCTTCAATCTCCTCTTTAACTTGAACCACAACCTCAGGTTTTTCAACCGTCGGTGTTGGTATAGATTCTTTCAAAATCTCTTGCACTAATTCTTCCACTTCCTCAATCCTTTCAGCTTGAATAGCTATATCAGTTAATGCAATTGAATCATCATCATCCGATAACTCAACATATACATCTTTCTCACCTTCACTTTCTTTTCCTTGGAGCATCAAACTTTGTTCTTGAACTTCTTGAACATCCTCTTCTGAATCATTGTACTCCTCAAAATTGTAGATTTCTGACTGAATGTTTAAAGGAACTGGAACATCTTCATGAAGAATCAATCCCAGCTCACTTTGAACATCAGCAGGTTCCTTTGAGCTTCCTGCTTCTTTCTCTCTAACCTCAGCCTCCTTCTCCGGATAGGTTATCATCAATATTCCCGGTGTAGGCTCGTCAAGCTTCCTCCTCTTCTCCCCCTCATGAGGAGCATCATCGGAGTCATCGTCATGCTCATCATGTTTACGTTTTGGTGCAGAAGCTTGAGACTTGCAGGTCTGTTCAACAGCTTTCTGATAAATTTCCTAACGCAGTGATCACCGTGCTCTCTAATCCTATCATCCTTTCTCTCATCTCATCAAATTGCTCAAACACTAAGTCCCTCAATTCTTTAATGGCTTGATCCAGATCAGGTTGCTTCACTGACTCCTCTGCTACAAACTTTCCTTTCAAAAACTTGTGAATGTTATTCATTTGAGCCATTACTTCTGATAATTGAGTAGATACATGACTATTGAAACCAGCAACAACAGCATTTAATGCTTGACTCAAGGTTGTTTCAGTGACGAACGAGGAAAGATTAATGACGGGGTCACTCAGACTTCTAGTTGATAGAACAGTGGAACTTGTAAAAAGAACCTCTGTGTGGCCAGTGCTCAGAGTTGGCAAAGTGGTAGTTCTGACTGGACTTCCACCCTCTTCAAGTGACGGAGCAACAAATGCTTCCGTGACTTAGGATGTTCGGGCAGTAACACTAAGTTTGTGAAATATAGTTTCTACGAATTCAATCAACAATATGCAATTAATAAGAACAATAAATGTAATCAATACTGACCGAATGATTTGATTGATACTCTTGATGATTACAAAATGATTTCTGGAATATTCTTGTACAGAGCAGCTTTCTCTAAATCAAATGCGTACCAAAATGATATCTGACAGATCTGACAAAATCTACCTATTTTGAAAGTCAACATGACTATTTATACACATTTACAAACTATAAGGAAATTACATATTAAGTCCCTAGACTTTGATATTTCATCAACTAAAACATATTCCAACAATCTCCCCCTTTGATGAAAGTAGCAAAGTCTTCAAGTTGACAAGCCAAGCTTCTGTTCAAATCTTCTAATACTTTTCCGATCAGACAGTCTCCATTCAATTTTAGAAATAAACTCGACCATGAGTTTTCGATCGTTAACTGATAAAGCTCCTTTCTTTGTCTTCCTCTTTCGATCTGCCGCCAGTTTGCCTTTCAGACCATTCAACACCTTAATCAACGTTCCATCAGAAAACTTGTTCAATTCAACACTTCTCATAGCTCTCAATCTTTTATTTCTATCTTTGTACATGACAGCTGGATGCTTCACCATTATAACTTGAAACTCTTTAAGCTCACCAGCAAATTTAATATCTCTGTGAGGTGCAGTCATGTTTATCTTCCTCATGCCTCTCTCAACTCCAATCTGTAGATCTTGCACAGACATTAATACCAGTTTGGTATGCATGAAATGAAACAATGTCTTCAGCGCAAATCTACAATATTCATTCCTTTTATTCCTGCACAGTTCGTCAAAAAGATCTTCAATATCGACTAAGTGCATGTTGAACATGTCAGCTTCAGTGAATACATAAGTATTTCCATCTGATCTTGTGACTGTGAATTTCAGATAGAAAACCTTAACAAATCTTTCTTTTTCAATCTTCACAAGGTCAACAATTCTGAATTCACTTTTAACCTTCTCAACCTCCTGTGTTTTGTTTCTCAGAAAGCTGGCATAGTTAACCAGATTGGGCATGTTAGGCTCTAGTACTTTAAATAACTTGTGGAATGAACAAGGAGCTTGTTTTTTTGCAAAAGATCCGTTTCTCCAGAATATCTTCAATATACGGCATCTTGTTCCTTTTTCTGATAAATTCAGCAGATCTGTTCTCTGGAAGTTCAAACTTTTTCATCTTCTTCTTACTTATCTCATCCTGATTCAACAAAGTTAGCATATCTTGAATTTCCCTCTGTACCACTTGTTGTGCTTGAAATCTAAGTCTGTGTTGTTTCTCAGATTCATCAGCTAGCACATACTCGTTGAAAAATCTATCCACAACTTCAACCTCATTCAACACAACCTTTTCTTGAGCCATACTGCTCTCAACATGAAATTCTTTAAACTCTTCTTTAACTTGTACAACAACCTCAGGCTTTTCAACCGTTGGTGTTGATTCAACATCCTTCATAATTTCCTCAACTAGTACTTCCTCTTCCTCAATTCTTTCAGCTCTAAAATCTACATCAGTCAAAGTAATTATGTCATCATCTTCAGACACTTCAATATACTGCTCTTTTTCTTCTCCTGTCTCTTGAATACTTAGCTCTTTATTTTTCTCTTGAACGTCTTCCTCTGAATCAATATACTCAATAAACTGATAAATATCGGACTGAGTGTTCAAAGGAACTGGAACATCTTCATAAAGAATCAATCCCAGCTCTCTCTGTTCACCAGCTGACTGTTTGGATCCTTCGGCTTCTTTCCCTTGAGTTTCTGGCTCCTTCTCTGGATATGTCAGCATTAAAATCCCCGGCGTCGGTTGATCAAGCTTTCTCCTCTTCTCCCCCTCATGAGGAGCATCATCGGAGTCTTCGTCATGCTCATCATGTTTCCTCTTATATGAGGAAGCTTGAGCCTTGCAGGTCTCTTCCACTGCAGCTACTCGTTCTGAAAGATTACCCAACGCAGTTACCACAGTATTTTCCAGGCTGATCATACGTTCTCTCATCTCGTCAAATTGATCAAAAACAAAATCCTTCAACTCTTCCTTCAACTCTTCTATAGCTTGCTTTGAGTCAGTTTGCTTGACAGACTCCTCTGCAACATCTTTTCCCTTTAAAAATTTCTGAATATTTGTCATTTGAGCCATTACTTCCGCTAACTGATTAGAAACATGCAAATTGACACCAGACACAGCTGCATTCAGTGCACTTGTCAAGGTTGACTCTGTAACAAAAGGGGATAAACTCACCACTGGGTCACGTAGACTTCCAGTTGACACAACAGTCGAACTTGTAAAAAGAACTTCTGTGTGGCCAGTGCTCAGAGTTGGTATTGGCGTTTCTCTGACTGGACTTCCACCCTCTTCAAGTGACGGAGCAACAAATGCTTCCGTTACTAAGGGTGTTCCGGTGGGAACACTAAGTTCAGCCACACTTACTTCAACGAATGAAGTTGACTCAAGTGTCCTAAATTGTATAGGATCTAGACTTTGTGATTCAAATGAAGTCGTACACACGGGCAGTTGTGCACTTGTTTCAATATCCATCAAGTCCAAGTGACTTTCGGATAGATCGTGTGTTTCATCCCGGTGTTCAAATGAAACAATCTCCTGTTGAGAGGAGACTGAGTGGATAGGAAGGTGTGCAGTCGTCAGTGGGATACTGACTTGTTCAATGCTAACTCTCATAGGAGAGCTAACAGCAGATGTAGCTATTTCCCGGCTTTCTGGGCTTAGGACCTCCCTCACACTCTGTTCAGCTATCTGTACTATATCAATCATCAAACCTCCTCCCTCATGATGATCACCTCCATCATCATCATTATCATCATCATCAGCTCCTTCTCCCTCTTCTTCTTGAATATCAGATAATGTCCTCTCAGAATCTGACTTTTCTGCTTCTTCCTCACCACCCCTCACACTTCCTACACCCTCACTCACAGACTGGGCAACCTGAACTTCAGCCCCTTGCTGAGGTTCCTCGATCCTTAAAGCTCCTGGGCTAAGAGAACTCGGTTCCTGAGTCTCTATAGGAGCATGATCTATTCTGTACAATTTCACATATTCACTTTCTTGATCTGCATATTTGAGTAATGACTCTGGAATTGGCATTATGTTAGCATTCGGGGAGTCTGGCACTTCATGTAAACTCATCATGACGTAGTCTGGGCATCTCTGAGAATTGGCTCTCTTTGGAATATTTTCATTGGCCCTTAATATCCCTCGGATAAGAATCTGGATAAACCTTTGAAGTGGAACAAACTTCCTTGCTCTATTTGTAGTCTTAGCCAGTACTATCTCCTTTAGATCCTCCCAGATACATAGAGCCAAATCATAATGTTTGTTTAATGCGATCCCATGAAATATCCTCAGGCAATGAATGCTGCATCGGTCAATTCCAGTATGCTTTGAAGTCATGCAACGATTAATGATACCAAATAGTGTGTACCATTCGCCATTTAAACCATTTCTGTGAAATTTAGAGCTTTTCGGAAGTGGCTTTGAGTAGCCTAGACAAATCAAATCATGAACAAGCTCTTCATCAGAAACAAAATCCTCAAAATCTGCTAACTCTGGAAAGTTCACAGTGTCTATTCGTCGTGGAAGAAATAAATTGTGACGTAGCCTTGCAAGAGTGATCTTTGTCTTGAATTGATCAATCGTCACTTTAAAATGATGATTACCATCCGCAGGAACAAATTTGACAGTATGCCAAAATTGTTGTAAGTACACTTGTGGAATAGACGGCTTATACTGAAGCAGATAACCAAGAGGATGGCCTTTTAGAATGTCCACAATGATCGGATGGCTTACTTTTATAACTTTGGGATCTAAACGGTGGTTATTGTCCCTGAAAGGAAGGCAATGTTTTGGCTTTACAAGTTGATTATCTGGAATAATATGGGTTTGTGAAGAACGGGCTACAGAGGTTGATCTGACTGGGGTAGAAACGAGGGTATGATTTGATGATGATTGAGCATCAGAGGAATTTGAATTTTGGGATTGCACAGGAGATGCCATCTGAATACCTGTAAAAAATAAAATTCATGTTAGGCTTACCAAGTACACAAAGAACAACCTACAAAATGTAGAAAAACTTGTAACATTTTATCAGAAATTGCAAAAACTTGTGATTTTCTGTTTAAAGCATCGGGATTCCTGACAATAATTGAAAAATTATTGAGAGGACTCCAGAGTCAATCGTTTAGAGACCAATGTTAGAAAAACACAAATTTATAACAATTTCTTAAAAAAATGTGACATTTTTCTTAAAACTTTAAAATACTACACTTAGAAAAATTTTCTGATGAAACTCGAATGAAACTACACGTTTCTCGAATGACTCTTTAACAATCTCGGGTGACACATGAAACAACTCGAATAAGTCTACACCCAACTCGAATGATGTATACATAACTCGAATAATACTCTGTGAAACTCGAATAAAGATTTGAGTTTTCTCGAATGATGAAATTTAAAACTCGATTAAGTCACTACAAAACTCGAATGTCATATACATGAAACTCGAATGTAACATGTATTAAACTCGAATGGAAAATGGGATCCAACACCCAACTCGAATGACTAAGTCATTTTCTCGATTAGATCATAGTCCCAACTCGAATAACCTTTGAAGCACTTATTTTCTGAAAATTTTCTAAGTGTTACACCCACACTTGTTAACTCGCATAGAACCCAAATATTTCTCGAATGAGTCATGATGCAACTCGAATTATTCTCAGATAAAACTCGAATGACACATATAGGCAACTCGAATGACATACATATCAACTCGAATGACTCTGTCATTCAACTCGAATGACTCTTTGACAACTCGAATGGAACTGTTGATCAACTCGAATAATACTTTCAATGAACTCGAATGAAGCTGTTGATCAACTCGAATAACACTTCCAATAAACTCGAATGAAGCTTTATTCGAGAAACTTCTTTTTATTTTTCTACAAGTCTAAAACTCACTTATTTTGATGAATTTAATTTCAAGGATCAATTTCAGTCTTTTAAAACAAGTACCCCCTTCGAAAATGTATTTTAAACACATTTATTTTACTGAACTTTGAACAAAAACAACTTTAAAGTTGTTAAAAATTCAAATTTAAGAATATTCAAGAACTCGAAACTGTTTTATTTGAAAGATCAGTGATTCTGTTTGTGTGATGTAAAAATAACTTATGAAATTTTAGATTCATAATCATAGTACCAATTCGAGCCTTATCACACATTTAATTTCAACTTTATGTACAAATACCATGAGTTGCCATTAACAGTCAAGAACTCAAAAAATACAAACAGGTAGAAGCAAACCATATACAAAAAAAAATACTAAGCAGATATACTAACCATATAAAGAAACAAACTAAAAAGAAAAAAAAATACGAACGTTTACTCACAATTTTGATGAAAAAATTGTCGGTTGGTGGGTTTTTGAGGTTTCTTCGAAGGGAAGAAATCTATTTGGAGAAGATGAGGAAATGTATTTTCCGGAAAAAGTAAATTTGAATTTGAAAATTCAAATTTATATCCTCATTTACCCGGCCCATTTTTGAATTTTCAAATTTGAAAAATCCGGCCCATCATCTAAACCAACTTAGCCCACACACTAACTTTTCAATCAAAAATTGTGACTAAAAAAAATTAACTACACAAAAAAAATTTTAAATGGACTAAAGAAAATATTTTTGTAAAAAAAAATAAACAAACAAAAACAAAAACAAAAGAAAAAAAAATCAACAAACAAAACAAACACTAAAAAAATAACAGTATTAACAAAATGTAATTGCTCCCCCTTGAATTTCTGAATGTTGCTCCCCCTCAACTTATGATTTCATTTTTCAAATCTGCTCCCCCTACAAAATAACAGATAATTTTTATCAGATTTATACAAAATCAGATAAAATGCTTTTCTGCTCCCCCTGCACATGACATTCCAGATCTCGTTAAATTCTCAAGTATATAAACTTTTTATGAATCATGAATTTAACATCAGATAAACATCACTTTAAAAAATGAAAATTTTAAAATTAAAATTTTGAAACTACTGAATTATTAAATCTTAACGATTCAACATACCTAATTTGTATACCAAAAAATTAAACCGCTTTTCATCTAACGCTTTGGTAAACAAATCAGCTAGTTGATATTCAGTAGGTACAAAATATAATTCTATATTTCCATTTTCTACATGATCTTTAATGAAATGATACCGAATGTCGATGTGTTTCGTTTTTGAATGTTGCACCGGATTTGATGCAATAGCAATTGCACTCTGAGAATCACAGTATATTGGAATCTTCGTTGGTGTAAACCCGTAATCACGTAGTTGGCTTTTTATCCACAACACTTGAGAACAGCAAGAAGATACAGCCACGTACTCTGCTTCAGCTGTTGACAATGAAACACAGTGTTGTTTCTTGGATGACCAACATACGGGTTTGTCACCTAAGAATTGTACTGCTCCTGACGTACTTTTTCTGTCCATCTTATCACTTGCGTGATCAGCGTCAGAAAAAGCAGTCAGATGAAATGAAGACTCCCTAGGATACCACAAACCAAGATTTGGAGTACCTTTGAGATATCTTATAATTCGTTTTGCAGCAGTTAAGTGTGATTCTTTTGGATTTGCCTGATATCTAGCACATACACATGTAGCAAACATAATATCTGGTCTACTGGCTGTTAAGTACATTAATGACCCAATTATACCTCGATAATGGGTTACATCTACAGGTTTTCCTGAGA
>JAANYP010004291.1:0-25523 GCA_020465985.1 Centrapalus pauciflorus
TAGAATCAAGAAAACGGCCAATTTTTTTTTTTTGCGAGAATGTTTAGTTTGGTGAAAAAGCTCGTTAAAAACCCGAAATGTTGGCCCATTTTTTTGAGCTGTCAAACTTTTTGGTTTCTCCCAATAATTTCTGGAGGTCCCTTAAACTCCAAAATAAATTATGAAAAATTTCCAGTGCTCTAAAAATAGTAAGAAACATAGAATAAACTTTTGAGAACAAGATGCCAACGATATATATATATATATATATATATATATATATATATATATATATATATATATATATATAAACTTGACGTTTTAAGCAAATTTTATTTATAAACTTGTAATGTTGGGTGATTTAAGACATAAAAATCTATGAATATATATATCATCATATATTAGAGATATTAAGTCCTTATTATCATTTAGGACCCGGTTAATCTCGCTCGGTGCATCATCCGTCCATTTACGCTAAAAAGCACTTTATGCTACTTTTTTACCATCACGCGCTCGGTGAGTTCTCATAGCCCCTATTTTCACACTGTTATGTCTTGGGGATGAAATACATGCTTCGTTTTTATATGGACACGAAAATATCTTCATTTCTATTATGTATTACACATGTGGTTCCATTAGCCCTTATATCATGAACCGTTAATTGCATTTATTTGTAAGCGCGAATATATTGTGGTTAGATCTATTGGGAGTCATGTCCCCCACTCGGGTTAGTCGGGTTGGCTAACAGCGGGTGCATATATATTCAACACACGGTATTACGTATGGGAATACTGCACAGGGCAAACTCATTTTAAATTAAGCTTCGGTTGCATGATGGTTTATATGTAATACATAACAAGGAATTTATGATTTTATAAATTCAATCTCTATTATTGTTGTCCATACAAGTCAGATTT
This sequence comes from Centrapalus pauciflorus, assembly GCA_020465985.1. Taxonomy (NCBI): domain Eukaryota; kingdom Viridiplantae; phylum Streptophyta; class Magnoliopsida; order Asterales; family Asteraceae; genus Centrapalus; species Centrapalus pauciflorus. The sequence continues at coordinate 897 of JAANYP010004291.1, forward strand.
ACGTGTAAACCTATGAGCTCACCAACAATTTTGTTGACGTATATTAGCGTGTATTTTCAGGAAATTAAGGCAAGTCCATCACATCGGTAGTATTTTCAAGCTTCCGCATTTAAGGAGTCGCACTCAGTTTCAAACCATCGGAGATTTATTTGCATTATTTTTGGATGATTTAATTATGTATTTAAATCTCTGTACCTTGCGAACTTCTTTTTATCATTTTGGGTTATGTAAAACATTTATATCTTTTAAAGTTACACCGATGTATTTTTGAAAACGTCCATATAGTGGTCGTTCATTATGATTATGGTTACGCTTCCGCGATGTCGCGCTTCGTTGCCAACCGGGGTAACGGGGTGTGACAGATTGGTATCAAAGCCATAGTTATAGTGAACAAGGTTGCATTAGTACCCTAGACTATAACTGCACGTAAGATTTACTGATTTTAGAAATATTTTGTAACTAACTAAAAGACAATGAATGGACCTTGATAGCAGAAAACATGTTCCACCCGGAGACTATCATCTTGTCAGATTCAGAGGATGAGTACACCCCTACGAGCCCCGCAGTCACTGAGATTTTCACTGAAGGAGAAACATCTGAGGAAGAAGACCCCTCTGAAGACCCAATGGAGGAGTCAGAAGAGGAACCAATGGAAGAAGATGACGCTGGAGAGGATCCACCGCCCCCAACAGTCCCCGCTCGCGTTCCGTACCACCCGGCAGAGCCGTCCTTTAAGCCATATCGGCCTTACCCAAATGGCCCTAAAATGTTGTACACACCCCGAAAGCGGGTGATCACGCCAAGACGGGAGTCTATTCCCATCCCGACTCCCCAGCCCAATCCCCCACCACCACACCGACGTGTAGACGCCCGTTGATGGGGCTGGATACCTGAAACCCTCCGTGAATGGAGGCAAAGGAAGGAATCCCTTCCCACTTTGAGATCGGAGGACCATCCTCCGCACAATATCCTGCCACTCACTCAAGAACCCGCCGAACAGACCATACCACTTTTGGTAACACGGTCTACCAAGCATGATCGCCAAATTCGGTCACTTAACCAAGATATCGGAGAGATGACCGCTCGTTTAGAGCGGGAGGAGTTACAAAACTCCAACATATACTAGGCCAATCAGCACGCCCTTGCCATTCAGCAGGACGGACTGAACGAGCTCCGGCAGCAATTAACGGAGAGCAGGGCCCGCAATGAGGAGCTGGCACAGCGCCTCAATGCTCTAGAAAAGGGAGAGACCCCTGATCACTCCCGCACTTAGTAACCCCCCCCCCCCCCCCTATCTTTGTAACATTAGGAACTTATTATGTAATAGTGTAGGACTAAAATTTTCAGGTAATAACCCGCCCCAATGTAAGAAAATTATGAATGATTAATGAAAATTGCAAGTTATTTATGAAATTGTGTTTGATGATTAAAGTGTTGTGTAACATCCCAAAAATTATGATCATGTAATTTACAATTTATTTGGACTTAATTATTATATTAATGAATTATTATATCAATTTAAATTACTTTTGATCATAATATCAGTTAATTAAGAAAGTACGAAGTTGAGGGGTATAATGTACAAATAGGTGAAAAGCAACAAATAAAAGGGACTAAGTCTTTCATTTTGAACAAACCCACACTCTCTCTCTACTCTCTCTCACCGAACTCTCTCTCTTCTCTCTACCTCTCGGATTTTAACAAGAACACCCAAGAAAATCATCAAATTTCAAGTGCAAAAGCTGGATTTAAGTTGCAATCTAGGAACTATAACTACTACAACAAACATTTTGAGGTAAGATTTACACAAAACTTGCAATTTTGGTGATTTTTGATTCGGTTTTGGGAAGAAGCGATTTCTAAGATTATTGTTGCAAATGTCAATGCATGTTGGATATTGTTATTGTAATGTGTAAATCGAGCATATATGTTGTAGTATACAAAATTTCAGATTCAGATTCATATTCTAAGTGTGATTTCTAGATAAGTGTGTGTTTTAGTGTGTGTGTTCATCCACCAAGGATGAAAAATGGACAAAAATGTAATATTTTGGTACATAAGTGTTATGTTATAAGTTGAAATAGTGTTTCTAAGTTCATATTTACTATTTTAGTTACTGAAACATGCAAAAATGGACCAAACATAATTTCTGGAAAAATATTGGAAATTTTCTAAGTATGAACTCGGATGATTAATGGTCTGAATTCGGACCTATCCATTTCGGACCCATGACCATTTCAGACCAACAGTAACTTCGGACCGTACCCAATTCGGTCCCGTCCCAATTCGGATCCCAACCTAATTCGGACCCCATACCCAATTCGGACCACACATATTTCGGATCACCTCAATTTCGGACCAAGGACCCAATTCGGACCATCCGAATTCGGATGTGGTCCGAATTCAACTGGAATTTCATTTAAATTACAGAATACAGGTTTTAAGCAATTACTGACACAAAATTCACTATTACACTGATATTACAGATCATTGTGGTGTTATCAAAACACACATTGATTCAGAGACAAGTTACACTACACCAATCACTGTGAGTAACAGATTGTCATTCGAACATTTATTGTTTTTGCATTCATGTTTATACATTCAATGGCATGTTCACTTTGTTCATTTACATCATTTGGCACTCGTACATGATTTGTTGTTATGATGCACACTCGTACTTGACATGTAATACACATGTAGCCAGCGTTCAATTGAAAGTGCATTTATTTACATCATGCTTGCACTGCATGATCATTACTTCACACTCTGATGCGACCTGGACTGGGGCTGACAACAGGCCACTGTCGGGGACTGATCATCCCACTCGTTATCCCTTCAGGTTCGGCACATCCCCGATTAGCATTTGAACTGCCAACCCCATGCTAGCAATGCATGGTTTACACATACCTTGAGGCTTACACTGCCTGTTTTCACATACATGGGGCATACACTGCCCATGGTTAAGCATTGCTTGTAAAGAAATATTTGTTGTTTGCATAATCTGTTATCTCACTAAGCTTTAGCTTACAGTTGACTCACCATGTTTTCAGGCAAAGGCAAAAGTGTAGCTGGACCTTCTACTTAAGCATATCAATTCAATATCCCGGAGACTTTAGAAGCTATTGGTACTGTAATGTAATAGCTTTGGGCTGGGATTTACTACTTTCCAAAACAAATTGATGTTGTTGTAATAAGTTAGACTTTATCACTGTAGACATGTACTTTCATTGCTTTAGTGTGGATCTATTAAATCTATTTTAAGTATTCAAATTCAGTTATCATGTTAAACATTGGGTTGTTTGTTGATCCTGGTGATTACATTTATACTACCTAAGCAAGAGGGTGTCACAGGTTTTGGTATCAGAGCATTAGTTTGAGGTTTCAAGTGTCCGCGAGGACTTGAACTCAAACTTAGGTTATGATATTAGAATGGACTCCTAGGAAATGATCCGAACTAAGATAGGATTGACATGCACACGGGGACAAATTAAAGGGTAACTGTAAACACTTAGGACTTACCAATAAATGTTCTAAATATAAGTTGTTATATTTCAGAACATGTCTGGAGACGATATGACTCCTCAACAAATGTTCCAGATGATGCAAGCTCTCATGGAACAGAACAATGAGCTACAATCCAAAAGAATGGCTGAGCAGGCTCAGTCATTTGCAGACCAATTAAGGGCCAGAGATGAGGCTGAAGCGAAACGTATCGCCGATAAACGAAAGAACAAGGAGCAACAACAAGATGATCAAGAGGAAAGACAAGACACTGGGTCCTCTAACAGATCAAGGGGTTGTAGGTTTAAGGACTTCAAATGTAACGGGGCTGTTACTTTTGATGGGACTGGAGATGGTGTCACAGCATTTGAATGGATCCCCACTACGGAGAGAACTTTCAGAATCATCGACTGCGCTGATAAGGACATGGTATGCTTTGCAACTGCCATGTTTGCAAGGGACGCAGTAATGTGGTGGGATGCTATGACGCATGTGTTGACGATGGAGGTAGTGTCACACATGTCCTGGAGTGAATTCAAGGAAGTATTCTCCCAGCAATACTGTCCTACTGATGAGAAGCGCCGTCTCGAGGCGAAGTTTCTGAACCTGACTCAAGGAACGAAAACGGTTACACAATATGCCGTTGAGTTCACCCGACTAAGCCTGTTCGCACCACATCAAGTTGACACGGAAGAGAGAAAGATAGCCCGGTTTGAGGCCGGACTAGACTATGAAATTCGCCGAACCATGAGTGGGGTTCAGTATACAACTTTCGCTGGTTTACTGGAGGCTGCTCGGAATGTGGAGCAGATCGTCTTATTATCTGGATACGTCATTGGGTCAGCCGCCGCAACACCGACTCAACCGTCGCCCCTAAAAAGGCAGCGGGAGTCTGGATCTTCCCGATTCTCTCCTCAATCCCATCAACAATCTTCGTCACCAAAGAAAGGAATGGCCTTTTCGGCCAGTTCAGAAATGAGGGACTGCAGGCGATGCAGAAAAGCGCACTCTGGGGAGTGCAAGACTCAAGACATGTACTGTTTCTGCTGTGGGCAGAAAGGCCATCACTGGGAGCATTGTCCTCGAAAAGACGATGCATGTTACAACTGTCATAGACTTGGTCATTTTTCAAGGGACTGCCCGAAACCCCCACGAGATCAGAATGCTCAACAATCAACAGCAAGATCTTCTCTAGCTTCCACTGCTCGCAGAGATCAATCTCAAAGGGCTCCGACACGGGCATTCCAAATCACAGCTGAAGAAGCAAAAGATGACCCGGAGGTGGTCACTGGTACGTTCTATGTTAATTCTATTCCCGCACGCATTTTGTTTGACTCCGGAGCAAATCGTTCGTTTGTCTCCACTACATTTGCTCGTCAATTCAATATGCCTACTTCAAAATTACAATTTGTACTTGATATAGAGACTGCTAGCAACATGTTAGTTAAAGCAGACAAAGTGTATAGGAATTGCACATTATTAGTTGAGGATGTAGTGTTCAATATAGATTTGATCCCTATGGAGTTCGGGGAATTCGATGTTATAGTAGGAATGGATTGGTTGGTTCATAACGAGGCCCAGATTGTATGTAAGAAAAGAATGATCAAGATTACCACTCCCGAGGGCCGAGATATTTGTATCTATGGTGACAGACACAAAGGCGACTTGTGCCTTATTTCAATTGCAAAAGCCCGAAAGCCCGTTGCCAAGGGTTGTTCAGCTTACTTAGCCTACGCTGTCGATGCAAAGGCTGAAACTCAATCTCCTTCCACCGTTCCTGTTGTTTCCAAGTTTCCAGATGTCTTTCCAGAAGATATCTCGGGATTGCCACCTGATCGTCAAGTAGAATTTCGCATTGATTTGATTCCTGGAGCTGCTCCAATAGCAAAAGCTCCGTACCGTCTAGCCCCTGCTGAAATGGAGGAAATGATGAAGCAGTTACAGGAGCTACTTGACAAAGGTTTTATCCGCCCAAGTTCATCTCCTTGGGGCGCTCCTGTTCTGTTCGTCAAGAAGAAAGATGGCACATTACGTATGTGCATCGATTACAGAGAACTCAATAAAGTGACAATCAAAAACAAGTACCCGTTGCCCCGGATTGATGATCTCTTCGACCAGTTACAAGGCGCAAGCTACTTCTCGAAGATTGATCTTCGTTCGGGTTATCACCAACTCAAAGTGCACCCAGATGACATTCCAAAGACGGCTTTCAGAACTCGTTACGGACACTACGAGTTTCTGGTAATGCCATTCGGTCTCACAAATGCGCCGGCTGCTTTCATGGATCTCATGAATCGAGTCTGCCGGCCAATGCTCGACAAATCGGTCATCGTGTTCATCGATGACATTCTCATCTATTCAAAGACCGAATTGGATCATGCAGCACATCTGAGAGAATTGCTAGAGTTGCTGCGCAAAGAGCGACTTTATGCCAAATTCTCTAAGTGTGAATTCTTGTTGAGGCAGGTACGTCTCAACATCCCAAAAGATTCCTTGATCCTTACATTCACTTATGAACTTTTTGTTAACTTGTACCTACTCAATATTCAATTCAGATCCAATTCTTGGGGCACGTGATATCTGGTGCTGGGATTGCTGTTGATCCTGCAAAGATCGAGGCTATCCAGAACTGGGAATCACCTCGCAACGCCTCAGAAATTCATAGCTTTTTGGGATTGGCTGGTTACTAACGCCGATTCATCAAGGACTTCTCCAAAATCGTCGTTCCGCTTACAAAGCTTACACGTAAGAACGCGACCTTCTTTTGGAAAGAAGAACAACAAATAGCTTTTGACAAACTGAAGAATCTGCTAAGTGAAGCACCAGTTTTAGCCCTGCCTGAAGGGAACGAAGACTTTGTTGTCTATACAGATGCATCAGGCATGGGTTTGGGTGCTGTTCTGATGCAAAGAGGAAATGTCATAGCATACGCTTCTAGACAGCTCAAACCACATGAGAAAGATTACTCTACTCATGATCTAGAGCTAACTGCTGTGACTTTCGCTCTCAAACTTTGGAGGCACTACTTGTACGGTACCAAGTGTCAGCTCTACACTGACCATAAAAGTTTGAAGTACATATTCAGTCAGAAGGACTTGAATATGAGGCAGAGAAGGTCAATGGAGCTGATTAAAGACTATGATTGCGAAATTCTTTACCATCCAGGGAAGGCCAACGTAGTGGCCGATGCCCTAAGCAGAAAAGCATACTGCAAGGCATACTGCTATGCCTTGACTTCCACAATACTGACGTCCACTATCATAGACGATGTAAGGGCTGCTCAGTTACAGGCCTTAAAGGAAGAGAATGTAAAGGATGAGGATGTCAGAATTCAAATACCTTTAATGCAAGACGATGGAACTGGACTCAAAGGTGTGTACGGCTGAGTTTGGGTTCCTGTGTTTGGGATCATGCGAGAAGTAATACTTGAGGAAGCTCACCAGTCTAAGTTCTCGATTCATCCTGGTAGCACAAAGATGTACAACGACCTGAAAGCCGATTTCTGGTGGCCAGGATTGAAAAGAGATGTCGGTCAGTATGTTGAAAGGTGCAGAACTTGTTGTTTAGTCAAAGCAGAACACCAACAACCCTTTGGTAGTATGCAACCTCATCCTATCCCGGAATGGAAGTGGGACCATATTACCATGGACTTCATAACAAAGCTTCCTAAAACAGGTCGTCAACATGATGCCATTTGGGTCATCGTTGACCGTCTGACAAAATCTGCTCATTTCATTCCCATTCGGGAAACATATTCATTGGACCGTCTTGCCCAGATTTACGTAAACGAAATCGTCATTAGGCATGGTGTGCCTAAGTCTATTGTCTCCGACCGAGATAGTAGATTCACTTCCAATTTCTGGGCTGCTTTACAAAACGGTCTTGGTACTCGTATCGCAATGAGTACTGCCTATAGACCTCAATCTGATGGGCAAAGTGAAAGAATAATCCTAACTCTAGAAGACATGCTCAGAGCGTGTGTCATGGATTTGGGTGGTAACTGGGATGATCACCTTCCATTGGTTGAATTCTCATACAACAATAGTTACCATTCCACAATCAAGATGGCACCATTCGAGTTTCTTTATGGCAGAAACTGTAGGACTCCAACTTGTTGGAGGGAAACAGGAGAAACTCTTATCGCCGGACCAGCTTTGTTGCAAGAAACCAACGAAAAGATCCAACTCATTCGACGGTACATGAAAACGGCGCAAGATCGACAAAAGAATTACCACGATCGCCGTCATAAAGCGATAGAGTTTCAGAAGGACGATTGGGTATACTTGAAGGTATCCCCAATGAACGGTGTTACGAGATTTGTTAAGCGAGGAAAGCTATCGCCTCGATTCATTGGACCCTTCAAAATAATAGAAAGAATTGGGAATCAGTCCTATCATTTGGACTTGCCGGAAGAGTTATCAGGTGTTCACCCGGTATTGCATGTGGGTTACTTAAGAAAGAGTCTGGTGCCCGAAAGGGAACCATGGACTGATCATTCAGAAGTTAAGATTGACGAACGTCTAAGGTTCGTTGATGAGCCGGAGTGCATTTTGGAAACAAAAGTCAAAAAGTTACGGAACAAAGAGATCAGGATGGTGCTGGTCAAGTGGAAGCATCATCGGGAAGCTAATCATACTTGGGAATCGGAACAAGACATTAAGAACAAGTACCCAAGTTTGTTTAGCGCAGCATGACTTCGCGGACGAAGTACAGGCGTGGTGGAGCACATGCTGTAACATCCCAAAATTTATGATTATGTAATTTACAATTTATTTGGACTTAATTATTATATTAATGAATTATTATATCAATTTAAATTACTTTTGATCATAATATCAGTTAATTAAGAAAGTACGAAGTTGAGGGGTATAATGTGCAAATAGGTGAAAAGCAACAAATAAAAGGGACTAAGTCTTTCATTTTGAACAAACCCACTCTCTCTCTCTCTCTCTCTCTCTCTCTCTACTCTCTCTCACCGAACTCTCTCTCTTCTCTCTACCTCTCGGATTTTAACAAGAACACCCAAGAAAATCATCAAATTTCAAGTGCAAAAGCTGGATTTAAGTTGCAATCTAGGAACTATAACTACTACAACAAACATTTTGAGGTAAGATTTACACAAAACTTGCAATTTTGGTGATTTTTTATTCGGTTTTGGGAAGAACCGATTTCTAATATTATTGTTGCAAATGTCAATGCATGTTGGATATTGTTATTGTAATGTGTAAATCGAGCATATATGTTGTAGTATACAAAATTTCAGATTCAGATTCATATTCTAAGTGTGATTTCTAGATAAGTGTGTGTTTTAGTGTGTGTGTTCATCGACCAAGGATGAAAAATGGACAAAAATGTAATATTTTGGTACATAAGTGTTATGTTATAAGTTGAAATAGTGTTTCTAAGTTCATATTTACTATTTTAGTTACTGAAACATGCAAAAATGGACCAAACATAATTTCTGGAAAAATATTGGAAATTTTCTAAGTATGAACTCGGATGATTAATGGTCCGAATTCGGACCTATCCATTTCGGACCCATGACCATTTCGGACCAACAGTAACTTCGGACCGTACCCAATCCGGACCCGACCCAATTCGGATCCCAACCTAATTCGGACCCCATACCCAATTCGGACCACACATATTTCGGATCACCTCAATTTCGGACCATCCGGATTTCGGACCATCCGAATTCGGATGTGGTCCGAATTTAACTGGAATTTCATTTAAATTACAGAATACAGGTTTAAGCAATTACTGACACAAAATTCACTATTACACTGATATTATAGATCATTGTGGTGTTATCAAAACACACATTGATTCAGAGACAAGTTACACTACACCAATCACTGTGAGTAACAGATTGTCATTCGAACATTTATTGTTTTTGCATTCATGTTTATACATTCAATGGCATGTTCACTTTGTTCATATACATCATTTGGCACTCGTACATGATTTGTTGTTATATTGCACACTCGTACTTGACATGTAATACACATGTAGCCAGCGTTCAATTGAAAGTGCATTTATTTACATCATGCTTGCACTGCATGATCATTACTTCACACTCTGATGCGACCTGGACTGGGGCTGACAGCAGGCCACTGTCGGGGACTGATCATCCCACTCGTTATCCCGTCAGGTTCGGCACATCCCCGATCAGCATTTGAACTGCCAAACCCATGCTAGCAATGCATGGTTTACACATACATTGAGGCTTACACTGCCTGTTTTCACATACATGGGGCTTACACTGCCCATGGTTAAGCATTGCTTGTAAAGAAATATTTGTTGTTTGCATAATCTGTTATCTCACTAAGCTTTAGCTTACAGTTAACTCACCATGTTTTCAGGCAAAGGCAAAAGTGTAGCTGGCCCTTCTACTTAAGCATATCAATTCAATATCCCGGAGACTTTAGAAGCTATTGGTACTGTAATGTAATGGCTTTGGGCTGAGATTTACTACTTTCCTAAACAAATTGATGTTGTTGTAATAAGTTAGACTTTATCACTGTAGACATGTACTTTCATTGCTTTAGTGTGGATCTATTAAATCTATTTTAAGTATTCAAATTAAGTTATCATGTTAAACATTGGGTTGTTTGTTGATCCTGGTGATTACATTTATACTATCTAAGCAAGAGGGTGTCACATGTTGTGCCTTAAGAAAAATTTACATCTTTAAGATTCAACTTCTTACGCTATGCTATTTTCTTTAAACTTTAAGATAATGCTGCCGAGACGAGTTATGAGCGCCGCAGAAATTGAAGAACTAGTTGCACAAAGAGTGGCTGCTGCTATAGCCACTTACGAGACCAACGGAAACAGTTCAGCTAACGGAGATGGTGGTGCTAGCCGCACCACGGGAGGAACTGAAACCCACCCTAAGGGTTGCGGAATTAAGGGATTTTTGAGCTGCAAACCCCGATACTTCAATGGGACCGAAGGAGCCGTCGGATTAGTACGATGGTTCGAAAAGTTGGAATCCGTCTTCCGTGTTAGCGGATGCATAGAAGGAGACAAAGTAAAGTTCGCCACCCACACTCTGCAAGACAGTGCCTTGACATGGTGGAACTCATACACCCAGTCTGTGGGAATTGATGCAGCTTACCAACTCGCCTGGACCGAGTTGAAGCAGATGATGACCGATGAGTACTGCCCTAGGAATGAGCTACAGAAAATGGAGTCAGAGTTTTGGAATCTGGCTATGAAGGGAACGGATGTAGCGGGGTACACCAACCGATTTCATGAACTGAGTATTCTGTGCCCTCAGATGGTGACCCCTGAGTACAAGAAAATCAAACGTTACATTTGGGGACTCGCTCCTCAAATTCAAGGGAATGTCACTGTCTCCAACCCATCCACCATACAGGATGCCATCAGGATGGCCAACAATCTAATGGATCAAGTGTCCTAGAGGAATGAAGCCAAAGCCGGGGAAAACAAGAGGAAGTGGGAAGACAAGTCCGGGAAGAATACGGGTTTGCAATCCAAGAAGCCCGAGACCATCAAGGCTTATGTAGCAGGAACTGAGTCAAGGAAAGGCTACACGGGTACCAAGCCTTTCTGCACCCAATGCACCTTTCATCACAACAAGGGTCCCTGCCCAACTTGTGGAAAATGCAAACGTATGGGCCATGTAGCCAAAGACTGTAAGTTTAGAACCCCGGGTGTCAATGGCGGCAATCAAAGAGGCTGCTTTGAATGTGGAGCTACTGGGCACTTCAAGAGTGAGTGTCCGAAGTTGAGGAATAGTGGAGGAGCTCAGGGGAGAGCTTTTGTGTTAGGAGCAGGTGACGCTCGTCAAGATCCCCACGTGGTATCAGGTACGTTTCTTTTAAATGACATTACGCTTACGTACTCTTTGATACTGGGGCTGATAGGAGCTTTATATCCGATAAGTTTAGTAAGCAATTGAATGCCACTCCTTTTCCCTTAGACAACTCTTATACCATAGAACTGGCTGACGGCAAAATCATAGTGGCAAGTAGTATCATTAAGGAATGCACACTGAAGCTGGCAGATCATCCCTTTAAGATAGACTTGATGCCTATAGAACTCGGAAGTTTTGATGTAGTAGTTGGTATGGATTGGTTGTCACACAATCATGCCGAGATTTTGTGTGGTAAGAAAGTGGTACGAATACCACTCCACAAGAAAAAGGTCCTAACAGTCCAAGGGGAAAGAAAGAACCGACAGTTGAATGTCATATCCGGCCTAAGAACATTAAAGTGCCTTAGGAAAGGTTGTCATGCAGTACTGGTACAAATTGCAGAAAAAGAGTCGGAGGAGAAGCGACTCGAGGATAATCCAGTGGTTTGTGACTATCCGAAGGTCTTCCCAGAAGATTTTCCTGGACTTCCGCCAACTAGACAAGTAGAGTTTCAAATCGATTTGGTGCCGGGAGCTGCACCGGTCGCAAGAGCCCCATTCGACCAAGTTCCTCACCTTGGGGAGCTCAGGTCTTGTTCGTTAAAAAGAAAGACGGATCCTTCAGAATGTCCATAGACTACCGAGAGCTAAACAAGTTAACGGTAAAGAACCGCTACCCCCTTCCCAGAATTGACGACCTGTTTGACCAACTACAAGGATGTAGCTTCTACTCTAAGATAGATCTGCGATCCGGTTATCATCAAGTAAAGGTTCGGGAAGAAGACATTCCCAAGACAGCATTCAGAACTCATTATGGACATTACGAATTCCAGGTAATGCCATTCGGTTTGACTAACGCACCAGCCGTATTCATGGACCTCATGAATCGAATGTGTAAACCGTATCTGGACAAATTTGTAATAGTGTTCATAGACGATATTCTCATCTATTCTAGAAATAAGGAAGAGCATGAACAGCATCTCAAGCTGATCTTGGAGTTGTTAGAGAAGGAACAGTTATACGCCAAAATTTCAAAATGTGAATTTTGGTTGCGAGAAGTTAAATTTCTTGGACATGTGATCAACAGCTAGGGAATCCAAGTTGATCCATCAAAAATCGAGGCCATAAAGAACTGGGCGACTCCTAGAACCCCCACGGAAATCTGCCAATTTCTAGGACTTGCCGGTTATTATAGGCGATTTATTGAAAACTTCTCAAAGATAGCAGGTTCACTAACAGAGTTGACTCGGAAGGATGTAAAATATATCTGGGGTGAAGAGCAAGAAAAGACATTTCAGCAGTTAAAGCAAAGATTGTGTAGTGCACCAATTCTGTCCTTACCTGAAGGGACTGAAAATTTTGTGGTCTACTGTGATGCCTCACACAATGGATTAGGTTGTGTGCTCATGCAAAGGGATAAAGTCATTGCGTACGCATCACGACAGCTCAAAATTCACGAGGCGAACTATACGACTCATGATTTAGAGCTTGGAACAGTGGTGTTTGCTCTCAAAATATGGAGGCACTACCTGTATGGAACTAAGTGCACGGTGTTCACATACCATAAAAGCCTTCAGCATATTCTGAATCAGAAAGAGTTAAATGAGGCAACGTGTTGGGTTGAACTGCTTAGCGACTATGACTACGAAATTCGTTATCATCCAGGGAAGGCAAATGTCGTAGTTGATGCCCTGAGCCGAAATGAACGAGGTAAGCCATTAAGAGTCCGAGTTTTGGTCATGACTATACAGTCAAACCTAAACTCTCAAGTCCGCGAGGCACAAGAAGAGGCAATCAAGGAGGGTAATCTACTGGATGAAGCCTTGAGAGGTATGGATAAACAGTTTGAAATCAAGTCAGATGGATGCCGATACTTCATGGGTAGAATTTGGCTACCAAAACTCGGAGGAGTAAGGAAGCTGGTCATGGATGAAGGGCATAAGACAAGATATGCTATTCGTCCAGGGTCAGATAACATGTATCACGACTTGAAGGGAATGTACTGGTGGCCAAATATGAAGGCTGACATTGCTACCTATGTCAGCAAGTGCTTAACATGTTTGAAGGTTAAGGCAGAGCACCAAAAACCATCAGGATTGCTAGTTCAACTAGAAATACCCCAGTGGAAGTGGGAAAACATCACCATGGATTTCATCACCAAGTTGCCGACAACTTCTGGAGGTTGTGACACTATTTGGGTGATTGTGGATCGACTTACCAAAACCGCACATGTATTTCCAATCAAGGAGACTGATAAGATGGATAAGTTAACGCAAATCTATCTTAAAGAAGTCGTCTCAAGGCATGGAGTGCCAGTATCAATTATATCAGACAGGGACAGCCGGTTCACATCAAGATTTTGGCAGTCATTGCACGAAGCACTGGGTACACGACTAGATATGAGCACAGCCTATCACCCGCAAACAGATGGTCAGAGTAAAAGGACAGTTCAGACTTTGGAAGACATGCTATGGGCATGTGTCATCGATTTTGGCAAAAGTTGGGACAGGCACCTACCATTAGTCGAGTTTTCCTATAACAACAGCTATCACTCGAGCATTAAGACCGCTCCATTCGAGGCACTCTACGGGCGAAAGTGTCGATCACCTCTTTGTTGGGCTGAAGTAGGAGATAGTCAGATTACTGGACCTGAGATCATACAGGAGACTACAGAAAAGATAGCCCAGATTCGTAACTGGTTAAAGATCGCGCGGGATCGGCAGAAAAGTTATGCAGACGTTCGACGGAAGGATTTGGAATTCCAAGAGGGAGATCAAGTAATGTTAAAAGTCTCGCCTTGGAAGGGCGTAATCCATTTTGGGAAACGAGGAAAACTCAATCCTCGTTATATCGGACCATTCAAGATCACCAAAAGAATTGGCCCGGTAGCTTACCGACTCGATCTGCCCCCAGAGCTTAGTAACGTCCATAATACCTTCCACGTGTCCAATCTTAAGAAGTGTATGGCTGATGAATCACTCGTTATACCCATGGACGAGTTGGAATTAGACGATATGTTGAACTTCATTGAACAACCTGTAGAAATAATGGACCGAGAAGTCAAGAAACTAAAGCACAGCCGGATCCCGATAACAAAAGTCAGATGGAACTCTAAGCGAGGTCCTGAGTTTACGTGGGAACGCGAAGATCAGTTCTGGGAAAAATACCCTCACCTGTTCTCAAGTACTCAAGAAGTGGAGAACACGAGCTAATTTCGGGACGAAATTCCCTTAACAGGGGGAGACTGTAACATCCGGCACTAAACCAGGTTAGCAACAATGACCTAATCTGTATTCAATAACCAATTATAACCTAATCAATGGTCATTAGAAATTAATCAAGTGATTAACAAGATTTATTAGAAAATTCAACTCAATTAGAATCAAATTCATCGGTGCGATTAATTGGTAAATCAATTAATCCGATCAATTTACGATATGAGGGATTAATTCAACTAAGTACATAATTAAATTATGATTCGTAACACTAATCATACACTAATACAATTACTTAACATTAATTATACAAGACTAAAATAATTCATTAAAACAATGCATCCATAAGTATTTATAAAATTACAAGAAAAGGAAAAATACAAGAATACATTTCTAAATACATTTATACAAAAAATATATATATATAAATACATGTATAAATCATATATATGGCCGGCGATAGGCCATAGACATGTGGTGTATTAGAAGTTGACTTTTATTTTTTTAATATTACTTTAAACACCATCATTTTATTTAAAAGTGCACACAACTTTTGTCTCCCATGCCTTTCATCATTTGAAAGACCAAAAATTTCTCTATAAATAGGAAGGCATTTCATTCATTTTATTCACACCAAAATCCTCTCTTCTCTCCTATTAAATCCGGCCAAAGCACACACACATCACAAACTTCTTCATTCAAGTGTTCTTCAAGTGTTCTTCAAGAAATTCAAGAGTTTTGGTGCATATCTTGCAAAGGATTTCAACTTCTACTCAAAATCATATTCTAAATACTTCAATGTAAGTAAATACTAACTTATTTCATCATATATTTATGTTTATATAAGTCTTGCATAATATATATAATCACCAACAACAAGTTTCATAAAAACTCAAGTTTATAAGTTTCTAGTTTTTATTTTTAAGTTGTTTCTTTAAATGTGCATATGAATATATATGAACACATTATAAACATGTTAATATTATGAAAACATGTGTTATATATGTGTTATATAACTTTTATAACTTTTATACAAGTAGTCTTTGAATAAACAACAAGAATCATAAGTTGTTTTAAGTTTATAAACTACGGATTTTCGACAGAAAATTTATATCGACTTTGAAAAATCATAACTAATTCATAACTCAACGAAATGAGTTGATTCTTGTCTCAAAAGTTAGATCTATGTCTTAACTATAGAGCTGGAATTTTTCATAATTTATTTTGGAGTTTAAGACCTCCAGAAATTATTTGGGAAACCGAAAGTTTGACAGCTCAAAAATGGCCAACATAGGGTTTTTAACGAGCTTTTTCACCAACCTAAACATCTCGAAAAATGGCCGTTCTTGATTCTAAAAATCCTTTGTATATAGTAGTTTAATGTCCTAGAAAACCAAAGTCTAAAATATTTTGGAGCTTGGTCAAAAACAGCCTCAAAGTAGGCCGAAAAACCTCCGAAAAAGCTGGAAAATTATATATATATATATATATATATATATATATATATATATATATATATATATATATATATATATATATATATATATATATATATAAACTTGACGTTTTAAGCAAATTTTATTTATAAACTTGTAATGTTGGGTGATTTAAGACATAAAAATCTATAAATATATATATCATCATATATTAGAGATATTAAGTCCTTATTATCATTTAGGACCCGGTTAATCTCGCTCGGTGCATCATCCGTCCCTTTACGCTAAAAGCGCTTTACGCTAGTTTTTTACCATCACGCGCTCGGTGAGTTCTCATAGCCCCTATTTTCACACTGTTATGTCTTGGGGGTGAAATACATGCTTCGTTTTTATATGGACACGAAAATATCTTCATTTTTATTATGTATTACACATGTGATTCCATTAGCCCTTATATCATGAACCGTTAATTGCATTTATTTGTAAGCGCGAATATATTGTGGATAGATCTATTGGGAGTCATGTCCCCCACTCGGGTTAGTCGGGTTGGCTTACAGCGGGTGCATATATATTCAACACACGGTATTACGTATGGGAATACTGCACAGGGCAAACTCATTTTAAATTAAGCTTCGGTTGCATGATGGTTTATATGTAATACATAACAAGGAATTTATGATTTTATAAATTCAATCTCTATTATTGTTGTCCATACAAGTCAGATTTACGTGTAAACCTATGAGCTCACCAACAATTTTGTTGACGTATTTTAGCGTGTATTTTCAGGAAATTAAGGCAAGTCCATCACATCGGTAGTATTTTCAAGCTTCCGCATTTAAGGAGTCGCACTCAGTTTCAAACCGTCGGAGATTTATTTGCATTATTTTGGATGATTTAATTATGTATTTAAATCTCTGTACCTTGCGAGCTTCTTTTTATCATTTTGGGTTATGTAAAACATTTAAATCTTTTAAAGTTACACCGATGTATTTTTGAAAACGTCCATATAGTGGTCGTTCATTATGATTATGGTTATGCTTCCTCGACGTCGCGCTTTGTTGCCAACCGGGGTAACGGGGTGTGACACCTTAAGGCCGGCCCTCATAGTACACACACACACACACACTTGATTTTCAATTTTATATTAAGAAGACCATGCACCATCTACATCAAATCTCCTTCCTCCATTCCCATTCATTTCACCATTCTTTTTCAATTCAACCAAGTGTGCACTCAACCTCCATTGGAAAGACCAAGACTTTGCCTATAAATAGAGAGTTTCCCTTTCAATATTTTCACACCAAAACTCTTCTTTCCTCTCTCTAAAAACCGGATCCCACACACACACCCACTACAAATATTTTCATTCAAGTGTTCTTGGTCCAAATCTTGCAAGAGTTGCAATTTCTTCTCAATTTCATACTCCAAATACATCAAAGTAAGTAAATACTAACTTATTTCATCATACATTTATGTTTATATAAGTCTTGCATAATATATATAATCACCAACAACAACAAGTTTCATAAAAACTCAAGTTTATAAGTTTCTAGTTTTTGTTTTTAAGTTGTTTCTTTAGATGTGCTTATGAATATATAAACACATCATAAAAGTGTAAATATTATGAAAACAAGTAATATATGTGTTTTATAACTTGTATACAAGTAGTCTTTGTATAAACAACAAAAACCATAAGTTATTTCAAGTTTATAAACTGCGGATTTTCGGCAGAAAATTTATATCGACTCTGAAAAATCATAACTAATTCATAACTTAAAGAAATGAGTTGATTCTTGTCTCAAAAGTTAGATCTATGTCTTAACTATAGATCTGGAAGTTTTCATAATTTATTTTGGAGTTTAAGACCTCCTGAAATTATTTGGGAAACCGAAAGTTTGACAGCTCAAAAATGGCCGTTCTTGATTCTAAAAATCCTTTGTATATAGTAGTTTAATGTCCTAGAAAACCAAAGCCTAAAACATTTTGGAGCTTGCTCAAAAACAGTCTCAAAATAGGCCGAGGAACCCTTGGGTGGTATTGGGTGATTTAAGACATAAAAATCTATAAATATATATATTATCATATATTAGAGATATTAAGTCCCTATTATCATTTAGGACTCGATTAAATTCACCTGGTGCATCGTCCGTCAACTTACGCTAAATAGCATTTTTACGCTCGTTTTTGCCATCACACTCACGGTGAGTCCTCATAGCCCCTATTTTCACACTGTTATGTTTTGGGGTTGAAATACATGCTACGTTTTCATATGGACACGAATACAACATCATTTCTATTATGTATTACACATGTGGTTCCATCAGCCCTTATATCATGAACCGTTAATTGCATTTATTTGTAAGCGCGAATATATTGTGGATAGATCTATCGGGAGTCATGCCCCCCATTCGGGTTAGTTCGGGTCGGCTAACAGCGAGTGCATATATATTTAACACACGGTATTACGTATGGGAATACTGCACAGGGCAAACTCATTATAATTAAGCTTCGGTTGCATGATGGTTTATACGTAATACATAACATGGAATTTATGATTTTATAAAATCAAACTCTACTGTTGTTGTCCATACAAGTCAGATTTACGTGTAAACCTATGAGCTCACCAATAATTTTTGTTGACGTATTTTAGCGTGTATTTTCAGGAAACAAAGACAAGTGTGCCTTCAGACGTATTTACTTTCAAGCTTCCGCATCCATGGAGTCGCATGCATACTCAAAACTAACAGAGATTTAGCTGCATTATTTTGGATACTTTAATTATGTAATTAAATCTCTGTATTGTGTGAACTTCTTTTCTTCATATCAGACTATGTAAAACATTGCTATATTTTAAAGTTTTAACGATGTATTTTAAAAACGTCCATATAGGGGTCGTTCGTTATGATTATGGTTATGCTTCCGCGACGTCGCGCTTCGTTGCCAACCGGGGTAACGGGTGTGACAGATTGGTATCAGAGCCATAGTTATAGTGAACCAGGTTGCATTAGTACCCTAGACTATAACTGCACTTAAGTTTTAATGATTTTGAAAATATTTTGTAACTAACTAAAAGACTATGAACGGACCTTGATAGCAGAAAACATGTCAAACAACACCATCATCATGTTGTCCGATTCAGAGGATGAGTACACCCCCATGAGCCCCGAAGTCACTGAGGTTTTCACCAAAGGAGAACCGTCTGAAGAAGAAGACCCCTCCGAAAAACCAATGGAGGAGTCAGAAGAGGAACCTATGGAAGAAGATGACGATGGAGAGGATCCACCACCCCCAGTGATCCCCGCCTGCACCCCATACCACCCAAGGGTTCCATCATTCAAGCCGTACCGTCCCTACCTTAACGGCCCGAAGATGATGTATACACCCCGAAAGAGGGTGATCACACCGAGGCGGGAGTCTATTCCCATCCCGACTCCTCAACCAAATCCCCCACCACAGCAACGACAGGCAAACACCCGAAGATGGGGCTGGATGCCCGAGACCCTCCAAGAATGGAGGCGGGAGGAGGGAATCCCCTCCCACTTTGAGATTGGAGGACCATCCTCCGCACCTACCCCATCACTCACCCAAGAACCCGCCGAACAGACCATACCACTCTTGGTAGCACGGTCTACAAGGCATGACCTCCAAATCGGGTTACTTAACCAGGATATTGGAGAATTGACTGCACGTTTGGAGTGGGAGGAGATTAAGAACTCTAACTTGTACTGGGTTAACCAGCACGCCCTCACCATCCAACAGGATGGCCTAGATGAGCTTCGGCAGCGACTAGTCGAAAGCGAGGCTCGGAACGAGGAGCTGACTCAGCGCCTAAACGCGTTGGAGAAGGGAGAGACCCCTGATCACTCCCACACTTAGTACCCTTTATCTATCTTTGTAATATTAGGAAAAATATTATGTAATAGTGTACGAAAAATTTTTTTCGGGTAATAACCCGCCCCATTGTAAGAAAGTTATGAATGATTAATGAATATTGCAAGTTATTTATGAAATTATGTTTGATGATTATAGTGTCGTGCCTTAAGATAAATTAAGTATCTAAGATTCAACTTCTTACACTATGCTCTTTTCTTTAAACTTTAAGATAATGCCGCCAAGAAGAGCCATGAACGCTGCAGAATCGAGGAATTAGTAGCACAATGAGTGGTCGCCGCTATAGCCACTTATGAGACCAACCGAAACAGTTCTGCCAACGGAGATGGTGGTGCTAGCCGCACCACGGGAGGTACTGAAACCACCCAAAAGGTTATGGAATTAAATGGTTTTTGAGTTGCAAGCCCCGGCACTTAAACGGAACTGAAGGAGCCGTCGGATTGGTACGATGGTTTGAAAAATTGGATTTTGTCTTCTGTGTTAGCGGATGTGTTGAAGGAGACAAGGTGAAATTCGCCACCCACACTCTGCAAGATGGTGCCTTGACATGGTGGAACTCGTATACCCAGTCTGTGGGGATTGATGCAGCTTACAAACTCGCCTGGACGGAGTTAAAACAAATGATGACCGACGAGTATTGCTCGAGAAATGAACTAGAGAAGATGGAGTCAGAGTTTTGGAATCTGGCTAAGAAAGGAACGGATGTAGCTGGGCACACCAACCGATTCCACAAGCTAAGTATTCTGTGCCCACAGATGGTGACTCCTGAATATAAGAAAATTGAGCGCTACATTTGGGGATGCTCCTCAAATTCAAGGCAATGTCACTGCCTCCAATCCAACCACCATTCAGGACGGCATCAGAATGGCCAACAACCTTATGGATCAAGTGTCCCGGAGAATCGAAGCCAAGGCCGGGGAAAACAAGAGGAAATGGGAGGACAAGTCTGGAAAGAATACGGGCTCACAATCCAAGAAGCCCGAAACCATCAAGGCTTATGTAGCGGGAGTCGAGACAAGGAAAGGCTCCACAGGTACAAAGCCTTTCTGCACCCAATGCACCTATCATCACGACAAGGGTCCCTGCCCAACCCTTTGTGGAAAGTGCAAACGTCTTGGTCATTTGGCCAAGGACTGCAAATTTGGTACCCCGGGTAACAATGGCGGAAATCAGAGAGGCTGCTATGAATGTGGATCTGTCGGGCACTTCAGGAGTGAGTGCCCGAAGTTGAAAAATGGTGGAGGAGCTCAGGGGAGAGCTTTTGTATTAGGAGCAGGTGATGCTCGTCAGGATCCCCATTTGGTATCAGGTACATTTCTTTTAAATGACATTTACGCTTACGTACTCTTTGATACTGGGGCTGATAGGAGCTTTATATCTGATAAGTTTAGTAAGCAATTGAATGCCACTCCTTTTTCCTTAGACAACTCTTATACTATAGAGCTGGCTGACGGCAAAATAATAGAGGCAAGTAGTATTATTAAGGAATGCACATTAAAGCTGGCAGATCATCCCTTTAAGATAGACTTGATGCCTATAGAACTTGGAACTTTTGATGTGGTAGTTGGAATGGATTGGTTGTCACACAATCATGCCGAGATTTTGTGCGGTAAGAAAGTAGTACGGATACCACTCCACAAAAAGAAGGTCCTAACAGTCCAAGGGGAAAGAAAGAACTGTCAGCTGAATGTCATATCCGTCCTAAGGACATTAAAATGCCTTAGGGAAGGTTGCCATGCAGTATTAGTACAGATTGTAGAAAAAGAGTCCGAGGAGAAAAGACTAGAGGATACTCCAGTGGTTTATGACTATCCGAAGGTCTTCCCGGAAGATTTGCCTGGGCTTCCGCCAGCTAGGCAAGTGGAGTTCCAAATAGAATTGGTGCCAGGAGCTGCACCGGTCGCAAGAACCCCATACAGACTCGCTCATTCCGAAATGCAAGAGCTATCCAATCAACTACAAGAGTTGATGGATAAAGGATTCATTCGACCAATAAGTTAACGATAAAAACCGCTACCCCCTTCCCAGAATTGACGACCTATTTGACCAACTACAGGGATCTAGCTTCTACTCTAAGATTGATCTGTGATCCGGTTATCATCAAGTAAAGGTTCGGGAAGAAGACATTCCCAAGACCACGTTCAGAACTCCTTATGGACATTACGAATTTCAGGTGATGTCATTCGGTTTGGCCAACGCACAAGCCGTATTCATGGACCTCATGAATCGAGTGTGTAAACCGTATTTGGACAAATTTGGAATAGTGTTCATAGAAGATATCCTTATCTATTCCAGAAATAAGGAGGAGCGCGAGCAACATCTCAAGCTGATCTTGGAGTTGTTGGAGAAGGAACAGTTATACGCCAAGTTTTCAAAGTGTGAATTTTGGCTACGAGAAGTTAAATTCCTTGGGCATGTGATCAACAGCCAGGGAATCCAAGTTGACCTATCAAAAATCAAAGCCATAAAGAACTGGGCATCTCCTAGAATTCCCACGAACATCCGCCAATTTCTAGGACTTGCCGGTTATTATAGGCGATTTATCGAAAACTTCTCAAAGATAGCAGGTTCCCTAACGGAACTGACTCGGAAAGATGTAAAGTATATCTGGGGTGAAGAGCAGGAAAAGGCGTTTCAACAGTTAAAGCAAAGGTTGTGTAGTGCACCAATTCTGTCCTTACCTGAAGGGACAAAAAATTTTATGGTCTACTGTGATGCCTCACACGATCGATTAGGTTGTGTGCTCATGCAAAAGGATAAAGTCATTGCATACGCATCACGGAAACTCAAAATCCACGAGGTGAACTATACGACTCATGACTTGGAGCTCAGAGCAGTGGTGTTTGCTCTTAAAATATGCAGGCACTACCTATACAGAACTAAGTGCACGGTGTTCACAAACCATAAAAGCCTTTAGCATATTCTAAACCAGAAAGATTTAAATATGAGGCAACGTCGTTGGATTGAGCTGCTTAGCGATTACGACTGCGAGATTCGTTATCATCCGGGAAAGGCGAATGTTGTAGCTGATGCCCTGAGCCGAAAGGAACAAGTTAAACCTTTGAGAGTCCGAGCTTTGGTCATGACTATACAATCAAACCTAAACTCTCAAGTTTGCAAGGCACAAGAAGAAGCAGTCAAGGAGGGTAACTGTAACATCCGACACTAAACCAGGTTAGCAACAACGACCTAATCTGTATTTAATAGCCAATTATAACCTAATCAGTGGTCATTAGAAATTAATCAAGTGATTAACAAGGTTTATTAGAAAATTCAACTCAATTAGAATCAAATTCATCGGTGCGATGAATCGGGAAATCAATTAATCCGATCAATTTACAATATGAGGGACTTATTCGACTAAGTACATAATTAAATTATGATTAGTGACACTAATCAAACACTAATACAATTACTTAACATTATTTATGCAAGACTAAAACAATTCATTAAAACAATGCATCCAAAAGTATTTATGAATTTACAAGAAAAGGGAAATACAAGAATACATTCTAAATACATTTATACAAAAAAAAAAGAAAATACCTCATAATTTTGACCGTGAGGCCGGCCACTAGGAGGTACAAAACCTCCATATTTTATTTCCATCAACCATGCTCAATCTCAATCAAATCCTCCAACACCATCTCCTTTCAATTCAAGATAGATCTTACACTCCACCTCCATTTTGAAAGGCTTCTTTTCCTCTATAAATAGAGATAAACTCCTTCATAATTTTCACACCAAAAATCTCTCCTTCTCTCTAGAAACCGGCCACACACACACACATACTCCACCAAACTTTTCTTTCAAGTGTTCTTCATTTGCAAGGTGTTCTTGATGAAACCTTTGAAGATCCATCCTTCTACTCATTTCCATTCTTCTAAAAACATCATGTAAATAAATACTAACTTATTTCATCATACATTTATGTTTATATAAGTCTTGCATAATATATATAATCACCAACAACAACAAGTTTCATAAAAACTCAAGTTTATAAGTTTCTAGTTTTTATTTTTAAGTTGTTTCTATAAATGTGTTTATGAATATATGAACACATTATAAAAATGTTAATATTATGAAAACATGTGATATATATGTGTTTTATAACTTTTATACAAGTAGTCTTTGAATAAACAACAAAAATCATAAGTTGTTTCAAATTTATAAACTGCAGATTTTCGGCAGAAAATTTATATCGACTTTGAAAAATCATAACGAATTCATAACTTAACGAAATGAGTTGATTCTTGTCTAAAAAGTTAGATCTATGTATTAACTATAGATCTGGAAGTTTTCATAATTTATTTTGGAGTTTAAGACCTCCAGAAATTATTTGGGAAACCGAAAGTTTGACAGCTCAAAAATGGCCAACATAGGGTTTTTAACGAGCTTTTTCACCAACCTAAACATCTCGAAAAATGGCCGTTCTTGATTCTAAAAATCCTTTGTATATAGTAGTTTAATGTCCTAGAAAACCAAAGTCTAAAACATTTTGGATCTTGGTCAAAAACAGCCTCAAAGTAGGCCGAAAAACCTCCGAAAAAGCTGGAAAATTATATATATATAAACTTGACGTTTTAAGCAAATCTTATTTATAAACTTGTAATGTTGGGTGATTTAAGACATAAAAATCTATAAATATACATATTACCATATATTAGTGATATTAAGTCCTTATTATCATTTAGGACTCG
>JAANYP010004291.1:32337-85714 GCA_020465985.1 Centrapalus pauciflorus
CAGCTCTAGTGTCAGCATCATAGTCCATGCTCCCATTGTTGCAATCTGCTTTAGTTCTTCTCACTTCTTTACAGTCCCTTGCAAACATTTTATATAACTAAGTTAGTATATCAACTTCTAATGTGATCAACTAAATAAGGAAATGAAATGTTCAGATTATTGAAGTTCCAGCCTCACGGGTAATCTTGATCTTCTCCTGGTACTTAGAAAAGTTTTGCTTCCAGTGGCCCACCTCCTTGTACTCGACGCACTTGTCCTTTTTGCTTTAGGCTCTTTAGTCTTGGACTTGGACTTGGCATTCTCTTTAGTCTTAGGAACTGTTTTCCTCTTCTTTTCCCTTTCCATGCTTCTTGATCCTACCACCTTGTTGGGAAAATATTTGTTTTGTAAAGTTTAGGGGTTATTTTGTTCTTTCATAAAAGTAGTAGTTTGTACTAAAATAGTTTGTGTGACTTACATTTCCCTATAACTTTGAAATGATTAGATTTTAAAATACAAAATATTATTTCTCTCTCATTATGATTGATTTGTTATTGTATAATACTCTTTGATTCATAGTATTGGTATCAATTCTGAGTTCATCAATTGGTATCGAAGCCAAATGTGAATCAAAATCAAGAAATCTTTCCAAGAAATTCAAGAACGTCACGAAAAGTCAAACCAAAGAGCTGATAGTTTCTGGTCTTGTTCTCAGGTGGCTGGCTTGATACTCATGCTCTCTTTTGTAGTGACTAGCATATGATGCAACTCCCTTACAGTCTTGGTCATATTATGCATATTAAAATTGACCACTAAAGACTTGTAATCTTTGCTAAGAGATTTTAAGATCAGATCTGTGGTGGCCATAGCCTGGCTCACAAGATATATAAGCGTCTCAAGGTGGTCCAAGTATCCCTTCATCTTGAGAACATGAGCACTAAATGAAGATCCTTCAGCCATCTTAAAAGAGTTTAAAGACCAGGTCGTTTTGAACCTCTCTCTAGCTTGTGTCTGGAACATGTTCAGCAGTTTCCTGATCATATCATATGCATCAACATTCATAAGGTTAATCTGCAGGTGAAGGGACATGGTTTCTAGCATAAGGCAACCAATATCCATCAAAATCATAATTAAGCTTGTTATAGTGATTTCTCGCTTCAACAGGCCCATCATTTGTTGGTTCAGGTCTTAGAACATTCTCCAGAACATACAACTTACACTATTGTCAAAGGATTATATCATATTCCTTTCCCAATCAAGATGCTTCTTCCCTTCAACTTTTCTCTATCTAAGAACGATCTCGGAGAGAAGGTATGCAAAGTAGTGTTGGTGACAATGGGTGCCGGAATGTTATTATTATTTGTTTCATTGTTGCTAGGATTAGTTCTAGGTCTCATCATCTTAATTAATAAGAAAATTTCAAACATGACTGTTAGGCACAAAAAGGCCTCAGTCAAACCTGCTCTACATCTGAGGGGGAGATTTTATAATCAAACCTGTTGATACATTTGAAGGTTGAATTTAAGGCCTGTTATATGCCTTATTGAAACCTGAAAATGATTTGCAATATCAGTCTAAAGCTGTTCTATACGTTGCATGTGTTGTAACCAAAACAGTTTGTCCAAGCTGATCAGTCTGCTGATCAGGCTGGACATAAACTGTCTACGCTGCTCTACACTGTTGAGCAGCTTGGGCATTTTTAAAGTGTTCTGTTCTTTGTGAACAGAACCTGTTCTTTGTGAACAGGCTAAACACTTTATGGAATTAGTTTCCAAGTCATCATGTATTGTTTTTGACTACAAGATCAGTTTACAAGTCGAAGACAAAGTGGAAAGCAGAACCGCTCAGCCTGCCCAAGCTGTTCTGTCACATGAAGACAAACGGATATTTGAAAAAGGGTGACAGACCTTTTTCTTATATCAAAATAGGCCTTTACAAGGAAGAAAAACGCAAAGTTGACATTCCTAAAATGGTTAAAGGCAATGCAACAGTAGAAAGTAAAAAGAAAAAAGATTTGCACGTCTGCTTTTCAGAAAAGTGCAGAAAAGCTCTATTGTCTTTTCAAACAAGACTTCTACTTTTTCGTTCTGTCCAATGAAGATGTTTCTCTTAGATCCTCTGTGTGAGTATAAAAGGAAGCTTCTAAGGTCAGAAAGAATGTGAAGAAAGCTAAGTGCTTAAACCAAGAGTGAACGTGCAAGTGTGATATTCATGCATGCAAATCTTCTGTAAACCAGCATCTGTGTGTCAAAGCTGTTTTACCTAAGCTGTTCCTTAAAAGTCTTGTAAACACATTGAGTGCATCTTAGTGAGTGTATTCAGTGTATACTAGTTTGAGTCTGTCTTAGACTAGTAAAACATACTGTTGTATTCTGTCATCTCAGCTTGAACAATTCCGCATTCAAGCTTGTTTGTAATTAACATTTGTTGATAATACATACAAACATTGAGAAAAAGAGTGTGTAGTTTTTAAATACTGTATTCACCCCCCCTCTACAGTTTATTACTATATACTTTGGGAACCTTTCGGGACCTACAACTGGTATCAGAGCAGTTTAGAGTGTGTGTCATTCTAGATCTCTCATAATCCCAAGTTTCCATGGACTAAAGTGCTGCAAACTCTTCTTACTATGACAATGGCTCTATGGGCAAGCCTCCAAAATTTAATCATCAAAACTTCTCTGGTTGGAAGTGCAGAATGATGCTCTATTTAGAGAATCTGGATGTACAACTGCCAGAGATAGTGATGGAGGGTCCCTATGTGCCAACCTCTGTTACTTCAATAACTCCAGCGGTTGAAGGAGCTGCTCCTGAAATCAGGACCTTTGAGAAAGCAAAAGCTCAATGGTCTGATGAAGACAAGAGAATGGTAGCTCTGGATGCAAAGGCCAGAAACAACCTGGTCATTTCTCTTCCTGATGATGTGTTCAAGCAGGTTGAGAAGATGAAGACTGCAAAGGAGATGTGGGATACTCTGTGTACCGTCTATGATGGACCCACAATCACACTGGACAACAGGATTAACAATCTTGTTAGACAGTATGAACTCTTCTTTGCCAAACCAAAGGAGTCTCTCACAGAAACCTACACCAGGTTCACTGCTCTGGTGAATGATCTCAAAGCGGTTGGGATCACCAAGGACAGTCTTACTTTGGTGAACAAGTTTCTGGACATTTTACCTGAGGAGTGGAACTATTTCTCAACCATCCTAAGAAACTCAGGTACTATCAGAAGTATGGATCTGGTCAATCTGTATGGATCCTTACTGAATGATGAACAATCAAGGCAGCAAAAAAGGAATGCCTTGGAAATGTCCAGAAGAGGTACAGCCTTTGTGGCTAATGTGAGACAGTCTGTTAATCAGGTGAGTGATGTGTTCACTCAACCTGATCAACAGGATGATGATAAGGAGGAGGTGTCTGAAGAAGAAGAGGCTGCAGATCTTACTGAACAAGATGATGAGCAAATGATAGCTATGCTTGTCAAAAAGTTCAGCAAGAGAAGGTTTGGAAGAAATATGCTGCAAGGAGGTGCAAGTGCTGGCAAAAAGAAAGCATTTGACAAATCCAAGGCTGAGTGCTTTAAGTGTGGCAAAACTGGCCATATAGCTGCTGACTGTGTGTCAAAAGCTGTTGGTCAGTCATCCAAACCTATCAAGACTAACAGGGATGATGGCTATAGGGTTAAGTACCTTATGGCCATGGCTAAGCTGAGGAAATTGGAAAACTCTGTGTCTTCCAATCGCCAAAAGGGACTCATGGCTGAGACATGTGACTGGGAGGAATCTGATTCATCATCTGATGAAGAAGATAATCAGTGTCTGATGGCCAACTCTGATGTCCCATCAACAAGCAGCTTCAAACAGGACATGGCTGAAGCTGAAGCCTTCAGCAGCTTGGAGAACTGGAATCCTACAATGATGTATAAGGAAAAACAACCTTCCCAGGTTTGGTACTTGGACAGTGGCTGCTCAGGGCACATGACAGGTTGTAAAGAACTGCTGAGTGATCTCAGGCCTGAAAAAGGGCCAAAAGTCACCTTTGGTGACAATGTACAGGGATCCACTGAGGGATATGGAACTCTTAAAGCTGTTGCTGCAGTGTTCAAAAGGGTAGCCTATGTGGTTGGGCTAAAACATAACCTTGTTAGCATAAGTCAACTGTGTGATGCTGGCTACAAGGTTAACTTTGATGAGCACCTGGGTTACATATTGGATTCCCAAGGCAAAGTTGTGCTGTGTGCTCAACGAAAGAAAGGTGTATATGTTGTGGATATGCATTCTGCTGATCCCACAACTGAAACCTGATTTCTCACAAGAACCAATGCTGATCTAAACTGGTTATGGCATAGAAGACTGTCACACCTGAACTTCAAGAACATCAATAAACTCTGTAAGAAAGAGTTGGTGACAGGTTTGCCTTCTATTACTTTTGACAAAGATAGATTATGCACAGCTTGTGAGAAAGGCAAGCAGAGAAAAACATCTTTTAAATCCAAACACAATTTCTCTATTGATACTCCACTCTTCTTAATCCATATGGACTTGTTTGGACCTATTAATGTCCCAAGTCTAGGAGGAAGAAGATACACTCTTGTAATGGTTGATGAGTTCTCCAGGTACACATGGGTGATCTTTTTGAAGAGCAAAGGAGAGGCTGCGAGAGAAATTATTGGATTTGTTAAAAAGATGGAAATGCTGAACTCTGCCCAAGTAAAGCAGCTTAGAAGTGATCATGGTACTGAATTCAGAAACAGTACTCTTGAAGACTTCTGTGAAGAGAAAGGTATCAGTCAAAACTTTTCAGCTGTAAGAACTCCTCAACAAAATGGAGTTGCTGAAAGGAGAAACCGAACTCTCATTGAAGCTGCCAGAACCATGCTGTGTGCATCAGGTTTGCCTTCATCATTTTGGGCTGAAGCTGTCAACACTGCCTGCTTCACTCAAAACAGATCCTTAGTGGTAAAAAGGTTCAACAAGACCCCATATGAGCTGCTCAAAGGGAGAAAGCCAAATGTCAGCTATTTCCATGTGTTTGGATGTCCCTGTTTCATTCTGAATCAAAGGGACCAGCTGTCAAAATTTGAACCTAAAGCTGATGAAGGAGTGTTTGTTGGTTACTCTTCTATCTCCAAAGCCTACAGAGTATACAACAACAAAAGAAAGGTGATAGATGAATCTATCAATGTCACCTTTGAAGAGTCCAAGAATGCCTCCACCAAAGCTGTTCCTGAATCAGTTTCAGGAGACCTCAACTTTGATGATCTGATGCATTCAATCAATGTAGAGGACTCAAAAGCTTCCACTACACCCAGTGTGGAACCTGCTAATCATGATGGACATGATGATGATTATGTCAATACACCCTGTGTGAATAAATGTACTGACTTAATTACAACTGCATGTCCAGAACCTATCAATGCTGATTTTTCCAGTTCCTCTGCTGATATGTTCAACAGTGGTCAGACATGTTCAACAAGTGAACAGGCTCAAGACAACAGTGTGTCTGAAAATCTTGAGAGCTGTTCAACAAGACCTGCTGAAGATGTTAACAACTCTGGTAAGTCATCATTGAAAAATGATCCTAAGTGGATCAGGTGTCACCCCAATGATCAAATAATTGGTGACATCAATAAAGGGATACAAACTCGGTGGGACAGCTTAGGGAACTTTTGTATGTTCTCTAGTTTTGTTTCACTGATGGAGCCAAAGAAGGTGGATGAAGCACTAAAAGATGCCAATTGGATCACTGCCATGCAAGAAAACTCAATCAGTTTGAGAGAAACAAAGTATGGAAGCTGGTCCCTGCCCCTAAAGGAAAAACAATAATTGGCACAAAATGGGTTTTCAGGAACAAAATGGATGAGCAAGGTCATGTCATTAGAAATAAGGCAAGACTGGTGGCTCAGGGCTACAGACAGGAGGAAGGCATTGACTATGATGAGACATTTGCTCCTGTGGCCAGGCTAGAAGCAATTCGTTTGTATCTAGCCTACGCTGCTCATAAGAGCATAAAGGTATTTCAAATGGATGTGAAGAGTGCATTTTTGAATGGGAAGCTGCAAGAAGAAGTATATGTCAAGCAGCCTCCAGGTTTTGAAAATGAACAACACCCAGGTTTTGTCTATAAGTTAGACAAAGCTCTCTATGGTCTCAAACAAGCCCCTAGAGCCTGGTATGACACTCTTACTGAATTCCTTATGAGCAATGGGTATTCCAGAGGTAAAGTGGATACCACATTATTCATAAAGAAGGTGAAGTCTGATATTATGCTTGTTCAAATTTATGTGGATGACATAATATTTGGTTCTACTAATGAGCAACTATGCAAGAATTTTTCATTACTCATGAAATCCAAGTATGAAATGAGTATGATGGGAGAACTAACTTTCTTTTTAGGATTACAGGTTAAACAAACCTCAACTGGAATTTTTATAAATCAAAGAAAGTACACTTTAGATCTTTTGAAAAAGTTTAAATTTGATCAAAGTTCTCCTATTAAAACCCCAATGGCAACCAATGTAAAATTTGGATGCTGATGCCAGTGGCAAAGCTGTTTCAGTAACAGCTTACAGAGGCATGATTGGGAGCTTGCTATACTTGACTGCTAGTAGACCTGATATTATGTTTGCCACCTGTTTATGTGCTAGGTTCCAAGCTAATCCAAAAGAATCACATCTTGCAGCTGTTAAAAGAATCTTCAGATACCTGAAGGGTACTCCAGGTTTGGGTCTTTGGTATCCCAAAGACTCAAGCCTTGAACTAACAGGTTATTCAGATTCTGATTTTGCAGGCTGCAGGTTAGACAGGAAAAGCACAACAGGTGGATGTCAACTCCTTGGTGGAAAGTTGATCAGTTGGAGTAGCAAGAAGCAGAACTCAGTGTCCACTTCTACTGCTGAAGCTGAATATATTGCTGCTGGAAGCTGCTGTGGGCAGATTCTGTGGATGCAGCATCAGCTTGAAGACTATGGGCTTGTGTATAGGAAAACTTTTATTCTGTGTGATAACACAAGTGCCATAGCCATCTCAAACAATCCAGTATTTCACTCAAGAACAAAGCATATTGAAGTCAGACATCACTTCATCAGGGATCACATCCAAAAAGGTAATGTGGAGGTAAGTTTTATTTCCACAAATGAACAGCTTGCAGACATTTTCACCAAACCACTGGATGAAACAAGGTTTAATTACCTTGTCAGCAAGCTGGGCATGTTAAACAAGAGTGACTAAGTGTCTCTCAACGGTCTAATAATTCGTATGTCTCACACTGCTCAAGTTTCTCTGAACAGCTTAGACAGAACAGGTTATACATGTTCTGTACTTAGTCATTTGTCTGAAAAACTTGAACAGCTTGAACATACAACAGGCTGAACAAAAACAGTTTAACCTGTTTATTCGTCCAGCCTGCTCTGATGGTTCAGTCTTCAACCTGTTCACTTCTTCACACTGTAACCTGTTCATCTATTGAACTCAACCTGTTCTCACAAAGGAGAGCAGGCTGAAGGAACAGTTTTAAGGAAGAACAGCTTGAAGACTGAGAACCTTGTTGACCCTGATCATCACAGGTTTGACCATCAGCGTAGACCAACAGTTTAATTACCTTTCTTCATAATTAAGTTTCTTAAATTATGTTTTATTTAACTTAATTACTGCGGATAATGTATGTTACGTGTGTTAGTGATCAAAAAGGTCAAGTGGTCTGACAATGTTTCTGACATGGACAAACGTTCCGTTTTCCGTTAACAAACATTTCAAATCAAACCGCCCAAATCTTTTCTCTCTCATACACACGACCATTCAAAATCCTATAAATACCACCATACTGTTTCATCTTCGTCTTCCTCATCATTCCCAGAAATTCTCAAGAACCCTAAAATCGACTAAGTGTCTTTTGCTTCCTCAAACCTTCAAATTTCTCAAATGGCTCACCGACCCAATCCCTTTCTGCCAGTTTTCGTTGGTGAGGATGTTGTTAAACATCCTTCTGTCACCACGATGCTGACCCTGAAACCCACCAACTACATAGCAAACCTCACAATCCCCAAAAACTATGTGGGGAAGGGTTACGATCAAATGGTGGAATTTCTGCAAGTTCATCCGTTGAACTATGCCCTGACTGCATCTTCTGGTGTCCTGTACCAGGAGATGGTATACGAGTTCTGGTACACCTGCTCTTACAATCCAAACACTAAGGTTATCAGAGGTACTATTCTCAATGAGACTCAAACCATTGAGATTACAGTCGATCTTTTGAGGGAAGTTCTTCATCTTCCAGTGGCTGAGAACTATGATCTCCCTCAGCCTGAAAATGAGCAAATGGGCAATCTGCTACGCTTCTGTGGTGTGGCAGAACCCAAGGTTGGAACTACTCTGTACAGGAAGGAGTTATCACCTACATATAATTTCCTATTTGCCTCTGTGGCAATGTCATTCAGCAGCAAGGTTGGTTCCTTTGACCAACTTAGTAGAGATGAAGTGCCTATAGTCCTTCAGCTGGTGGATGGGACTACACTTGACATGGCCAAATGGATCTTCTTGAACATGAGAAACCTGGTACAACAAGAGACAAGACCAGCAGCTGTCAGATATCCCAGGTTCCTGAGTCTCATCTTCTGCCATGTCTGTGGTGAGCATCTATATCACTCTCAACCCCTACTTAAAACTGCTGCATTCCCTGTGATAGGGAATAGGGTGTTTCATACTCCTGTACTGGAAAATGAGCCTCCTCTCTCAACACCAATGAGGAGGCTGTTGGGTTTAGTGGAAGGACCCTCTGCTGTGAGGGTGGATCCAGTCACTGCTGCTCCCGGTGGAAAATCCAAAGCCAGGTCTAAGTTGGTAAAAAGGACCTTGGCAGTTGAAGCTGGGCCTGCTAAAAAGAAGGCCAAAACAACTCAAGCTGAATCTGCTCCCTTAGCCTCTGTGGCTGAGGAAGAGCAGATTCCTCACCCTGGCTCATTTGTTGAGCCTGAAGCCTTTGTGGCTGGTGCCTCTGTGGCACAAGAGACTATGGAACAGTCCAGCCCCACTGTTCCTGACCCAGTCTCCCATCCAGTCCAAACAGATCCCCTCTCCTCTCCACAATCACCCACTTCATCCATTCGTTATCAAAGAAAATCCTTAGCCAAAAAGAAACTAGCCCAGAAAACAGTCTCCTCTGTTCCCTCTCAACAGGGTTCAGTTGTAACAGAAGCAACCCAAGCTGCCTCTCCTATTTTGGGAGAAGGTTCAGCTCATTTGGAGCCTGCTTCACTCCAGCCTGAGTCACCCTTGAGTCAGCCTAGACCCTCTGGTTCCTCCCAACAGGAACCAGTTGTACAAATGGAGATACCCACATCAACTATCCCAGCCTCCCAACAGGCTGAGGATATTGAAAGACAGGAGCCCTCTCCACTCCACACTGAGTCCACACTGTCCCCCACTCATATCTCCTTACACCCTGAGTCTGCACGAGGTGCCCACGCTCCTGATATAGACCAATCAGCAGCTCAGCCTCAAACTTCTGTTCCCCATGATTCAGCTGTTCAACACCAAACAGCTGCTGAGGGACCAACAACACAAGCTGATGAACCTCAGGGATCATACCATCCCTCTGGTGAGGCTGATCCCTCAATGCAAATTCCATCAGCAGGTTTCACCACTGCTGATGTTGAAATGCATATCCCATCTCCCCATGATGAGGTGCCTTTAGACCAAGGCACTGCAGAGGGAACCACCACTGGTCTTCATGAGGGTGCTGCAACACAAGCAGCATCTGAGAGGCCCCAAACATCATCTCCTTCTCCTAATGATGCAGCTACAGCCGCTGCTGAAGGACCCCTTGATCCCTCTAACCTGGGCCACCTTACTTTTGCCCAGGCTATGGAACTATTGTCCAAAGCTTCTCTTCCTTCTCCCTCTCATCCTCAAACACCAACCTCATCATCATCTTCTCCATCTACTCACTCCAAACTGTCCACCCATACACCACCATCTCCCAAAGACCTGCCTTTGAAGGATCAGCTTTCATTGCTGACCAACAAAGTTGGTTCTTTGGAACATACCATGCACTCCCTACCATCCATAATCTCAGACTCTGTGTCTGAGCAGCTCAAAGGATTCTTTGATACGTTTAAAGAATCCTTCCCAGTTACTCCACAAGCTGACCACTCTCCACAGCTGCTTGCACTCACTGCACAGCTGCAAAATGTATCCAACTCTCTTTCCTCTATCCTCTCCTCACAACAGGACTCTGTGTCCTCTATGACAGCTATTTCTCAACAGCTGTCCTCTCTCCTCACTTCCTGTAATACTACCATTCCTTCCACATTGGCCAGCCTGAACACCCTTATGGGCTCTCTATCAAATTCTGTGTCATCAAACCTTGCTGATGTGCAAGATTATCTTGAACTTCATCTTGCACAGCTCCAAAGTTTGTTGTTCACAGCTTCTGATAGAGACCACATTGTTAAGCTGACCACTTTTGCTGATTCACAATCTTCTTCTCTTCAAAACTGTCTTTCCCAGCTTGGTGAGGTGAAGGACAACTTGGCTTACTTAGTGAACAGCCTTGTTGGTCCTAAACCTCCCAAACCTGCTGGCAAGCTTGCTGACTTTGTGTCTTCAGGCAGACCAAGGGTTGAAGTCGCTGCATCATCTCCTTCAAAGGGGGAGAAATCATCTGACTCGAAGACTAAGTCTAAGGGGGAGAAGATTCCTTCTCCTAAGGAGATACCAGTGTCTGCAACCCAAACTGATCAACCAGCAGAAACAGGTGCAGCTGAAGGTGCTTCCCAAGCTGCTATGCCTACTCAGGCTAGCTCTCCAAACCCTGCTCAGTCTAAGGGGGAGGAAGTCATTCCTGAGGACAGGACTAGCAGCAAAAGGAGGCACCTTATTCTTTCAGAGGAAAAAGAAGAAGAAGAAGAAGAAGAAAGTATTCCTGAAGCTGCTGTCCCTAAAACAGCAGCTAAAGGAAAAGAAAAGGCAGCGGTGGATCCTATTGAGCAGAAACAGGCAAAAACTCAGTTTCACAAAGCCAGAGCCAAAGAGATGGGCCTCCCTATGCACAAATACTTTGAGTTTAGGGAAGAACAACTTAAGGCTCTGGAAGAGTTAAGAAAAGAAGAACAATCTGCCAAAGCTGCTAAGTCTCTTGCCCTCCAAGAAGCAAAGAAAATAAAAATGTCTACCTTGGAGGTGCAAAAGAAAATAATGGAAGCTGCCAAGCAATCAGCAGGAGAAAAAGGGAAGGAAGTGGAAAAAGGTACTCAGGTCTCAGTGACCAAATCAACAGTACCTTCTGCCAGAGCCAAATCCCATTTTGACAACTTGGCCAAAAAGAAATTTCATGATGTTGCTACTAGAAGGCTGGCCAAGGAAGGAATTGTCAAAGCTGTTCCCATATCAAGAAAAGGCACTCAGTGGAAACTTCAGATCACAAGGATGGGTGCAACAGGCCCTGAATTGGAATCATATGATCACGCTGATGCGGCTCAAATGGGTTACAGGGAATGGGTGGAACTGGCAGTTGCCCTGAGCCAGTCTAAGTCAGAAACGGCTAAGACTATCAGGGCATACATAAAGAAGCTGATGGAGAGAGTGAGTGAGTTGGGCCTGATCCCTAAAGAAGTCAAAGAGGGTGTCTCTGTGATATCCCCTAAAATCAAGGCCAGAAGGAAAAAGAGAGATTCAGAGCTGGAAGAACTCCTTATGATGATTGAACAAGGAGATTATGCTGTGGAAATTAAAGGAGTTGACCACAGCCTGCCTGAAGGAGTTGAATTTGAAGATGGCAAAGTAATTGAAGAGCCTGAGTTAGGGGCATTTTTTTGTGGATCCCTTATCTCAGAAGAAATGTTTTCAAAGAGCTTCTGACCTACACAAAGTTGGTCTTAAGCAGCTTGCAGCCTTCAGAATTGCCACCTCCTTCAGTCAGTCCAGCCAATGGAGAGCAGCTGTCGGGGAAGAGCTGAAAGGATTTTATGACAGAGGTGAGCTCCAAAGTTCTAACTTTATGTTTCTTACAGCTGAACTTGAAGAACATGAAGAAACAAGGGAAGAACTTTTAAAAAGATTCAAAGAAGGGATGCCACCCCCTGTCGAATGAAGTCCACCTGCCATCTGGGTAGGTGAAGAATGGAAGCTGTCCATTAGTTGGACAGGCTTGCCATTATCTGCTCCCGTCTCAAACAGTCCAAATCTTGTACATAAGTTGTACACTCTGTACATTAGTTGTACACAATTACATTAGTTGTAAAATACATTAGCACATTAGTTGTACTTTTGTAAGAACATATGTTGTTCAAGTATAGTCAAGAATCAGTGTATATATAAACTGATCTTTTACTTTACTGTAATGTTGTAATTTTATTTCAGCAAATGTACTGTAAAAATATATAGTGATTTTTGACAAAACCAGCTTGGACTGGTTATTGCAAATAGGGGGAGATTGTTAGGCACAAAAAGGCCTCAGTCAAACCTGCTCTACATCTGAGGGGGAGATTTTATAATCAAACCTGTTGATACATTTGAAGGTTGAATTTAAGGCCTGTTATATGCCTTATTGAAACCTGAAAATGATTTGCAATATCAGTCTAAAGCTGTTCTATACGTTGCATGTGTTGCAACCAAGACAGTTTGTCCAAACTGATCAGTCTGCTGATCAGGCTGGACATAAACTGTCTACGCTGCTCTACACTGTTGAGCAGCTTGGGCATTTTTAAAGTGTTCTGTTCTTTGTGAACAGAACCTGTTCTTTGTGAACAGGCTAAACACTTTATGGAATTAGTTTCCAAGTCATCATGTATTGTTTTTGACTACAAGATCAGTTTACAAGTCGAAGACAAAGTGGAAAGCAGAACCGCTCAGCCTGCCCAAGCTGTTCTGTCACATGAAGACAAACGGATATTTGAAAAAGGGTGACAGACCTTTTTCTTATATCAAAATAGGCCTTTACAAGGAAGAAAAACGCAAAGTTGACATTCCTAAAATGGTTAAAGGCAATGCAACAGTAGAAAGTAAAAAGACAAAAGATTTGCACGTCTGCTTTTCAGAAAAGTGCAGAAAAGCTCTATTGTCTTTTCAAACAAGACTTCTACTTTTTCGTTCTGTCCAATGAAGATGTTTCTCTTAGATCCTCTGTGTGAGTATAAA
Source organism: Centrapalus pauciflorus (assembly GCA_020465985.1). Taxonomy (NCBI): domain Eukaryota; kingdom Viridiplantae; phylum Streptophyta; class Magnoliopsida; order Asterales; family Asteraceae; genus Centrapalus; species Centrapalus pauciflorus. The sequence goes on from JAANYP010004291.1 coordinate 45,452, forward strand.
AGGAAGCTTCTAAGGTCAGAAAGAATGTGAAGAAAGCTAAGTGCTTAAACCAAGAGTGAACGTGCAAGTGTGATATTCATACAAGCATAGTCTTCTGTAAACAAGCTTCTGTGTGTCTAAGCTGTTTACTTAAGCTGTTCCTTAAAGTCTTGTAAAATACAGTGAGTGCATCTTAGTGAGTGTGTTCATTGTAATCTAGTTTGAGTGTGTCTTAGACTAGAAACCATACTGTTGTATTCTGTCATCTCAGCTTGAACAATTCCGCAGTCAAGCTTGTTTGTAATTAACATTTGTTGATAATACATACAAACATTGAGAAAAAGAGTGTGTAGTTTTTAAATACTGTATTCACCCCCCCTCTACAGTTTATTACTATATACTTTGGGAACCTTTCGGGACCTACAATGACTAACATTCAACATTAATAAACCAATAACACAAATAAATTGATTTATTAACTACTAAAAACATGTGTGTGTCATTTATGCACTTAGTTTTGGCATGACCCACATAAACGAGTTACTTTAGACTAACAACTATTACCGATTACAACTCTTTGCAACTCTTAGTTTGATTATTCTAATTTCTAAAATTAGAAATGTTTAAATCTCATCACATTGGGCTTAGGTCCTACATCTGAATGTACACCACTAAATAGCACCATAAGATGAACGTAGGTAACGGCCTCACCAACACCCAACTTTGGCACGACGTGCTGGGAAGACACTATCTACACACACATCCTAGTATGGGATGCAATGCCTAACTTTGGCATGACCCACTGCACCGACCGTGGTAGCATAAGTGTCCGCTTTACGGACGGTGTAATAAATTAGATTTTGTTGGGTTTTAAAGAATGACTAGTCTCACCAAGAAATCGTGGCCAGTCAGGTCAATGGGGGGGGGGGGGGATGCAGGATCCTTCCGATTTGTAAACCTTTGGGAAAATCCAACCCCCCAACCAAGCATGACTGTCCTAGACACTATCATTCAAGCATTCGAAAACTAGTTTTTTAGTATCTGCTCAAAAATCTTCATCATTAAATTTATGACAGAAATAAAACTCCTTTGATTTAATTGAAAAAAAATTCAAACAACATGACAAAAAATTGATAAAATAATCAAAAGAACTCCTTTTAAAGAAACTCTGACTTTCTAGCATTTTTATGTCTAATTAAATAATCATATTATTTAAACCTAGGTGCTAATTATGCATTTTCATAATCATGCAATTTAAAGAGAAACGCAAAACATAATAACAATTAACAAGCATCACACAATATCAACCTTATCCGGAAGTAAATAAGTGTTCATCCAAAATTCTCTACAGAAATTAACACTTTGATTTTAGTTACATAATAAAATCTCATGGACTTGAAATATTTTCAATCCAATTTTCAACATATATTAAGTTCATCCAAAATTCTCTACAGAAATTAACACTTTAATTTTAGTTACATAATAAAATCTCATGGACTTGAAATATTTTCAATCCAATTTTCAACATATATTAAATAGGCTCAACCTTAATCAAACGACTTTTGATTAACTAGTCGTATCATAATCTCAAAGAAAATTTCTTAAAGAAGTAAACTCTTCTAATCACTTAAAAACTCCTAAATACTTATTTCTTTATATTTAAACTCTTTTAGGGTCTATTTGTTTGCATCAGCATAGAATGGTTCACAACAACACTTTTGATTCACTCAACATTCATGGTGTTTTGTAAACAAAAAAGTTACACACTGAATGATACCAAAATGACGACCAATTCTACATGAAAATGATGTTGAACGATGCAATCGTTCTTTTGACCTTAATACCCTCTATATCTACAAAATGATAAAAAAATGATGATGATAAATGAAAATAAATTTCTTAAATGAAAACCCTAGATAATAAACCTACATGCATGAGCAATGAAGAAGGATAAACTGGAGGAAAAGAGAGGAGATGTTGCAGTGTTACATTAAGGAGGTGAAGCGACACTCCAGTGGAAGAGGTGATAGTGCTGCAACATGGTGTGAAGGAGGCACCAGTGATGTGTGAAGCAGATGATGATTTTGTCTTCCGATGATGTGTGGAGGAGGAGATCTCTTGATATTTTTTGGAGGCGAGACAGTGTTAATGAAAAAGAAGTCATGGAAGATGCAGGGCGAAGAAGAAACCTTGGGAAGTGGAAACTCTGGCCATTGGTAATGAAAACTGAAAAGACACATTGAATTGATGGTGCACTAGTGGTGGTCTCATGGGTGATTTTTAGTTTTAGCATTTATAACGATAATAAAATAATAATTATTGTTATTTTTTAAATAAAATAAAGTGGTAAGTTTTTCATAGTCGCTTTTATATAATATATTTAAAGAAATTCATATAAATGTGAAAATGGTAATTATCATTGTTCAGTATTTTTCGTAGAGCTAAATCAAACATTCTATTTTTATTCAGAGCCAATCTCATTCAGCATTCTAAATCATTCGAAACTCGATATTATGTAACGTTTAACAATTCAGAAATCACCAAACGACCCCTTAAATCACTAAATAAGATGAAAATTTAAAAATAATTCAGTCATGTCTTTCATAATCAAATAATTTTTGAAATATTTTCATTAATTCACTTAAAATACATCTAACCATTTATGCAATATAAATAATTAAGACTTAAGCTTATAATCTATTTAAAATTTTAACCCCTTAGAAGATTCCAAAATTCGTTAAACTTACTTTTAACAAATAACCTTTTAATTAATTTATTTAATAAACTATTTTAACGAGACTATATCAATAATTTTCAGATTAACTAATTCAACGGAAACTGAATGTTCGATCTATCAGCTCTAGACATTTTAATTTTGGAGTTCTAAACTTCAAAGGTAATAAAAAAAATTTCAACAACATATTTATAAAGAAAATAAATCAAATTTATGCCAAAATTTTCTTTGGTTTTTATTTTAAACGAATAAAGTAACTAAAACTATGACGATTTACTTTAAACTTTTTTAAACACAATCACGAGTTTGTAAGAACCCATCAAGGCTAAATCCTAGAGGTTCCTAACCCTCATGCACGCCTTTTATTACTTCTCACAATTAAACACCTTTTAACTTGAATTTCGATCCTAATCGAAAAATAATCGAAATTATGAACTAGGAAAATTCGGGTTTTAACCCGATTCGAGGTCCCTTATTGGTTTTAAATATTTAGGGGCTATAGCATTATGAGTGAATAGTAAGTCATCGAAGCAGAGGCCGATCACCTTGGAGAGGCACTACAAGAACCCTGCATCATTTACTAACGTGATGTGCATCTTTTATCTACCTGATCTGCATTCCCTAGCTTAGATTAACAATTTTGTGGCTTTAGCCCTTTTTAGATGATTACTTCTTATTACATTCATTGTTGGAAGGTAAATGGTTGCGAAAATTGCTTGTTGCGTCATCAAACACTTCACCAAACCTAAATACATAAGCCATATTAACCAGCCTTTGTTGAACATATAATAAGCCATTTCTAATACAATGATCATATCAAAATGAGTCAATTTAGTTTGTTTTAAATTAACCGGAGAAGTCCCACGACAAGAGCCTCGAAAACGAATAATCTAATAATAAAATACATAATAATTTCTAGAGTTTTGGAATGTCAAAGGGCCTTCCTAACAACATACTATGTTAATAAATATATAAATCAGGAAAAGAAAACACCAGTTAATGGTTTTGATACAAAACAGAGTCATTTTAAGTTTTTCTTAAATAACTAAATGTTGATGTCGGTATGAACAGTCGCCTTAGGAGGCCTCTACAGGAGGTCTCAACATCAGGGAAAAAAATGTAAGACGGAAAAAGTAGAAACATAGAAGCAAAGCACATACAGAGAACCAAAGATTATTTATAAGAATATGACATTATGAGTAAGTAGTTAAACCGAAGCGAAACATATAATGTACTGGAACATCATCCGCATACAAAGGTTTAACATAAATATACATTCAATAAGTACCCAAACAAAGCACAAAGGTAAGGCAATATGTAGTAAAAAACTTTAGTGTTGCAGGAACTTAACTTATATAGTTAAAAAATTACCAGAATGCATTTGTTTTCAGAAACAATAAAGTAATAACTTGTTAGTGTGGGTGCCATTTATGTGATTGTGTATGTTGGTATGACATATGGTGGTGTTGTAATTTGTACCTCATGCTCCTCATCTGAGCTTGGTATCTCTATAATGTCGATTTCCTTAACAGAAGAAAAAGAGTCCACGGTGGTCTGCCATTCATAGGTTCGCTATAAAACTTAAATAATATAGACCGTTGATGTTATAGAAATGGTACTAGGTATAAACATATAATTAACAATTTAGCCGAATGCAAGCAAAACCAACATATATTTGTCTTATATAGAATGGCAGGGGAAGGGAAATTCAATAAAATTGTTACAAGAATCGGACACAACATCATTCAAACATTTCATCGAACACCTGGTGTTCATAATTGATGAGCAAACAGGGCACGTCTTTTAGTCGAATGCAAGAAAAAGCAATAGATATTTGCCTTGTACAGAATGCTAGGGAAGATAAATTCATTCAAATTAAGATAAGAATCAAGTAGAAAATCTGTAAAATTAAGAGAAAAAAGGAAATCATTAAAACTGAATACGAATAGGAGAAAAAACTTGCCTTCGTAAGTGCGATAACAACTCTGATGTCTCTGATGTAGCTGCGGAACCAAGGCTATGAGAATCGTAAGAATATGAGAAGGCTAAACGGTGATGAAGCATCGGAGGTACGAATTGGAGCAAGAACTTACATTCGTATAAGTGCGATTACAAGTAATTCCGTTCTCTGATGAAATTGTGGAACCAAGGCTATGAGAAGTGTAAACGGTGATGAAGCATCGGAGGTTGAAGTCTCCCCGTGAATCGATGATAATTGTAAGCGTAAGGGCTGTGATTAGCTTCCCTTAAATTTCAACAGATTGTGTCTCAACCGATTAAGACGTTTTATAATTGTGTGTGTGTGTGTCTATATATATATATATATATATATATATATATATATATATATATATATATATATATATATATATATATATATATATATATATATATATATATATATATATATATATATATATATATATATATATATATATATATATATATATATATATATATATATATATATATATATATATATATATATATATATATGGTTGGGATCATTACAGAACCTAAATTTGGTGCAGAATTGTAGAACTATATATTTGATGTTGAATGTTCAAATTTATAACGTTTATTCAATGTTGAGAATATAAAATTCTGACGATTGAATGCCCAATATTCAATGTCGAATATTCAGTGGTGAATATTCAATATTGAATATTAAATAAACTTTTTAAAAAATATAAAATGAACAGTAACATTTTAAAAAGGATAAAATTCTTGTTTTGTGGTATAATTTTTTTTTGTTTTTAAAATTAATAATTCTTATGCTATTTAGCATGACTATATATATACATATATATATATATATATATATATATATATATATATATATATATATATATATATATATATATATATATATATATATATATATATATATATATATATAACATGACAATATGCATGATCTAATTAAGCATAATAGCAAATTTGACATGAGCAAACATATATATTATATATAAGCTCACTTGAGCTCCTATGGTGGCTCTAACGCAAAACCAATGAATCACTCAAATACTTTACATTTTGTGGCACTAAACTTGTGAAATCAATATAGATCGTCACCTACGTAATGATATGTCACGCCAAGCTTAAAATCACAAAAACCATTTGAGTATTCATCCACTGAGGGAGCTTAAAACTAGAGGAAGAAGATGAGTGAAGTAAGAGGATCAAGAATCTAAGCATATACCTTTGATTCTAGCATAGTTATCCAATATTTGGCTTAAATTCCTTAAGGAACTTATTCTTGTTCTTGTTCTTCTTTTCTTTGTAAATGTGTGAGGTGTATGTGGTTGTGTCCATACGGACGGTTTTAGAAGGAAGAGGGAGGGAGTCTCCTCCACACGTCACCTACGCCATACCATCTATCCTACTATTACACATTACAATATTTAAACACATTTTTATTCTAAACCTACATTATAAAAATCAATATTATTTAATGTAGTCATCAAAGAATTTCAATTATACATATGATTATTCTAATTGTAACACCCCAAAAATTATAAAACAATTAAATAATGATTAGTTATGACATAAAAAATGGTTAATGTGGTGATTGTATATAGTTTAACTATTTTCAAAACTACTTATATGGGTATTGAATTTTTAAATAAATGCAAGTTGTAGCAATGTGGTTTGTATTTTAAATTGAAAGATGATTAAGGGAGGGGTTGTGTGGTTGTGGAAGATAAGTGGGAGGGGTAAAAGTGGCTAAATGCCAAACTTTTACCCCTAGCCTTCTAAATCATTCACACACACACACACACACACACACACACACACACACACACACTTTATATTTTGAATTTTGTGGGAAGAGGAAAAGAGAAAAAGGGAGAGCTTTGAGCTATGGTTTGGATTTGCAACAAATTGGCTAGTAATTTTGTGAAGATTGAAGCTACAAGATCAGATTTTGTATCATCGTTAAAGGTATAACAGTCTCCTTCACCTCTTTCTTCATCTCCATTCATTGTTCCTCATTTGGAAGAACCTAACCCTAAGTGGGTTTGTTAGATTGAGTTGATGGATGACTAAAATATTGTAAGTTCGCCTTCCTACGGATCCTATCTTGACGCGACACCGTCCAACGAGTGTGCAATCCTCGTTAGCGGCTTGACGGATAGACCAGACACACGAAACACGGAGACAAACACTGTGATAGACGAACACTGGAACGTCCCAACACGTGATTCTCTCCAAGAATGAACTCTCAAAACACCTTGCAAGTTCGAGATCGCCTATGCACTAAACCAAATTCGAATTCTGCAAAACCTCAGCTAAAACTCTGCAAAAGTTGTTAATTAAAACGAATTAACCCTTAATTATAACACTTGGTTCGAATTTGCTCAGGACAAGTTCGACAGGACAAGTTCGAATAAGCCCATGGCCTTTCGAACTTGTCCTCCATAAATTCGAATCATGAGCTTTGAACTTATGTTTGAACTTATGTTTGAACTTATTGTAACACATTAATTACACCAAGTTCAAACATACATACAATTAATATCAAACATATATAATCAAACATATAACAAACATATATCAAACACTTGTTAATATGCAATAACGAACAAATTGACTTTTACAAAATATTGTCTATACTTAGACTGCTATCGTCACACAGGATGCACTAACAGACTCCCCCTTGACGATAACTTCTAACTATTTATATTTTGTCTAAGTACTAGAACTATATAAACTACTACCTGCATACAATCCCTGATCTATACAAACTCTAACTATCTTTTAGAACTTCCTGCCTTCAGATCTCCAGCCTTCATGAAAGAAAATTGGCTGATCATGAAGCTTTTGCAGGTCATCCTTGGATAGTTTGATCAGATGTAGAGGATCGTATACCTTCAAAATCACATTGTCCTCGTAGTCCATCATTGCTTCCGCCGTCTCATTGTCAACATACCACCACTTCATGTTTTTCAATACATCCTGTGGCATTGACTTCATCGGCACTTTCTTGAGGCATCGGACTGGCTTGTAAACCATCCTAGCCCAAGGCTTTCCAGTGAGAGGATCTACTCTTGACGGATCTTCAACTCTTTTTCCAGATCTAGGCTTGAGCCTTTCAAACCTTCCAGATCGACCCTCCCTTCGTATGATCTTAGCAACTACTTCAGCATATGGGTCGTCTCCTAGGTTGATTAACTCCTTCCAAGCCAACTCTTTTACTTCACACTTGGGCAGTGTGTTAAACACCTTCAACGTTCCCCTCAAGTACTGAATTCCATCTCTCCTCTTTAGCACGAATAGCTGCAGTTCTCTGTCAAAGAACCAGCTTAAGATTCCACCTGAGAGGCTTCCAGAACTTGGTACTCTCATTCTCTCCTTCATCTTTAAGTCTGTTTTCTTTTCTTCCTTTCGGAACCAAAGCTTTATCAGATCTTCTCTGGTTTGCTCTTTATCAGCTATATCAGATTCGGAATCATCCATAGACGCTAACTTAATCTCATCTATGTCAATCACGTTTTGATCATTATGCCCATACTGTTCTGTGATAGGCTGTTTAGGAATGATTACTTCATCTACATCGTCGTCTTCATCTTCTACAACCTCTTCATCAGATTTCCAGTCTACAACCTCTCCTGGAATAAATTCTCCTTCCTCTAACTCTTCTTGATCAAACTCAAAATCATCTTGATCATCAAGATCCATTAAGGCTTCAATCATATCACGTTCGGTTGTGTTTGAGGCTTCGCCTTTGCTTCCTTATCTCACACTTGACTGTCCAGGCTCCCCCTGAGCTTGAGCTTGCTGAGCAGTCTTTAGAGAAAGATCTGCTAGCTCACTCTCTTTTTGGGCATCGGGATCATTGCCTTCGTCATCGTCTCTCCTCAACACTTCAGCTTCTCTGCAACTACTCTCCCCCTGATCTTGCAAATTTTTCATTAACTGCTCTAGGAGACTTTTCATTGACTTTATCTCAGACGCTTGATATGCTACTGTTGTTCTCAACTCAGCATTGTCCTGATCAAGTCTGGCATTATGTGCTTGAAGCTCTGTCACTGCTGTAGACAACTGAAAAATTTGGACTGTCTGGAAATCCACCTTTCCCTTAAGCTCTGTGAACCGCTGATTGTCGGTGAATGTAGATGATGTTGATGGAGTGGATGTAGATGTTGATGGAGCGATGGTTTGAGTTGATGGAGCAGCTGGTATCACAGGCTCAGGAGTTGAGGTGGATGGAGCTCCCTGCATAAATCGATGCCGCCTCACCCTATGCCTAGGCACGAGTGGAGCTTAGTCTTCCTCTTCAAAATCTGAGTCATCATCCTCTGAATCCCCACAAGCTCTTCTTGTCATCTTTCCCCTGCTGACGACTAGCCTCGATCCATATCTGCCAATTCTGACAGTCGGATCAACCGGTTCAACAACTTCAACCTCTTCTACTTCATCAGAATCAGATTCAGACTCGGAGGTGGTCTCTTCTTGACCCTCAGCCTCCGTCTGCATTCTTTCTTCTTCTGCACCTCTTTCAATCAGGACCTCATTGTCCATATCCTCAGCCTCCGGCGGCTGATATTCATCTATTTCCTTAAAAATGTCATTGAACTCATCTGGAGGGTCTAAAACATCCTGAACCAGTTGTTCAGCGAGGTTTTGCTCCGAGGAAGTCCCCTGAGCCCATATCTCTTCTAGGGTCTGTGCCCTTTGATCAAATACTGGGGCCGAACTCGGCGGACCTGCAGCTTCTGTGGATGGACCAGCTGCAGTCGATTCGGATTGTCTGCTAGAAGATAGCCTAGTTGCCGGAATTTGTCTAGCTGGAGCTCTTTGCCTCCTACGCTGTTGCTGTTCTGGTTGTTGCTGCGGTTGTTGTTGTTGCTGCTGTGGAGCTTCACCTGCCCAGTTATCTCCTTCTGGAGCCACAAAATCTGGGTCAATAACTGCTCCAAATAAAGGTGCCACCTGTGGCCTGACCTGCTCAGCCCTTCGTGCATTATGCGATTGGCAGTCAGCAAATATCCTTTTATCTATAATGGCCACGCCATGAGTATCTAGAAGTTGAGGTAGATTGGGCAAAAAGTGGCGGATAATCATCATTGCGAAGCGCGGGTACATCAAAAATCTTTCTCGGACGGGAGCTGTGATTTGATGCACAAACTCACCTAAGAACATCTCTGAAAAACTGTAACGCTTGTTATATACTAAAGCTATCACCGCCGATTGCATCTTGGACACAATGTAATCAAAGCCGGCCTTTTTCGGCGCAAAACAGACCATAAAAACATGTACCAAATAATGCCATTGGCCTATTAAGCCACTCTTCACATAAGAAGCCTTCGTAATATCCTGGGCATATCCCATACATAAAAATGCCGCTTGCCTAATATGAACAAGAAAGTCTATAGGCCCTACCTCCTGGTCCTCTGTTTCTAGCTGTAGGATTTGCCGTAGCATATTTGCTGAAAATACTATAGGCTGTGCCCCAACTCTGGTGCGTGATACTGTAGGCGTCACTGAGCAATCTACTTGGAGATGCTCCCAAAATTGACGTACGTATGGCAAAATAATCTGCAGATTATGAGTCAATGCGTAAGCAACCCTTGATTGAGTCAAAAATTCAACCATATGACGATATGGTTGAGCTTCAGGCAGCTCTCTATCTACTGACATAACCATGTTATGTTTATTGTAGAAAGCTCGATCACCCATATCTGCACATAGAAACAACAACCAATATTAGTAATGAAAAATAAAATGAACTTGTTAATTTCGAATTTGCATAATTTCAAACTTACATAAGTTCGAAATCCAACACATTCGAATTTCTACAAGTTCGAATTTATTTTATAAAAACATTCTAATTTAAAACAAATTCGAGGATTATGTTCGAACTTGACTGACTTCGAATTTGTAGATATTTTAACAAATTCGAACTTTCTGACAAGTTCGAACATGATGAACATGTTCGAAGTCGGTCATTTTCAAACCAAAATCCAAGATTTTAACCCCATTTGACTTATCAAATAGCATAGTCTAGTCCTATTGGGTTCTAATCGAAGTTACATGTGTTTTATTTGAAGTTTCACCGGTTAAAACTTGTGATTTTGAACCACACAGTTTAAACCCAAAAACCTTCAAATAAACTCGATTTTTTGCGGTAAAAGAGTCCTAAAACTTGTGATTTTGAACCACATACTATACCTAAGGATGTGAGTAGGTTCGAGAAAAACGAGCAAAACTTCGTGAAATAGGAACAAAATCTAAACGACAAGTTCGAATGAGTATGTTCGAGATCGCTGGACAGAAGTTCGAAGGTATAAAATCGAATGTAGGTGAATTAAATGATTCACTGTTGACCTTTTTTATACCAACCTCCTTCAATTAAATTCGAAGTTACTGACAAATTCGAAGGATAATTCGAATATGTCTTAAATTCGAATTTAATTGAAAATTTCTAAAATCCTTGAATAAAATTCAATTTTTTTTCATCTTTTTCGTGTAACGGAATTTTACAAACCTTGCAAAATTATTCACACGAAGCAATTGATTTTCACGCAATGTTTGTTTATTCAACCAAAAAATGCATCCTAGTAACTTTGACCTTTTTCCTACTTAGAATAAAATTAAATAAAATAAAGGAAAATAAAGTTTGACTAAAATTTAAACTTAAGCTACTAAAAAAAAAATACTTTTACGACATACACTAACAAAATATTTTTGGCGAGAAAGTCAAAGAAGTTTCAATCAGATAGCGGTGTCAATACGCACTTTCAGTATTACACTTTCACACTTAGGAATTTTTTATTCCTTTGATTGTTTGTCGTGATACACATTCCAAGGCGATTTTTGGTATTATTTTCCCTTTAAACATGTTACACTTTGGAATATCCCTTGGCCTTTTTATTTATCAAGAAACTACCTTATGTGTCCCATACTTAGACATACTTTTATGATCAAGACATACACACAATGATTATAACTTTTTGGTATTGCAAATTTTCTTTAAAAGGCAAACCTCGGACACAGTTCTGTATTTACATACAACAGAGTGTCTTACTTTGTCTTAAAGTTTATTTAAAGCTAGCAAGACAGCGGTGACAGGTCTGTACTGACGTACAACAGAGCGACTTATCTTGCTAACTCGAGTCAAACCAGAGGTAACAGGTCTGTACTTACGTACAACAAAGTGACTTGTTTTGACTCTCTCCTTACTATCAAAAATTTTCTTTTCTTTAAGATGTATCTGATGTGGCTATACATCCCCCAGAAAATTTGCATACCTCATTTAGAATCATTGTCTGTATGTCTCTAACATAAAAATTAAGACCATTTGGTCATACATCTAAGTTAGTTACACATATGACTTTTTCTTGAATATTTTATTAGCTTTTGAGATTCCCTTTGTGTATTATGCCTACCAACACATCGAACTAGAAAATGTATATCACTTAGTGTTTAAGGTGCATTATGTGTGAAAGCTTGACACTTAGAGATTGTATCGACTGTGCTAATTTTCGTCACTTTGAACCTATGTATCTAAGACTTAACTCATTTTCTAATATTCTCCTTTTTTTGAGCTTTTTATGGTTTTCTCTTTTTTTTTTCAAAAATAAGGATAAACTAATAAAGCAACCTACTAACTTACTATAAAAGGAAATAAATTCTACTTAAAACTAACTTACTTTAAAAAGAAAGAAAATACACTAAGGTCAAGTTACTCTGGATTACGCATACCATTTAGTTGAACTAACAATTCAAAGTGTGACTTATCAAAAGCTTTAGTGAATAAATCAGCATTGTTATCTTCCGTTGCCACTTTTACCAGTTTTATTAAGTTCTTTTCATCACAATCACGTATAAAATGATGTCTTATGTCTATGTGCTTTGTTTTACTGTGTTTAACTGGATTATTAGTTTTAGCAATAGTAGATTGGTTATCTATCCTAATAGGAGTATGAGTGTAAGTCAAACTGTAAACTAGCAGCAGCTACATATTCGGCCTCGCACGTTGACACGACTACCAAAGTCTGTTTCTTGCATTGCCAGGATACGAGCCTCCCTCCAAGGAACTGACAACCTCCAGTTGTTGACTTTTGATTCAAGCTGCAACCTCCATAGTTTGAATCCGTGAATGCTTCCAATTCCAGATCACCATCCGCGTGATACCAAAGTCCCAACTTCGGTTTCAACTTGAGGTATCTCAGATGCCGCTTCACAGCTTTCATATGCATTTCTTTCTGGTTGGTTTGAAACCTAGCACAAATACACACAGCAAACATAATGTCAGGTCTAGAAGCAGTTAAATACATGAGTGAATCTGATCATGGCCCGATATAGAGTCGGATCCACATCAGTATCACTTTCTGTACCCGGTCCGAGATTGTGATTCACTTGAATCGGTGTGCTAAAGTGAGCAGTCAGCTTTGTTCCCTCCATCCCGAAGCGCTCTAGAATATCGTAGACATACTTCGTCTGATGGATAAACATACCCTCCTTCCTTTGTTCAACTTGCAAACCCAGAAAGAAGTCCAATTCTCCCATAGCACTCATCTCAAACTTTGACTTCATCACCTTCTCAAAATCTTTGCACATTTGCTCGTCTGATGACCCGAAAATAATGTCATCAACGTACACTTGTACCAAGATAAAATGTTTACGCTTTCTTTTCACAAACAGTGTACTATCAATTCTCCCTCTTTCAAACCCATTGTCCAAAAGATGAGTTGATAACGTCTCGTACCATGCCCTTGGTGCTTGATGTAATACATACAGAGCCTTATCAAGACGATACACTCTGTCTGGATACTTTGGATCTGTAAACCCGGGCAGTTGTTCGACCTACACCAGTTCCTTCACCTTGCCATATAGAAAGGCACTCTTTACATCAAGTTGATAGACTTTAAATCCTTTGAAGGATGCAAAGGCCAGAAACAAACGGATTGCCTCAAGCCTTGCCAATGGCGCAAACACTTCATTGTAATCGATTCCCTCTTCTTGGTTGAAACCCTTTACTACAAGTCTTGCCTTGTTGCGAGTTACAATACCCCGATCATCTCTCTTGCACTTAAAAACCCACTTGATTCCTATTGCAACTTCTCCTCGAGGTAACGGAACTAACTCCCACACTTCAAGCTTTCTGAATTGTGACAGTTCTTCTTGCATCGCTTCAACCCAAGAGTTGTCTTTCAGTGCCATTTGCACATTCTTCGGCTCTACTTGAGAGATGAAACACGAATAAAGGCAATTGTGAAAAGCCTCAGAGTCATTAATCATTGACAACAGCACTGTGTTGTTATTCAAACTACTCCCAGTCCTCACATCAACATTCGGATTTCCTATGATGCTCTCAACCGGATAATCCTTATTAATCCTCGATGTTTCGATCTCATCGACCCTAAGATTATCTCCTAAGTTTGACCCTATTTCACCTAATGGGGGAACGACTTCAGATGCTACATTCTCCTCCTCATGATCAATGTCCTCGGAGTTAGAATTAGTAGTCTGATTTTCGTTCGTCGGTAACTTAGAATCATTCTCTGCTGGAGACCCATCTTCTGTCGATGTAGGCTCAGAAGTTGATGGAATGTTCGTCTTTGGAAAACCTTGACCGTCGTCATTCAGATTTAATGAGGATAAGTCATGTTCAATTGTACCTGCATTTCCATCCAAAGGAATGTTAAATGATTCAAACAATTTGTCATAATCAAATATCCATTCCGGGCCTGTTTGGGGTTCATGTGTATAACTTGTTACATCAATGTTATACACAATCTCTACCGAACCGTTTGTTTTGTTAAAAACTCTTTTGTTTGGTGAGTAGGCACATAACCTAGGAAATAACCTTCATCAGGCTTTTCACCAAACTTAGGTTGATGTTTTGTTTTCATTAAAGTACACGGTACCCCAAACGGTTTGAAGCCAGTTAAATTTGGTGGTCTCTTATTCAGAACTTCATAACAGGTTTTGTTCAATGATTTGACAGTAAGGACCCGATTTAAAACATGACAAGTGGTATTCACTGCCTACCCCCAAAACATGGTAGGAAGCTTTGAATCCGAAAGCATGGTCCTTGCTGTCTCAATCAAGGTCCTGTTCTTCCGTTCTGCCACCCCATTTTGTTGTGGCTCATAAGGTGCACTAAATTGATGCACTATGCCTTTAGATAGGCAATATACACCAATTACAGTGTTTTTAAACTAAGTTCCATTATCACTCCTGATACGTTTTACCCTCGTTCCATAGGAGTTTTCGACTTGGTCTAAGAACCCAATCAACTTTGCAGCTGTCTTGTCCTTCGTACCTAAAAAGAAAACCCATGAAAATCGTGAGTTATCATCAGTGATAACTAAACAGTACCAACTACCACCTATACTCCTTTTGTTGATTGGTCCGAAAAGGTCCATATGCAACAAATCGAAAGTGGAAGATATAGAGTTCTGAGTCTTTGACTTGTGTGACTTCTTGTGTTTTTTTGCCTTTCTTGCACGGTACACACTTGTCTTCAAACTGAAAACTCTTCATCGGAACACCTTGCACCAGTCCATGTTTAGTGATGTAGTTCATTTTCCTCAGGTGCAACTGTGCCATGCGCCTGTGCCATAAGACTGATTCGGTCTCTGAAGCTTTGGACAAAAGACATATCGTGCCCATCGATGAATCAGAGATGTTCATGTCCAGCATGTACAAATCGTTCTTCCTTGCCATAATCCACTCTTCAGGAATTTTGAATCCCGGCTTCAGCACTAACGCTTCAGTATCAGTAAACAACACTGAATTCTTCTTATCACAGATCTGAGAGACACTAATGAGATTGTGAGCAAGTCTATCAACATGATATGTGACACCCTTGCCACAACAACCACCAATTACAATACACCCAGGATTAATCACCAACATACAATAACATAATGATCTGATAACCTAAATTAAGTGCGGAAGCATTAAAAACATAAATAAAGTAGTGCAACAAGTGTTAAACACCCTACGGTGCTATAAGGTACCAAGTCTAAGTCTACACACCCATACATTTATTACAATCATCCAGAATATATTACATCATTGTCCAAATCACGATTACCGATTAAATAGTGCCGAGTCTCCCAAATCTTCCAAACGACCTAACTAGAAGGTCCAGCAGTAGATTTTCCTTTGCCTGTAAAAATACAACAACTAAAACGTAAGCGAATGCTTAGTGAATACATAGATTACGCATTTTATAAGTCTTTATGAAGCCCAAGAGTAATCCCGACGACAAACGTCGTATACTCTCTTCGTACACCAAGTACGGACCAGAGCCGCAGCCCCTTCGAGCCCAAAGCTCGGCATTTACACATACCATCTGAGACAAACGTACGATCGGGGATGACATACTGCCTACCGGGCCTAGGAGGGATCAGCTCCAGGTCATATAGCACAGTAACATCAGAGTAATCGATGCGACCCACCGGTCCATCACTAGATGCACAACAACCGAAAGGACATGCAACAAGTAAGAATGTGCATCTAAATCTACGCAAGTTAGTAGAATTCCAAACAATCAATGAAACAACAGGTCTCAGCAGGCAAAGCTTACATAAAACAAATATAAACATGCGAAATCTACTGTACTCACAGTGGGTGCGTAATTTATCTTTTAACCGATATTATTTCTCTTCGGGCTTTCAACCGGATCCACCAAGTACCCCACTGTGGGTTAAACAACACCACAAGGGACCTGTTATATCAATTACAACAATTCCTCATATCATTAACCGTTTAAATCCATAAAATCAAGTTTCGTAAATTTGGCGATATTTTCCCCCGTTTCGGGTACATGTCTAAATTTGAACTATAACTAAAGTTTGAAACCCATTTCAAGTCTATATCTTGTCCTTTGCATACTTTATATCATTTTATGTGTTGTATATGAGTTTCATTCATAATACTCGAGTTTAGGGAGTAGCATTCTCAATTTGAAGGCATTAAACTCGAATTTAGTGGGTTAGATTCGAAACCATGCATCAGATTCGAATTCCTAGCATCAGATTCGAACCCTTATGTCAGATTCGAACTAAGCTTCGAATCTAGGCTTAGATTCGAACTCACACCCTTCGAATCTAAGGGTACACCCTCGAATCTAGTACCAAACTTGAGTTTGTTCTTGCATTTCGACTCTGTTCTTGGCATATTCGAGTCTGTTCATCATTTCAGCTTAAATCCTTCATTTCTAAGGCTTAAAATCATTAATATATCATGTATAACACCTAGATTCGATTCTACTATGCATATACTATCACATTCCAGCAATGTTTCAAGCAAAACAAGCTTCAATTTGCATAAAATGATAGATTCGAAATTTCTAGTTCTTCAAAACCGAAACAACAAACTTAAAATTGTCGATTCTTACCTCAATTCGTATGAAATCTGAAATCCGCTTGTAGATTGTTGTTGTATTCCTTGATATCTTTCCGATAACGTATAATTCTCAAAAATCTGATGGTCGGTTTTTGAGATAACTTAGAAAGATGTAGAGAGAACTTCTAGAGAGATAAAGTAGTGAGATAGTGTAAAATAGAAAAAAGAAGCCTATTGCCCTTTATATACAACTTTCATCATTTTTGCACATTTCACCACTCGAACTAACCGGTTCCATAAAATACTGATGTAATCTTAGAATTATCATAAATAACTTTTTAATTCCTTAATATTCCATAACAATGATTCTGAGTTCAATTTTCTTAAAAATAGCAACAAACTTCTAAATAACCCAAATACATAATAATTGCTTAATTTTAACTTAAACATATATTTTCCACTTAATTAACCAAAATACATTAAAATAAATCCGAGGATGTTACAGCATGGGCTCCACCACGCTCAACTTCGTCCTCGAAGTTACTCGGATTCAAACAGTTTCGGATACTTTCTTAACATTTCTGACTTAGTTTCCCATGTATGATTTGCTCCTTTATGATGCTTCCAACGTATAAGCACCATTTCTATCTCCTTGCTCCTCAACTTCTTCATCTTAGTATCTAATACACACTCCGGCTCCTCCACATATCGAAGCCTTTCGTCAACTTGCAATTCTGTATGGTCTGCCCAATCCTCATTTCCAGTGTTAAATGATTTTCGGAGATTCCCAACGTGAAATGCTGGATGTATGCCCGACATCCCTTCAGGCAATTCTAACCGATAAGACTGATTTCCAACTTTTTCAACAATCCTAAAGGGTCCGACGAATCTCGGAGCCAACTTGCCCCTTTTTACAAAACGAGTAACACCCCTCATGGGTGATACTTTCAAGTAGACCCAGTCATTCACTTCAAAATTGATCGGTTTGTGCCTCCGATCATAGTAACTTTTCTGACGATCCTGGGCCGCTTTCATGTTCTGCCTAATCAACTGTATCTTCTCGTTTGTTTCTTGAAGCAAGGCCGGCCCAGCGATTGGTGTTTCACCCGTTTCTCTCCAACATGTAGGAGTCCTACATTTCCTTCCATACAAAGCCTCGAACGGCGCTTTCTTGATTGTCGCATGATAGCTATTATTGTACGAAAACTCTATCAGTGGCAAATGATCATCCCAGTTGCCACCGAGATCTAACACACAAGCTCTCATCATATCTTCCAAAGTAAGGATCGTTCGTTCACTTTGGCCATCGGTTTGCGGACGATAGGCCGTACTCATTGCGACTCTCGTTCCTAACCCTTCTTGCAGTGCCGACCAAAAATTCGAAGTAAACCGGCTATCCCGATCCGATACAATAGACTTAGGCACTCCATGCCTAGAAACAATCTCGTTCATATAAATTTGAGCTAATTTCTCCAGCGAATAACTTTCACGAATCGGTATGAAGTGAGCCGACTTTGTTAACCGATCCACGATTACCCAAACTGCATCATGCTGTCGCTTAGTCTTTGGCAGCTTTGTAACAAAATCCATTGTAATGTGCTCCCACTTCCATTCCGGAATAGGAAGCGGCTGCATACTGCCGTACGGTTGTTGATGTTCGGCCATTACCAACCGGCAAGTCCTACATCGTTCAACATACTGGCCGATATCCTTCTTCAATCCCGGCCACCAAAAGTCTGCCTTTAAGTCGTTGTACATCTTTGTGCTCCCGGGATGTACAGAAAATTTAGATTGATGCGCTTCTTCAACGATAACATTTCTCATACTACCATACTTCGGCACCCAAATCCTTCCGTATACACCTTTTAAGCCAGACTCGCTAGTTTCCATATTCTTAATCTATACTCTAATATCCTCAGCACCGACATTTTCTTCTTTCAAAGCTTCTAGTTGGGCAGCTTTGACATCGTTAATGATCGTGGAACTTAGTATAGTGGACGTCATCATATAACAGAAATCCTTAGCATAAGCTTTCCGGCTCAAGGCATCGGCTACTACATTAGCCTTCCCGGGATGATAAAGTATCTCACAATCGTAGTCTTTAATAAGCTCCATAGACCTACACTGTCTCATATTAAGTTCCTTCTGGCTAAAAATGTACTTTAAGCTCTTATGGTCCGTGTAAAGTTGACACTTAGTACCGTACAGGTAGTGCCTCCATAATTTCAATGCAAACGTTACTGCGGTCAACTCCAGGTCATGAGTTGAATAGTTCCTTTCGTGTTGCTTGAGCTGTCTCGAGGCGTATGCTATAACCTTTCCTCGCTGCATCAGTACAGCGCCTAATCCCAACCTCGAAGCATCAGTATAAACTACGAAGTCATCATTACCTTCCGGTAAAGCAAGTATCGGTGCTTCACTCAAAGTCTTCTTCAAAACATCAAACGCCTCTTGCTGCACGGTCTCCCAAACAAAAGGCGCATTCTTCTTCGTTAAAGCAGTCAAAGGAACTGCAATCTTCGAAAAATCTTTGATAAATCTTCGATAATATCCTGCCAACCCCAGAAAACTTCTAACTTCGGTAGCTGTTTGAGGTGGCTCCCAGTTCTTTATTGCTTCAACCTTAGCCGGATCTACCGAAATCCCAGCTCCAGAAATTACATGTCCTAAAAACTGTATCTGTTGTAGCCAAAACTCACACTTTGAGAACTTGGCGTACAACCTTTCTTTTCTTAACAATTCTAACAGTTCTTTTAAATGTTCAGCATGCTCAGCTTCAGATTTAGAATATACCAGAATGTCATCAATAAACACTATCACCGATTTGTCCAACATCGGTCTACAAACCCTATTCATTAAATCCATAAAGACAGCTGGGGCGTTAGTTAATCCGAAAGGCATGACCAGAAACTCGTAATGCCCATACCGAGTTCTGAAAGCTGTCTTCGGTACATCTTCTTCTCTTACTTTCAGCTGATGGTACCCCGACCTTAAGTCGATCTTAGAAAAGACGCAAGCCCCGTGTAACTGATCAAACAAGTCATCTATCCGTGGCAACGGATATTTGTTCTTAATAGTCAACTTATTCAGCTCCCGGTAATCTATGCACATCCTCATCGTGCCATCTTTCTTCTTTACAAACAATACCGGAGCTCCCCATGGCGATGAACTCGGCCGAATGAAGCCCTTGTTCAACAACTCCTGAAGTTGTGTCATCATTTCTTTCATCTCGGTTGGGGCAAGACGATAAGGAGAACGAGCTACCGGTGCAGCTCCAGGGATCAAGTCAATCCTAAATTCTACTTGTCTTTCAGGCGGCACGCCAGACAAGTCTTCCGGAAACACATCCGGGAATTGTGAAACAACCGGCACATCTGCCAAAGTTCTCTTCTCTGCCTTAGCATCAATCGCATATGCTAAGTATGCATCACATCCCTTTGCAACAAGCTTTCGAGCTTTTGCAATAGTCAGCAAACACAGATCCCCGCTTCTCCTATCCCCATATATACATATCTCACGCCCCTCCGGGGTAGTTATCTTTATCATTCGGCTCTTACACACTATATGGGCTTCATTCTCGATCAACCAGTCCATTCCGACTATCACATCAAACTCGCTGAACTCTATCGGAATCAGATCTAAATTGAAGACTACATCTTCAATTACTAACGTGCAATTTCGGTATACATGATCTACCTTAACTAAAGTATTGCTAGCAGTTTCAATATCAAGTATAGCAGACAACTTAGACAGTGGCATGGCAAGTCTTTGTGCAAACACAGTAGAAACAAACGACCTATTGGCACCCGAATCAAATAAAACTCGTGCTGGCATAGAATTAACTATGAACGTACCCGTGACGACTTCCGGATTTTCCCTTGCCTCCTCTGCAGTTATCTGAAAAGCACGAGCAGGTGCCCTCTGTGACTGACCCCGGCGGTTAACTGAACCACCACTCGAACCTCCAGACGATCGTGTTGATGACGGGGCAGCAGCTGTTGGAGCATTCTTTCTACAGTTCCTGCTATAGTGACCCCACACCCCACACTTATAGCAAGCATCACCCTTCCTTGGGCAATCATTCTGAAAATGTCCCAGTTCTCCACAGCAAAAGCAAGCACGTCCGTTAGTGCACTTGCCAAAATGTTCCAGGTGACACTTGTTGCAGTATTGTGGCTCGGTGTTGATAGAGTATGCACGAGCACGACCACGATCAGAAGAACCAGATGGTCGGCGAAAAGACTGCTGTGATGAGTATTGTGAAGACCGGGAAGATCCCGAGTATCCTCCCTCCCTTTGGCGCTTCGGCGGTGACGGCTGTGTTGGATTGGTGGAAGCAGCAGCAGACCCGATCGAGTAGCCCGACATAATCAAAATCTGTTCTACATTTCTGGCAGCCTCAAGTAAGCCAGCAAATGTAGGGTAACGAACATTGCTCATGACCCTCCTTATTTCAATATCCAGACCAGCCTCAAACCTGGTCACCTTCCTTTCTTCCGTATCAACTTGATGAGGCGCAAACAGACTTAGCCTCGTGAACTCTACTGCATATTGGGACACAGTCTTAGTCCCCTGCATCAGTGCCATAAACCTTGCCTCTAATCTCCGACGCTCATCAATCGGACAGTATTGCTGAGTCAATAAGTCCGTGAACTCAGCCCATTTCATAACCGAAACCTTCTCCAATGTCAAAGCGTTCACCATCGAGTTCCACCACATAATAGCGTCGTTAGTGAACATCGCTGTAGCAAACCGAACCATATCCTTCTCAGCACAGTCGCTGATTCGGAATGTTCGTTCGGTTGCCGTTATCCATTCAAGTGCGGCAACAGCATCCCCTAAACCGTTAAACTCCACAGCCCCGTTTCCTTTGAAATTCTTGAAACGACAACCTTTGGGCTTGTTAGATGACCCAGTATTGTCATCTTGCTCTTCATTGTGTCCTTCCCTTTCTTTTTCCTTGTTCTTCCTCTTATCCTCCCGTCTCTTAGCTTCGGCCTCATCTCGAGCCCGAAACTGGTCTTGAATCATTTGACTCTGCTCAGCCATCATGGCTAGCATCATCTCCCTTGTCTCTTCAGGTGTCATTCCTCCTCCAGACATGTTCTGAAATAATAAACATATAACTTGTTTAGTAACATGTCAGTAATTTAAAGACACCTCTCATTTGTCCCGTATGATAATCAATCTCCTATGATTACTAGATTATAACCTATCTTAGTTCAGATCATTACTTAAACCACTACATATCATTACCTAATGTTTGAGATCAAGACCTCACGGACACTTGAATCTCAAACTACTGCTCTGATACCATCTCGTGTGGCACCCTTGCCACAACAACCACCAATTACAATACACCCAGGATTAACCACCAACATACAATAACATAATGATCTGATAACCTAAATTAAGTGCGGAAGCATTAAAAACATAAATAAAGTAGTGCAACAAGTGTTAAACACCCTACGGTGCTATAAGGTACCAAGTGTAAGTCTACACACCCATACATTTATTACAATCATCCAGAATATATTACATCATTGTCCAAATCACGATTACCGATTAAATAGTGCCGAGTCTCCCAAATCTTCCAAACGACCTAACTAGAAGGTCCAGCAGTAGATTTTCCTTTGCCTGTAAAAATACAACAACTAAAACGTAAGCGAATGCTTAGTGAATACATAGATTACGCATTTTATAAGTATTTATGAAGCCAAAGAGTAATCCCGACGACAAACGTCGTATACTCTCTTCGTACACCAAGTACGGACCAGAGCCGCAGCCCCTTCGAGCCCAAAGCTCGACATTTACACATACCATCTGAGACAAACGTACGATCGGGGATGACATACTGCCTACCGGACCTGGAGGGATCAGCTCCAGCGTCATATAACGCAGTAACATCAGAGTAATCGATGCGACCCACCGGTCCATCACTAGATGCACAACAACCGAAAGGACATGCAACAAGTAAGAATGTGCATCTAAATCTACGCAAGTTAGTAGAATTCCAAACAATCAATGAAACAACAGGTCTCAGCAGGCAAAGCTTACATAAAACAAATATAAACATGCGAAATCTACTGTACTCACAGTGGGTGCGTAATTTATCTTTTAACCGATATTATTTCTCTTCGGGCTTTCAACCGGATCCACCAAGTACCCCACTGTGGGTTAAACAACACCACAAGGGACCTGTTATATCAATTACAACAATTCCTCATATCATTAACCCTTTAAATCCATAAAATCAAGTTTTGTAAATTTGGCGATATTTTCCCCCGTTTCGGGTACATGTCTAAATTCGAACTATAACTAAAGTTTGAAACCCATTTCAAGTCTATATCTTGTCCTTTGCATACTTTATATCATTTTATGTGTTGTATATGAGTTTCATTCATAATACTCGAGTTTAGGGAGTAGCATTCTCAATTTTAAGGCATTAAACTCGAATTTAATGGGTTAGATTCGAAACCATGCATCAGATTCGAATTCCTAGCATCATATTCGAACCCTTATGTCAGATTCGAACTAAGCTTCGAATCTAGGCTTAGATTCGAACTCACACCCTTCGAATCTAAGGGTACACCCTCGAATCTAGTACCAAACTCGAGTTTGTTCTTGCATTTCGACTCTGTTCTTGGCATATTCGAGTCTGTTCATCATTTCAGCTTAAATCCTTCATTTCTAAGGCTTAAAATCATTAATATATCATGTATAACACCTAGATTCGATTCTACTATGCATATACTATCACATTCCAGCAATGTTTCAAGCAAAACAAGCTTCAATTTGCATAAAATGATATATTCGAAATTTCTAGTTCTTCAAAACCGAAACAACAAACTTAAAATTGTCGATTCTTACCTCAATTCGTATGAAATCTGAAATCCGTTTGTAGATTGTTGTTGTATTCCTTGATATCTTTCCGAAAACGTATAATTCTCAAAAATATGACGGTCGGTTTGTGAGATAACTTAGAAAGATGTAGAGAGAACTTCTAGAGAGATAAAGTAGTGAGATAGTGTAAAATAGAAAAATGAAGCCTATTTCCCTTTATATACAACTTTCGTCATTTTTGCACATTTCACCACTCGAACTAACCGGTTCCATAAAATACTGATGTAATCTTAGAATTATCATAAATAACTTTTTAATTCCTTAATATTCCATAACAATGATTCTGAGTTCAATTTTCTTAAAAATAGCAACAAACTTCTAAATAACCCAAATACATAATAATTGCTTAATTTTAACTTAAACATATATTTTCCACTTAATTAACCAAAATACATTAAAATAAATCCGAGGATGTTACATGATATACTTGATCAAGTGTGATAGTCTCATTAGTAATCACTCCTGTTCCAGTGATATTTCCTCCTTTATTCCCGGCAAATGATACAAAACCCTTGTTCCCTCCCTTGAATTTTGTGAGTAGACTCCTTTCCCTAGTCATGTGTCTTGAGCAACCACTGTCGACGAACCACTTGTTGTTTAGACCTGTATTTAGCTCCTGCAATAAAAGAAAACAAGTTAGTTATCACAGGGAACCCAAGCCATGACAGACTTGGTAATACCGTTCTCATCCACATACTTGAACTCCTTCAAAAACCCATCTCTCCGTTCAGGTGACTTGGGTGTTTGATTGAGAACCTGTTGTGGTGCAGAGTGATTTAAATTCACCCTTGGCCATTGATTAGGCATTTGCTGTGGAGCCCTCGAATAATTTTTATTATAGGGCATTTCAGATTGATATCCCTGGGCTCTACCTGGTGTCTGATGTCTAACAGGATTGTGTGACCCTGCACATAATTTCTGTATGCTGCAACAAATGAAGCCAAAAGATTCAGATGAGATTCAGCTGATTGTGCACTCATAGGCATCTTTGTGTACGGTTGAGAAATAGATGCTGATTGAGTCGGTTTCTCTTCCGGTTTGGAATACCCTAAGAAAGCCCGGCTGCCTGAGTCTTCTACTTCTACTGGAGTCGATGATTCGCCCGTGTAGAATGCTGTAGCTGTCTTTAGTTCACTCGCGACTGAAGGTTTGGACTTCCCAAAATACATGTCCGGATCTTGTACTTGGTCATATTCCCATTCCTTCTTGAGCAACTAAAAGTTATAAGCCCTCAGCGTTCCTATGACTCCTTCAAGAGTTAGAGTCTCAAATTTCTCTTCATCATGCTTTATCAGTACTACGTACATCTCCCATTTTGCTGGTAAAGCATCAAGAAGTTTCTCAATCTTCTCTAATTCATGATACTGGACATCGTGATTATCTAACTCTGTCAACAAGTGATAGAACCTTGTGATAGTCTCATCAAGCTTTTTCGTTTTTCAGTGCCTTGAAAATTACGAACTGCTGCTTGAGCATCTCGGTTCTACCCTTCCGAACCCTCAGATTTCCCTCACACCGTTTCTCGAGCGCATCCTACAACTCTTTCGCGGTTCGATGATTCCTGAATGTGTGTAGAATTTCCTGAGTTAGTGCCATGCGAATGATAGAAAACGCTCTGTTCTCAGCCTCATATAGTTTCTTGTCGTCATCCTTCATCTTCTGATAAGTTAGGACTCGCTGACGACCTTCAAACTCGTGAGTTGGTGGAATGTATCCCTCGTCGATACAGATCCACATTCGCATGTCATTAAAACGAGCAAAGTCGACAAATCTATCCTTCCACAAGTAATAATCTTCCAACCTCATTAGCTTGGGTGGTGAATTTGCCTTACCGACTTCTTGGTCCATTTCGATAAACTTTTGCAAACTGGTCATTTTTTCTAAACTTTTTGAATCAGAACTTAATTAATTTAATTTGTAATTAATATAAATCAACCCTTTCGAACTTAGGTAAGTTCGAATTTGATTAATATTAAATTCGTTTGAAATTAAATTCGAAATCACCAAATTCGAAAATATGACAAATTCGAAATCTGACAAATTCGAATGCTAGCAAATTCGAATCTCAGCCAAAATCAAATGAAACCGTAAATTAAATTCGAGAGGAGCGTATACTCTGTCAAATTCGAATTTCTGACAAATTCGAACAAACCCTAATACCTCCTATGTTCGAGTGCCGCAAGTTTGAAAAACGGCCAAAAGATTGATTTTTTTTTTCAACTTTTCAGTTTAAACCAAAGTTTTTAGGATTAAAAGCTATGATTTCGACCAAATTGATGAACTAATATGAACTTTTCCCCGTTATCTTGCTTGTATAACTCGAAAATCTAACCAAGAAGTGATTTTTCCGTCCAAAATCGTCAAGAAACCACATATGTTGTTTGTGAACACGAAGAACACCACGAACACCCTAATGACTTTGATACCACTTGTATGGTCGCCTTCCTACGGATCCTATCTTGACGCGACACCGTCCAACGAGTGCGGAATCCTCGTTAGCGGCTTGACGGATAGACCACGCACACGAAACACGGAGACAGACACTGTGATAGACGAACACTGGAACGTCCCGACACGTGATTCTCTCCAAGAACGAACTCTCAAAACACCTTGCAATATCGAGATCGCCTCTGCACTAAACCAAATTCGAATTCCGCAAAAGCTCTGCTAAAACTCTGCAAAAGTTGTTAATTAAAAACGAATTAACCCAATAGAAATCCAAATAGAAATCAAATCCCAATAGAAATCATTTTGGACCATTGATGTGCCCTACTCGGCGAGTTATCCTCCAAGTCTCCATAAATTGTTGTGTTTATACCCATGCACAAACCCAATACCTTTCCAATATCAAATACAACCTCTTAAACGTTTTAAAATATAGTTGTTTTGCATTATTTAGCTACAATTAACATATATAAACATTCTTTAACACTTGGATCATCCTTTAAGGTACCAAATCTTCACTCTTTTATGCAATACTAGCAGTGTACCCGCACAAAGCGGTGACAACGACAATGAACAACTTCTATTATGGTTTGCATAGTAGCATATCATTCTTGTGTTTTCTCGATTCAAGATTACCCAAGTTTGCCAAATTACAATTCTAAAGGCCAATATATTCAATATCATGATTAATAATACCAACCATAAAACTTATCATAATATTTGACACTCATTTTCTCAGTATTACTACTTAACTTGTAATTATTTTATGTTGGCTATATTCGAGTGTTATGTTCACACACCAATACCAGAACTCATAAAACTTGACAGTGTATATGTTTGGTGTAGTATAGGTCATCAAAATGCCACTTAAAGGTCGAAAATTAAGGTTTAACCCTCCAAACTAAAAGCTAACTTAGGTTTTTGCTCCCAACCTATAAGCAATACACTATTCATGGATTTATAAGTTTAGTATCTTATATAATAAAAAAGAACATTAGATGCCTATGTGTCATATCCACATTTCACCAGAAAAGATAAATAAAAGTTAGATGCCTATCGCCTCTATCTATGACACACGATTCACTTCTAACTTCGGGATTGACTAGGGACTCAAATTCAAATGAGCACTGCCTACAATCCTTAACTGACAGACAAGAAGAACGAACCATTCTTACCTTGGAGGATATGCTTTGAGCTTGCATGTTGGAAATGGGTGGAGATTGGGATGACTACCTATCGCTTGTGGACTTTTTATATAATAACAACTATCACTCCTCGATAAAGATGACACCGTTTCAAGCCTTATACAGTCGGAAATGCCAAACTTTGACTTGTTGGCAAGAAACTTATGAGACTCTGATAGTTGGCCTAACAAGGTTGCACAAAATCAACATGCCAAAACCTTACCACAACACAAAGTCATCAAAAATGCTATCACGATCACACCATATGCCAATGGATTTCAAGACAATGACTGAGCAATGCTAAAGGTGTCTTGACGAGTCATCCTCTAGGTATGCATAATCTGTTCTGTTGTACCTTGCACGAACCCTATACCTTCCCAATACCAATTTTAGCGTCTTAAACATTATGAAACATATTTTTTATGCATTATTAAGATACTTTTAACGAATCTTCACTTTTTTAAGCAATAATATTAGTGTAACCATGCAAAGCGACCACAACGACAATGAACAGTTTCTATTATGCTTTGTATATTAACATATCATTCTTGTGTTTTCTCGATTCACACTACAATATCAAATAAATATTAGTTTGAGCATTCTTAATCCTTTCCCACGATCAAAGGATTTTAAAATGCTTGTGATTTGTACACAACAATTTATTTTCCATTAAAATCCACACAATTATTTTTATGGATTTAAAATATGGATTTCAAAATCCTTTAAGCACAGAAGTTGAATCGGTACAAATTGGGTTATATTGAAGAAGGTTGTTTTGAATTGTTAAATGATTTAACCTCCTTAAGCAAGTCACCGCCAGTAGATCTAAATAGAAGCCTCTTCAAATTAATGATTCACCCATAGAAAGGAACATGACATTGTGATGAAGTTGACTCATACGCTTGAGAAATTACAAAACGCTTTTGGTGGTCAGCTAAAAAAAATGAGCCGGGCGTTGGTATGTTTCTTGATGTACCCAATAATTTTAAGGACAATACTTAATTATATGATTCAAAATTAATTTCTCAGCTATGATTTATTCCATGCAATATGTTAAGAACACACTTCTCACAAGTTTTTAATCTCAACTCAGCAGTGTTTGTATCAGTCAAATGTAGAGATGTTAACAAACTGTATACTAACCGAATGACTCAAAAATCATATTAAGGGATGAAACATGTATGATGGGATTGATCGAGAATTGGTTTTAATGTAAATGTTAATTATTCCTTACAATCTTTATCAAATGAAGAAGATCAGAGAATAATAAAGAATGAGTTGGAAAAGCTTGTGAACTAAAACAATTTGAATCTCTCGAATCATTTGTGCCAAACATACCCTAAGATTACATGCCTTTATTTCCCATATATGTTGTCTGGCTAACTACAAATCAAATATCTAACTGAAATGTTTTATGGAAGTAAATGGGAAAAATGTTTGTTTTTCCTATTACACACCATAGACAGAAAATGAACGAAATAGAAAAGATCATTTCAAATAGGTTCTACAAAAAGGGAGAAATCCTCTTGGTGTTACTTTCACTTCACCTGACACTTACCATTTATAACAGAGTTTGTAAATCAGAAACATCATTTTACAATAGAATTTGTAAACCAGAAACATCATGAACCTACCCAACAAACGTCATGAACCTAGCCAACTGAAGAAACTCGCAACCGCCATCCCTTAAGAAAACAAAATGAAAAAATGTTTTAATTAACAAATATGCCTGTTAGAAACCATAATTTGAATCTTTGATGAACAAAATTTTATATTGAGTATTGACTGCATTGTTAAAATGGGTTCACGAAACAGAACCTTGCATTTCACATTGACCCTAAGGCAGCTTGTCCAACTCATTTCAAGATTTTCCAATCAACAATGTCAACAAATGCATCGTTTCTTGCAAACTGTCTTCAAAAGTAGCGTCAGTTTGAACCGTTTGTCATTCTTGATCCTTTTGAAGAAGCGAGTGGCTCCATTATTTTAAACACAGAAAAATTGCAAATGACCGTATGGAAGTATACTTAAGCTAAAATCACATACAGTAAGGGGGCGCTTGGTTCGCAAAAATTGTTTTCAGAAGGAATAGAAATTGACAAAGGAATGAAAAGCTGAAAGGAATGGAATTCATTCCTTGTTGTTTGGATAACAGGAATGGAATAAAATGAATTTATTCTCCTATCCTTGTTATTTTTCTATTTAGTTTGTAAAGTGGGATGAGATTGGTGGGTGTACGGTAGGTAGGGTAAGATTGTGTGGGGGTAGGATAGGGTTGATGGGGGTAGGTGGGGTGTGTATTGTTAGGTAGGGTAAGGAAGGTAAGTGTGAGTGGGTGAGGTAAATTAAGGTAGTATGGGTTAGTAGGTGAGGATAGGATTAGGGTGGGGTGGGTATGGATAGGTAGGATAGTGGTGGGTGGTATATTGTGGAGTATGGTTAAGTAAGGTAGGGTGGGTAGGACTGGGTAAGGTGCGATGGGATGGGATGGGTGGGGGTAGGATAGGGTTGAGTAGGATGGATGGGTAGGGTAGGGTATGGTAAGTGAGGGTAAGATTGGGGTGGGGTATTTAGGGGTGGCTGGAGTACGGTTATGTAGGGTAGGGTGGGTGGTTGAGTTGGGTAAAGTAGGGATGGGGTGGTGGGTTGGATAGGGTAGGATGGGGTGGAGTAGGATGTGTGGGTGAGTGGGGTATGGTAGGTGAGGATAGGAGTGGGATGGGACGGGGTGGGGTGTGGTAGGGTGGGGTATAGTTCATGCTTACACACTCACACTACAAATGAACCACTCTAAATCACCAATAAAGATCCCAAAAAATCAAGAATAGATATTTAGATTGTTACATTCGAGAATTTGTATGCGAGGAAAGTTCACGCTCTCACAGTCACACTAAAAAAAAAAACTTCGCCTCTTTGAAGTTGTAGTTTGTGAGATCCAGAGAAGAACGGGGGTTCGATCCATATCCCCCAAAGTAGCCCCTTTTAGTGCCATAAACTTCTGGAAATTGAAGAATGTATAATGGTCTTTTCTCTTCGACACACTGTAAAACCTTAGTGCTAACCCAATAGATTTTATTTGAAAATGCAAACCACATTGAACAGTCTGCCAATGTTATGCCACTTTTTAGTTATACGATGTATATAATTTCTCAGAACAGGTGGCTGACCGATATATAGATATTCATGACTACTATTTTAAGACCCGTTCCCAAGTTGCAATAAAATAACAATTATAACTAAGATAGATTAGAATAAATGACAATGCGGAATTAAATTACAATGTTAGGATAATCTTATAACAAGTTTATAACAAATATATAAAAGTGTAGAACTACAATATTAAAGGGTACAAGGACCCTAGTCTATGACATAACCACAATACACAATACTAATTCTACCTAAACCACCACATTAAATGTCTTCACTCTGTACCAAAGTGCAGTTTGGGTAGTGATCTACTGACTTCAACTTGAACTTGCAGTACTTAAGAACTTGGTCCGACTTGACCTTTTCCTTTGTCTTATTCTGTAAAAGATTCAACAACAAATGTAAGTGTTGGCTTAGTGAGTTTATAGATTTAAGAGTTAACATGCCATTTAAAATAAGAGGGACATATACGGACATAAGCGTGATTTAATAGGGCTGCCAGTATCAGCCACACCTAGTGAGACATAGGACATCGGACAAGATGATGTCTAATCCCATACACACGCTGAGGTGGAAGTTATCCACATTATATTGGGCCAACTAAAAGCAATCAAGACAATGAATAAAAGATAGAAACAAAATCATATGTTAGACATAACTGAATAGTAGAAAGGACATAATACGTGACAAATGATATTAAAAGGGTTATCATGATTCACAGGGCAATACGCTACCACAGTGTGCACCGATCACATTCTAGCTTAAAACTAAAGGGCTTCCCAATAAAAGCTAGAACAACAATATGTCTCACAGAAAGACAAACATGCATGCTGATATCTCTATAACTCACAAATTTACTGTTATGTGTCTCTGATTGTTTATTCTGAATTTTATTAGTGAACTATTCCACTATCTAAGTTTTCTTATTCTGCTTGGACTTATGGACTTTACTTCACTTTCAATATCTCTGATTGGACTTTATTTGTTGCTTTATAGACTTTTAAGCACTTTATATGCTTTGACTTCTAACAGTTAGATTGACAGAACCTGTTCATTAGGTGACATTTCACATTGGCATGAGCTTTATAGACTTTAAATGACATTAATAAATGATCATGACATGATTATATCATTATATATCTTATTTATGACATTTAGATGTTCATTAGACTTGCTTTATCAAGATTATAAGCTTTATGAATTTCATGAACATGTGTGACATTTGATGGATTTTCATTTGACTTGAATTTACATATGACTGAATTGAATGACATGATATTATTTAAACAATCTATTTATACACAAAGATATGAATGACGTGTGATTTATAATAAAATAGGGGCTTGGGCCTAGGACATAGGTCTTGGGACTAAGTTCAAAGCCACACACATTGCTTATTTTACTTGTTATTATGACTTAAAACATGTACACATTAGTCATTACTTATTTATACTTTATGATGCATTTGTCTTATACTTAATCACATGATTTCATGTCACTTTATGCATGAAATAAGAACATGCACTTCACACACAAGATTTACTATGTTTTTAATGATTTTGGACAACATGAAATAAGTCTCAGGAACTTTAGTGACAAAAGTCATGGTTATATGCTCCCACTTCTACTCAGGATTAGAGATTAATTGCGTATTTCCTTAGGGCTTTTGGTGTTCTGCCTTTACCATCTGATAGATTCTGCATCTTTCAACATAAGTACAATATCTTTCTTCATTCATGGCCACCAATAATGAGCTTTAAGATCAAAATACATCTTTGAGCTTCCAAGATGAACAAACAATTTGGATTTGTGGGCTTAAACAAAAGAGTGTTGCAAACAAAACCATACTTTGAAATCCAGATCCGGTGTCCAATGAGACACCAAGTCCCAAATGGTTCACAGATACAACTGAAGTTGCCCTTTTAGATCTTTAGATTAAAGATTCTCTTCCTTCAATGCTTTAGCTTGAGTAGATCTGATATCCTCTAGAAGCATAGAAGAGAATACAATTGGAGTTAGGGCATAACAACACTTTTCAGGATAAAATTTTCTACTCAACACATCCGCAACCACATTGGCTTTACCGGGATGGTAGAGGATCTCACAGTCAGTCCTTGATCAATTCCAAGGACTGTCTCTGTTTCATGATCACACCCTTTTAAGTAAACAAGTACTTCAGACTTTTATGGTCAGTATAAAGCTGACACTTAGTACCATACGTGACGCCAGATTTTCGATGCAAAGGTAACAACAGCTAACTCAAGATCATGAGTTGGTGCACTTTTCTCATAGTCTTTCAATTGCCTTGAAGTGTAGCTGATGACTTTACCCCTTTGCATGAGTACACACACAACATCAGTACCAGATGCATCACTATAGACCACGAAGTCATCATTTCCTTCTGGTAAAGCTATGACTGGCTCTTGGACAAGTTATTGTTTCAGAACAGAAAAGGCTTCTTACTGTTTATCAGACCATACTAAAGGAGTATTCTTTCGTGTCAACATTGAAGTCTTTTATGAATCGCTGGTAGTTACCAGCCAATCCATGACTACTTCTAATCTCAGAGGCATTGCGAGGCTCTTACCACTTTTGGACAACCTCGATTTTAGACAGATCAACAGAGATACCTTCGCTAGATATGACATCGCCAAAGAATTGAATCCAAAATATAACAAGTTTTTACAGAGACAAAGAACGCTTAAGGAATTTATCTAAACATAAAAATATTTATACATGTCTGAGCCAGAATTCACACTTTGAAAATGTTGCATAAAGTCTTTCTTTTCTTAGCAACTCTAGCAATTGACGCAGATGGACAGAATGTTCAAATTCCTTCTTAGAAAAGATCAAAATAGCGTCTATGAATATAAAAACTTATTTATCCAAAATCGGTCTGCATACGCGATTCATGAGATCCATGAACCTGGCTGGTGCATTGGTCAGACCGAATGACATTACAAGAAATTCGTAATGACCATACCTTGTATGGAAAGCTATCTTTACGATATCCTCATCTTTGACCTCAACTGATGATACCCTAAATATAGATCAATTTTAGATAAGTTGCTTTTTCCCTGTAACTGATCAAGTAGATCATTGATTCTAGGTAGAGGATACTTATTTTTAATGGTCACTTTGTTCAGTTCCCGGAAATCGATGCACATACGGAAAGTTCGGTCTTTCTTCATGACGAAGAGAACAGGTGCACCCCACGGTGATAAACTAGGTATGATAAAACCTTTCTCTAATAGTTCTTGCAATTGTTTTGACATTTCCTCCATTTCTGTAGGTGCAAGTCTGTATGGAGATTTAGCTATTGGAGCAGCACCACGAACAAGATCAATGCCAAACTCAACTTGTCGTTCTGGTGGCACTCTATAGATATCATCCGGAATTACCACTGGAAACTTACAGATGATTGGGACATCCGAAATGGATTTCTTTTGAACATTGGAGGTGGTGTCAGAAACAACGTAACAAAAATACGACTCGTGGCATTTCGACAAATACTTACAAACTTTTTCAATAAAAACAAAACAATGAGCACTTTTGCATTTGTCGCCCTTGATGTACAGTGACGTCCGTCTGGTGACTTAAGTCTGATCATTCGACGACTGCAGACGATTAACCAATCCATGCTGATGTGACATCGAATTCTTTCAATGGAATAGGATAAGGTGAAAGTTGAAGACAATGTCATTAACGAGAAAAGTACGGTTACGATAAACAGAATCAACCATAACAAAGTTATTACTAGCTGTTTCAATATCATGGATAGTAGATAGCTTTGCAGGAGACTTAGATAACTGACGTGCAAATGTTGTAGAGATAAAAGAACGGCTCAGACCAGAATCAAACAATACAAGAGCAGGTATTGAGTTTAAGAAAAAACATACCCGTAACAACATCTGTCATTTCCTTTGCTTCCTCGGCTGTGATCTGAAAGGCACAGGTTCTAGCAGACGGAGTTGCAACAGTGATTCTCATTATTAAACCTCCAACATATGACTGTTCTTGACTTTTGTTTCTGTTAGTGTATGGTGTGTCAAGATGACATCACTATTTCATAATGGCAGATTTCATAAACACTTGAGGGTCACACCGATGAGCACAACTGAATAAATGCAATCAAACTAATGAATAAATGATATTGGATATTATTTATGACATGAATCGATTAATTAGATTAAACTAAATAATGGGTGATTAATATATCTCAAAGTACAGGGACTGATGGGCCATCGTTGTGACCCACCGATTTAATCCTTAAATCCACTATTTAGCTAGAGAAGTAAGGGTCGAATCCACAGGGAGTGTGGTCGTAATTAGGATTAGGTTATAAGCCTTATAAGTTTAAGTTTATTGAAAGCATTTAAATTGTGAAATTGTGGATTTGAATGAGTTGTTTAGAGTAATGATTTGCTATTGCTTGTAACTAAAATTAAGAACGAAGTAACTAACGAAGAAGATAAACAATCAAGAGACGAATAACCATTCACGGAATCGCTACGGCATAAGTATTACTCACTATAATTTCATGCAACGATCACATAGACATAATCAATTGCGCGACCAATTTAATCAAATGTATTTTAACCAATAACTCTCGGCATAGTGTATGCAACATTAATACTCGTCTTAATCCCTAAACTAATGGACTCGGCAAGAATAATAACACCACTATAAACTATCTTGATTTTACCAATCGCAACACATAATCATAATCATAGCCAAATGTTTATCATTTGCATACACATAATAGATCTAGCTCAATACAAATACATCAAAACATAAGAAATTAAAGAAAAGTAAACTTAGTCGTAGATCCTCCGCAAACGGCTAACGGGATTAGCCGCTCATCGTATGCTCGTCACAATCACAGATCTGAGCCATTGGGAAGCTTGCGAACAACCGTCTTCGTTCTCGTATCGTAGATCCACTCCGGCAAAGCTTCGCCACACTTGCACACACGTCGGGACTCTTCTCCAAAGCTGCCCATTCACTCCAATTTATAGGGAATCGAGATTAGGGTTCACAGGGTTGAAAAACGCGTTTTGGCGCCGCACCAGCGCAAGCCAGGCGCAGGCCTGCGCCCGGATGCGGCTAGGGTTTAGCTGGCGTGTGTTGGAACGTATCTGGACAGTTTGGGCGCTATGTGGAGCGTAGGGTGGCGCAGACCTGCGCCCCCCTCAGCTCGATTTGCTCTGAATTCTATCAGATTGCTTCTTTTATCATCTTGGCCCTGAAATACAAACATGGAGTAATAATATGGATTTTATGAAGTATCGGTGCTTAAAATGATCATAATATGACTCAGAAACCATATAAGTTATAGACTTATTAGGGACTAAAAGTGAAATATTAGATATTGTAGTAATTTAATTGTCACTAGAAGATAATCTTCTTCTCTTTTATTGTCTCCATCTTCTCCATTTCTCCATTTTTGGAGAATGAAACCGACAATGCGTTTATGTTGAATTGTTTAGTAAATGCTCCAATCTTTTAGTACGTTGTTATATGATCAAAATGGAGCAAATATGCAACTACCTTGGTAGTTTGTGTTAGTTTGAGTTAGTTTTGGTTGAAATCCAATTTACGGCTCAAATGGAGCCTTGGATCAATCAGTTGTATTGGGTATGTTTTGGAAGCTCAAAATGAGCTCAAAAGTGTTAAAATATGTTATATGATTGATCCCAAGTGTTGGTATTAAGTTTGAATGAGTTTTGGAATTTTGGGTGTAAAACCCAGAAGGGGAAGAAGTGTAGGTCTGTGTGTGAGTGACCAGGCGACTCGATGAGTCGAAACCTACCATCCAAAAATTTGATTTTGAGCTACGGGGTCCTACGCTAACATCTAACATTCTAAAATACATATAAATTAAGTGTTTAAAGGGATCTAAAGTTTAATTCTTCATTCGGGTATCATAGAGTCCCAAAATGGATTAAGGCCTTCGGTTTGGAACCCGAAATGTATTTGGAAAGGTTTTAAAGTTGTTGAGAGCTTTCAACCTCTATGTTGGGATCCAACACTTGTTTACAACTCTTATTGTAAGAGTTTAGTTGTTTCTGAAGTTGGAACATGAATCCGAGTTTGTTGGGTACCAGAATGACCCGAAAATCTCACGTCGTTACCCGAACTCACATTCAGAGAACATTTGGACTTAAGTTGGGGGCTTATATATTTGTTATGCAAAATTTATGTAGGTCAATCAGATCATTGAAGCCTATTCGAAAAAGCTTTTGCCTATTTAGGCATTTGTGAGGCGAATTGGGAAGCCAGGGCAACGTACATATGGGGGCATATATATGGTGAGTACGTGTTTAAAAGTTATTATTAGCCAATCACTGTGAGTTTTAGGACTAACGTAAAAGAATGATTACATGTTAATTTTTGTTTATGTAACAACCCGAACTTTGCTTAGCATTAAAATGACTAGTTTAATGTTAATTAACACAATCAAGGTCTCACTTGTGGGTGCACGCTGCCGCTCATCGTCTCCCGACCACCATCGCAACCGACGAAACAATCAGCCACACGTCACCGACGCAGTTGGCCACACCCCCACCCGTGCAATCGGTGCCGTTCCTTGACTTCAATCTACCTCATGATGTTTGCGGTTTCGTAAGTCACATTTGTATATCTCCTTTCACGCTTCTTATTTGTTGTTTAAGTCATTCTTATTTGTTGTTTAAATATCTCTATGTCACGCTTTGTTGCTTCTCTTGTGTTATGATTTGTTGTTTACTCTTAACATTTTTTTTACTTTTGATGCAAGTTTGTTATAGTCTTTCCTTGTGAAATCGATTTAGGCATTATCGGTCTGCTTTGCATCTGGTATAATATCGTTTGATTGAATTCATTTATCCATTTCTAGATCTAAGTTTTGTGTATGAGAATTATGGATTTCTCAGTTTGAATTTTTCTAAATTCGTTTGTGATTTGTATAATATTATGAATTCGTTGTATTCCATTTGGATTTAAACTCGTTTCTTGTTTCTAAGTATCAGAATATCATCTGAGCAGGTGGTGGCCACAACTTGGTGGCAGGAGGACAGACTTGGTGTGGCGTTAACGACATTTCAACATTTTGTGTTTAAGCTATGTATACCACTTCTTGGATGGGAATTGTCTTAAAAATATTTGTACTTGTAAAAATATGAATTAGTGATTTACGTTTATTGTAGTTGACATATATAATGCGGCTGGGGTGACAAATGATAAGTTATTAAATTTTCTACTATGTCAATGTCTATCTGTATTCGAATCACTTGTATTTGTGGGTTAAAAATTATTTATTTATTTCTTAAAAATATATTGTGTACATGTCTTTTCATTTAAAATCCTATTTATTTTGAAGAAATTGTTTGCCCATAGTGATAGCTTGTTAGGCACAAAAAGGCTTCAGTCAAACCTGCTCTACATCTGAGGGGGAGATTTTATAATCAAACCTGTTGATACATTTGTAGGTTGAATTTAAGGCCTGTTATATGCCTTATTGAAACCTGAAAATGATTTGCAATATCAGTCTAAAGCTGTTCTATACGTTGCATGTGTTGCAACCAAAACAGTTTGTCCAAGCTGATCAGTCTGCTGATCAGGCTGGACATAAACTGTCTACGCTGCTCTACACTGTTGAGCAGCTTGGGCATTTTTAAAGTGTTCTGTTCTTTGTGAACAGAACCTGTTCTTTGTGAACAGGCTAAACACTTTATGGAATTTGTTTCCAAGTCATCATGTATTGTTTTTAACTACCAGATCAGTTTACACAGTTGAAGACAAAGTGGAAAGCAGAACCGCTCAGCCTGCCCAAGCTGTTCTGTTACATGAAGACAAACGGATATTTGAAAAAGGGTGACAGACCTTTTTCTTATATCAAAATAGGCCTTACAAGGAAGAAAGACGCAAAGTTGACATTCCTAAAATGGTTAAAGGCAATGCAACAGTAGAAAGTAAAAAGACAAAAGTTCTGCACAAGAGAAGGCAAGTCTGCTTTTCAGAAAAGTGCAGAAAAGTTATATTGTCTTTTCAAACAAGACTTCTCCTTTTTCATTCTGCCCAATGAAGATGTTTCTCTTAGATCCTCTAAGTGAGTATAAAAGGAAGCTTCTAAGGTCAGAAAGAATGTGAAGAAAGCTAAGTGCTTAAACCAAGAGTGAACGTGCAAGTGTGATATTCATGCATGCAAATCTTCTGTAAACAAGCTTCTGTGTGTCTAAGCTGTTTACCAAAGCTGTTCCTTAAAGTCTTGTAAAATACAGTGAGTGCATCTTAGTGAGTGTGTTCATTGTAATCTAGTTTGAGTGTGTCTTAGACTAGAAACCATACTGTTGTATTCTGTCATCTCAGCTTGAACAATTCCGCAGTCAAGCTTGTTTGTAATTAACATTTGTTGATAATACATACAAACATTGAGAAAAAGAGTGTGTAGTTTTTAAATACTGTATTCACCCCCCCCCTCTACAGTTTATTACTATATACTTTGGGAACCTTTCGGGACCTACAACTGGTATCAGAGCTGTTTAGAGTGTGTGTCATTCTAGATCTCTCATAATCCCAAGTTTCCATGGACAACAGTGCTGCAAACTCTTCTTACTATGACAATGGCTCTATGGGCAAGCCTCCAAAATTTAATCATCAAAACTTCTCTGGTTGGAAGTGCAGAATGATGCTCTATTTAGAGAATCTGGATGTACAACTGCCAGAGATAGTGATGGAGGGTCCCTATGTGCCAACCTCTGTTACTACAATAACTCCAGCGGTTGAAGGAGCTGCTCCGGAAATCAGGACCTTTGAGAAAGCAAAAGCTCAATGGTCTGATGAAGACAAGAGAATGGTAGCTCTGGATGCAAAGGCCAGAAACAACCTGGTCATTTCTCTTCCTGATGATGTGTTCAAGCAGGTTGAGAAGATGAAGACTGCAAAGGAGATGTGGGATACTCTGTGTACCGTCTATGATGGACCCACAATCACACTGGACAACAGGATTAACAATCTTGTTAGACAGTATGAACTCTACTTTGCCAAACCAAAGGAGTCTCTCACAGAAACCTACACCAGGTTCACTGCTCTGGTGAATGATCTCAAAGCTGTTGGGATCACCAAGGACAGTCTTACTTTGGTGAACAAGTTTCTGGACATTTTACCTGAGGAGTGGAACTATTTCTCAACCATCCTAAGAAACTCAGGTACTATCAGAAGTATGGATCTGGTCAATCTGTATGGATCCTTACTGAATGATGAACAATCAAGGCAGCAAAAGAGGAATGCCTTGGAAATGTCCAGAAGAGGTACTGCCTTTGTGGCTAATGTGAGACAGTCTGTTAATCAGGTGAGTGATGTGTTCACTCAACCTGATCAACAGGATGATGATAATGAGGAGGTGTCTGAAGAAGAAGAGGCTGCAGATCTTACTGAACAAGATGATGAGCAAATGATAGCTATGCTTGTCAAAAAGTTCAGCAAGAGAAGATTTGGAAGAAGTATGCTACAAGGAAGTGCAAGTGCTGGCAAAAAGAAAGCATTTGACAAATCCAAGGCTGAGTGCTTCAAGTGTGGCAAAAC
>JAANYP010004292.1:0-115386 GCA_020465985.1 Centrapalus pauciflorus
CTGTGCCATAGCCAGTTTAGATCAGCATTTGTTATTGTGAGAAAACAGGTTTCAGTTGTGGGGTCAGCAGAATGCATATCCACAACATATACACCTTTCTTTCGTTGAGCACATAACACAACTTTGCCTTGGGGATCCAATATGTAACCCAGGTGCTCATCAAAGTTAACCTTGTAGCCAGCATCACACAGTTGACTTATGCTGACAAGGTTATGTTTTAGCCCAATCACATAGGCTACTCTTTTGAACACTGCAGCACCAGCTTTAAGAGTTCCATATCCCTCAGTGGATCCCTGTACATTGTCACCAAAGGTGACTTTTGGCCCTTTTTCAGGCCTGAGTTCACTCAGCAATTCTTTACAACCTGTCATGTGCCCTGAGCAGCCACTGTCCAGCAGCCACTGTCCAAGTACCAAACCTGGGAAGGTTGTTTTTCCTGCAGAGTGATAAGAGAATTATTAGTCATTTTTAGGGGAACTCATCACAGAGATGAGTTCTCCTACTTCATCAACATTTGTTGATGGACTTGAAATATCCACACTAATATTCCCTATTTGAATGGTATCAGCTTGAATACCACTTTCAGTGACTGTGACATTTCCAACACTGCTTGTAACCGCTGTGATGGAAACAACAGAGTCAACAGGCCTCATGTCCTCAAATTCAGGACAATCCTTGGCCAGATGTGTCTTCTTCCCACATTTGTAACATTTTCTATTTTTTGGGTTTTTGGAAGAAGATCTTTCAGATTCACATTCTGAGTTATTTTTGTTGATTCTTTCAGCAGTTTTAGCAGTTTTATTACTTTTTGTTGAATCACCAGCTTGAGTGGATAGTTCAATAGCCACAGCTTTGGCTGCCTCTTCTTTCCTCTTTTTAGGAGGACAGATGTCAAAGACAGGGAGCTTGATTGGCTTTTGAGCTTCCACAGGTTTGGGAAACTTATTCCCAAGTATCTCAGTTTGAGCAATGGCTTTGCCTTTGCCCCTACTGAATTGTGATTTATGCTGCCTATCAGCATATTCACCGTGTCTGGTTTTGAAAAGCTTATTCTTATTTAAAACCAGTTTACCACTATGATTTGAAAACTTATTTGAAATCATAGCAGTTTTGTTTTCAACATGAGACTTACCCTTGTTGAAAACAGGCTGCTTACCTTTTGAAAACTTGTTTTCAAAGTGTTTAGCATCAAAAGGATTAACACGCTTTTTACCATCAGCTTTGGACTCAAAACCTGTTTTGTCAACAGGTTTAGTATCCACAACTTCAGTTTGGACATGTTTTCCTTTCTTTTGCTTGTGTGAACCAGTAGAGCACTTAGCAGGCTGACTTGATGGAGAACAAATTCCAACATCAGCTTTTGAACTAAGTTCACACAAGCTGTCAGTGTTTTCCTTTCTTTTGCTTGTGTGAACCAGTAGAGCACTTAGCAGGCTGACTTGATGGAGAACAAATTCCAACATCAGCTTTTGAACTAAGTTCACACAAGCTGTCAGTGT
This sequence comes from Centrapalus pauciflorus, assembly GCA_020465985.1. Lineage (NCBI taxonomy): Eukaryota > Viridiplantae > Streptophyta > Magnoliopsida > Asterales > Asteraceae > Centrapalus > Centrapalus pauciflorus. Next base: position 1,500 of record JAANYP010004292.1, read on the forward strand.
TTTGAGGCCTGACAAACCTATTTGTTGAGATTAGTTTACCATTCACATTTTGAATGAATGTGTTTGGAAGTTCACCAAGAGTGGATAAATCTTCTTTCAGATTATTGATCTCAACAATGGAAGCTGCTGTGTCAAGATCCCCTCCAAGATAGGCTTGGATTTGTGCAGGAATCTGTTGACTTATACAATGGCTGACTTTTTGTGCAGATTGGCACCAAGAGTCAACTATCTTTTGAAGCTTAGCATGCTTTATATCTGTTTCTCTCTTTTCTTCCAGTAAAATAGAGTTGATGTGTTTTAATTCATCAAGCTCAGTTTCCAACTTATGGAAACTGTCCAGTTTACTGGATTTAGTTTTAAGATTAGTTTTAAGCTTAGAGATTTCAGATAGTAAAGCATCATGCTTCTCAACAGCAGCTTTTAGATCAACAAGCATATATTCAAACATTTTAACTTTTTCTTCAGAACTGTAAGCCATAAAATTTGGTACCTTATACATCATAGTAGGATTCCAGTTCTCTAAGCTGCTGAAAGCTTCAGCTTCAGCCATATCCTGTTTGAAACTACTTGTTGATGGGACACCAGTGTTGGCCATCAGACATTGATTGTCTTCTTCATCAGATGATGAATCAGATTCCTCCCAATCACAAGTCTCTGCCATAAGTCCCTTTTGGCGGTTGGAACCCACTGAGTTTTCCAACTTCCTCAGCTTAGCCATGGCTATAAGGTACTTAACCCTATAACCATCATCCTTGTTTGTCTTGTATGGTTTGGATGACTGACCAACAGCTTTTGACACACAGTCAGCAGCTATATGGCCAGTTTTGCCACATTTGAAACACTCAGCCTTGGATTTATCAAATGCCTTGGATTTATCAAATGCCTTCTTCATCTGACACCTCCTCCTTGTCATCATCCTGTTGATCAGGTTGAGTGAACACATCACTCACCTGATTTACAGGCTGTCTCACATTAGCCACAAAGGCTGCACCTCTTTTGGACATTTCCAAGGCATTTCTCTTTTGTTGCCTTGAGTGTTCATCATTCAGTAAGGATCCATACAGATTGACCAGATCCATACTTCTGATAGTACCTGAGTTCCTTAGACTTGTTGAGAAGTAATTCCACTCTTCAGGTAGAATGTCCAGAAATTTATTCACCAGAGTAAGACTATCCTTAGTGATCCCAACAGCCTTGAGATCATTCACTAGAGCAGTAAACCTGGTGTAGGTTTCAGTGAGAGTCTCCTTTGGTTTAGCAAAGAAGAGTTCATACTGTCTAACAAGATTGTTGATCCTGTTGTCCAGTGTGATTGTGGGTCCATCATAGACGGTACACAAAGTATCCCACATCTCTTTTGCTGTCTTCATTTTCTCAACCTGTTTGAACACATCATCAGGAAGAGAAATGACCAGGTTGTTCCTGGCCTTTGCATCCAGAGCCACCAGTCTCTTGTCTTCATCAGACCATTGAGCTTTAGCTTTCTCAAAGGTCCTGATTTCAGGAGCAGCTCCTTCAACCGCTGGAGTTATTGTAGTAACAGAGGTTGGCACATAGGGACCCTCCATCACTATCTCTGGTAGTTGGACATCCAGATTTTCAAAATAGAGCATCATTCTGCACTTCCAACCAGAGAAGTTTTGATGATTAAATTTTGGAGGTTTGCCCATAGAGCCATTGTCATAGTAAGAGGAACCTGCAGCACTGTTGTCCATGGAAACTTGGGAGAATGAGAGATCCAGAATGACACACACTCTAAACTGCTCTGATACCAGTTGTAGGTCCCGAGAGGTTCCCAAAGTATATAGCTTTAAGCTGTAGAGGGGGGGTGAATACAGCAAATTTAAAAACTACACACTATTTTCTCAATGTTTGTATGTATTATCAACAATTTGTTAATTACAAACAAGCTTGAATGCGGAATAGTTCAAGCTGAGATGACAGATACAACAGTATGTTCACTAGTCTAAGACAAACTCAAACTAGTATACAATGAATACACTCACTAAGAAGCACTCACTGTGTTTACAAGACTTAAGGGAACAGCTTATGTAAAACAGCTTAGACACACAGATACTGAATTACACAGCAGGCTTGCATGCATGAAAAACACACTTGCACGTTCACTCTTGGTTTCAGCACTTAGCTTTCTTCACACTTCTTTCTGTCCTTAGAAGCTTCCTTTTATACTCATTCAGAGGATCTAAGAGAAACATCTTCATTGGACGGAATGAAAAGGAGAAGTCTTGTTGAAAAGACAACATAACCTTTTCTGCACTTTTCTGAAAAGCAGACTTGTCTTCACATGTGCAGAACTTTTGTCTTTTTACTTTGTCTACTGTTGCATTGCCTTTAACTAATTTAGGAATGTCAACTTTGCGTGTTTCTTCCTTGTAAAGGCCTATTTTGATATAAGAAAAAGGTCTGTCACCCTTTTTCAAATAACCTTTTGTCTTCATGTTACAAAACAGCTTGGGCAGGCTGAGCAGTTCTGTTTTCCACTTTGTCTTCGACTTTGTAAACTGATCTTGCAGTCAAAAACAATACATGATGACTTGGAAACGTATTCCATAAAGTGTTTAGCCTGTTCACAAAGAACAGGTTCTGTTCACAAAGAACAGAACACTTCAAAATTGCCCAAGCTGCTCACCAGTGTAGAGCAGCGTAGACAGTTTATGTCCAGCCTGTTCAGCAGACAGAACAGCTTGGACAAACTGTCTTAGTTGCAACACATGCAACACATAGAACAGCTTTAGACTAATATTGCAAATCATCTTTAGGCTTTAATAAGGCATATAACAGGCCTTAAATTTAACCTTCAAATGCATCAACAGGTTTGATTATAAATCTCCCCCTCAGATGTAGAACAGGTTTGACTGAGGCCTTTTTGTGCCTAACAATACCTCCACTGCCCTATTAAACCACTTTTCATATACGATGCCTTTGCCACATCAAGGCCATACCCCATTCTTAAGAACGATGCTTGAGCCTCAGGAATCTCACGGTCTGGTGACACAACCATATTGTGCTTTTGAATAAACGCTCTATCCCCCATATCTGCACAATAAAGTGTACAAAATATTAGAATGAACAAAATAAAAATAAACTTGTTTAAATTCAAATTTGTTTTTATTGTGAACTTATGTAAGTTCAAAATCCAACACATATGAATTTCTACAAATTTGATTTAAAAATTATTCAAACATTTCGATTTTAACAGCAAATTCAAATAACATGTTCGAAACAAACCCTCATTCGAGTTTATTGGTATGTTCGAATTTAGTGACAAATTCGAAACCAAGAACAAACTCGAATGTCAGCAATTTAAAATCAAAACTCCAAGATTTAAACCAATTTAGACTTAGAAAATAACATTCATTAGTCCTAATAGGTTCTAATTGAAGATATTTGCTATTTATTTGAAGTTTCACCGGTTCAAACTTTGTGATTTTGAATTACAAAGTCCACACCATTAAAACCTCAAAATCGGTCGATTTTTGCACAAATTGAGTCTAAATACTTCCTAAATCTTGTATAAAGATGTTGATTATACCTAGATTTGGTAGTATACTCGAACACAAACGGACAAAACTTCGATTAACAGTTGAAAACTCGAAGGTATTAACTCGAAATCGCTCTGTATAAACTCGAAACACTAAATTCGAATGTATGTGAATAATGAATGTTCACTGTTGACCTATTTATACTAACCACCTTCGAATTTGTCTCCAAATTCGAACTTACTGCCAAATTCGAATGTAATGTTCTACTTTGGCTTAAATTCGAATATAATCTGAAAATTTTGAAAACTTTGAAAATCTTTGAATTAAATTCAACTTTTTCAACTTTTCCAACTTTTTCGTGTAACGAAACAAACTATGCAAAATTTATTTACCCTAAGCACAAGATTTTCACGCAATGTTTATTTATTCAACTAAAACGCATCCTCAGTAACTTTGACCTTTTTCCTAAATAAACTAAAATAAAATAAAATAAAATATAATATAATAAAATAAAGTAAGATAAAAATAAAGTAAAATAAAATAAAATAAAATGAAATTAAAATTTTTGAACAAAATTTAAACTTAAACTAATCTACATATTTTTAAAATTTACAACCTATACTTAACACTAACAGAATATTTTTGACGAAGTCAAAGAAAGGTTCAATCAGATAGCGGTGTCAAATACGCACTTTCAGTATTTTACTTTCACACTTAGGAATTTTTTTTTTCTTTTATTGTTTGTCGTGACACACATCTCTAGCCGATTGTTGGTATTATTTTCCCTTTAAACATGTTACACTTCGGAATATCCCTTGGCCTTTTTATTTATCAAGAAATTACCTTACGTGACACATACTTAGACATACTTTTATGATCAAGGCATACACACAATGATTATAACTTTTCGGTATTGCAAACTTTTTTTAAAAGGCAAACATCGGACACAGGTCTGTATTTACATACAATAGAGTGTCTTAGTTTGTCTTTAAGTTTATTTTTAAAGCTAGCAAGACAGCGGTGACAGGTCTATACCAACGTACAACAAAGCGACTTATCTTGCTAACTCGAGTCAAACCAGAGGCAACAGGTTTGTACTTACGTACAACAGAGTTACTTGTTTTGACTCTCAACTCAGTATCATGATTTTTCTATTCTTTTCGTTTCTTTAAGATGTATCTGATGTTGCTATACATCCCCCATAAAGTTTGCATACCTCATTTAGAATCAATGTCTGTGTGTCTCCAACATAAAAATTAAGACCATTTGGTCATACATTTAAGTTAGTGACACGTCTGACTTTTTCTTTAATATTTTATTAGCCTTGAGACTCCCTATATGTATTATGCCTACCAACATATCAGACTAGATAATGTATAACACTTAAAATTTTAGGTGCATTATGTGTGAAAGCTTAACACTTAGATATTGTAAAGACTGTGCTAATTTTCGTCACTTTGAACCTATGTATCTAAGACTTAACTCATTTTCTGATATTCTCGTTTTTTGAATTTTTTATGGTTTTCTCTATTTTTTTTTTTGTTTTTCATAAATAAGAGTAAGAAAATAAAATAACCTACTAACTTACTATAAAAGGTAAATATCCTAAGCTACTAAACTTACTATAAAAAGAAAGAAACTCTAATGCTATAAAAGGAAATAAACTCTACTAAGGTCAATTTACTCTGGATTACGAATTCCGTTTAGTTGAACTAAATACTCAAAACGTGACTTATCAAAAGCTTTGGTAAATAAATCCACATTATTATCATCCGTTGCAACTTTTACCAGCTTGATTAAGTTCTTTTCAGCACAATCACGAATAAAGTGATGTCTTATGTCTATGTGCTTGGTTTTACTGTGTTTAACTGGATTATTTGTTATTGCAATAGTTGACTGGTTATCTATCCTAATAGGAGTATGAGTATAAGTCAAACCGTAATCCCGCAATTGAACCTGTGAACAGCAACTACCCGCAGCAACATATTCGGCCTCGCACGTGGACACGGCTACCGAAGTCTGTTTCTTGCATTGCCAGGAAACGAGCCTCCCTCCTAGGAACTGACAACCTCCAGTTGTTGACTTGTGATTCAAGCTGCATCCGCCATAGTCTGAATCCGTGAACGCCTCCAATTCCAGATCACCCTCCGCGTGATACCAAAGTCCCAGCTTCGGTTTCAACTTGAGGTATCTCAGAATCCGCTTCACAGCTTTCATGTGCATTTATTTTGGATTAGCTTGAAACCTAGCACAAATACATACATCAAACATTATATCAGGTCTAGAAGCAGTTAAATACATAAGTGACCCAATCATGGCCTGATATAACGTTGGATCCATATCGGTATCACTTTCTGTACCTGGTCCAAGATTATGATTCACTTGAATCAGCGTGCTGAAGTGAGCTGTCAGCTTGGTTCCTTCCATCCCGAAGCGCTCTAAGATCTCGTAGACATACTTCGTCTGATGAATAAATATGCCCTCCTTCCTTTGTTCGACTTGCAAACCCAGAAAGAAGTTTAACTCACCCATCGCACTCATCTCAAACTTTGACTTCATCACCTTTTCAAAATCTGGGCACATCTGCTCGTCTGATGATCCAAAAATGATATCATCGACGTACACTTGTACCAAGATGAAATGTTCACCTTTTCGCTTCATGAACAACGTACTATCTATTCTCCCTCTTTCAAACCCGTTGTCTAAAAGATGATTGGATAGAGTTTTGTACCACGCCCTCGGTGCTTGATGTAATCCATACAAAGCCTTATCTAACCGATATACTCTGTCTGGATATTTCGGATCTGTAAACCCGGGCGGCTGTTCCACATATACCAGTTCCTTCACTTTCCCATAAAGGAAAGCACTCTTAACATCTAGTTGATAAACTTTAAAACCTTTGAAGGAAGCAAAAGCCAGAAACAAACGAATTGCTTCCAACCTTGCTACTGGCGTGAACACTTCATTGTAATCGATTTCTTCCTCTTGGTTGAAACCCTTTACCACAAGTCTTGCTTTGTTGCGAGTGACTATACCCCGATCATCTCTCTTGCACTTAAAAACCCATATGGTTCCTATTGCAACTTCTCCTCGAGGTAACGGAACTAACTCCCACACTTCTAGTTTCCTAAACTGTGATAGTTCTTCCTGCATCGCTTCAACCCAAGAGTTGTCTTTTAGTGCCATTTGCACATTTTTCGGCTCTACTTGCGAGATGAAACATGAGTAGAGGCAAGTATGAAAGGCCTCAAAGTCATTGATCATCGACAACAACACTGTGTTGTTATTCAAACTACTCCTAGTCCTCACACCAGCATTAGGATTTCCTATGATACTCTCAATAGGATGATTCTTATTAATCCTAGATGTCTCTATCTCGTCAACCCGAAGATTAACTCCCAAATTTGATCCTATCTCTCCTAACGGGGGGAAGACTTCAGACTCCACATTTTCTTCCTCATGGACACTATCTTCAGAGTTAGAATTTGTTGTCTGATTTTCATCTGTAGGCACTTCAGAATCATTTTCTTTTGGAGATCTATCTTCAGTTGATGTAGGCTCGGATGTTGATGGAAAGGTGGTCCTCGGAAAACTTTGACCTTCGTCGTTCAGATTCAATGACTACAAGTCCTGTTCGATTGTACCTGAATTTCCATCCAAAGGAATGTTAAATGACACAAACAATTTGTCATAATCAAATATCCATTCCGGACCAGTTTGGGGTTCATGTGTATAACTTGTGACTTCAATGTTATACACAATCTCTACTGTACCATTTGATTTATTAAAAACCCTTTTATTTGGTGAATTAGACACATAACCTAGAAAATAACCTTCGTCAGCCTTTTCACCAAACTTAGGTTGATGTTTTGTTTTCATTAAAGTACATGGTACCCCAAAAGGTTCGAAGCCAGTTAAATTTGGTGGCCTTTTATTCAAGACTTCATAACAGGTTTTGTTCAATGATTTGGTAGTAAGGACCCGGTTTAAAATATGGCACGCGGTATTCACTGCCTTCCCCCAAAACATGGTAGGAAGCTTTGAATCCGAAAGCATGGTCCTTGCTGCCTAAATCAAAGTCCTATTTTTCCGTTCAGCCACCCCATTTTGTTCTGGCTCATAAGGTGCACTAAATTGATGCACTATGCCCTTTGATAGGCAATATACACCAATAACTGTGTTTTTAAATTCTGTTCCATTATCACTTCTGATACGCTTAACCCTCGTTCCGTAAGAATTTTCCACTTGGTCTAAGAACCCGATGAGCTTGGTAGCCGTCTCGTCCTTTGTACCTAAAAAGAAAACCCAAGAAAAACGTGAGTAATCGTCGGTAATAACTAAACAGTACCAACTACCACCTATACTCCTTTTGTTGTTTGGTCCGAAGAGGTCCATATGTAACAAATCGAAGGTGGCAGCTATGGAGTTCTGAGTCTTGGACTTGTGTGCCTTCTTGTGTTGTTTTCCTTTCTTGCACGGTAGACACTTATCCTCAAACTGAAAACTCTTCATGGGAACACCTTGCACCAACCCATTTTTCGTAATATAAATCATCTTTCTTAGGTGCAAGTGTGCCATGCGTCTGTGCCATAAAACCGATTCTGTAACATCCGACATTAAACCAGGTTAGCAACTACGACCTAATTGGTATTTAATGGCCAATTATAACCTAATCAGTGGTCATTAGAAATTAATCAAAGTGATTAACAAGGTTCATGAAGAAATTCAACTCAATTAGAATCAAATTCATCGGTGCGATGAATCGGGAAATCAATTAATCCGATCGATTTTCGATATGAAGGATTAAATCAAATAAGTACATAATTAAATTATGTTTAGTGACACTAATCATACACTAATACAATTTCATAACATTAATTATGCAAGACTAAAACAATTCATTAAAACAATGCATCCAAAAGTATATTTATAAATTACAAGAAAAGGGAAATACAAGAATACATTTCTAAATACTTTTATACAAAAAAAATGAAATACATGTATAATACATGTATATGGCCAGCTATAGGCATGTGTTTTTAGGGGTTGACTTCTATTTTTCTTTAAACATAATCATTTTGCTAAAAGATGCACACAACCTCCATTTCTTTTTCATCATTTCATCACTTTTTCTCTTCTATAAATAGAGAGGCATTTCATATTTTAACCGCACCAAAAACTCTTCTTTCCCTCTCTAAAAACCGCATCCACACCCACACACGTCACAAACCTTTTCATTCTAGTGTTCTTGGTGAAATTCAAGTGTTCTTGGTGCATATCTTGCAAAGATTTCAACTTCTACTCAAAATCATACTCTAAAAACTTGAAAGTAAGTAAATACTAACTTATTTCATCTTACATTTATGTTTATATAAGTCTTGCATAATATATATAATCACGAACAACAACAAGTTTCATAAAAACTCGAGTTTATAAATTTCTAGTTTTTGATTTTAAGTTGTTTCTTTAAATGTGTTAATGAATATATGAACACATCATAAAAGTGTTAATATTATGAAAACAAGTGATATATATGTGTTTTATAACTTTTATAACTTTCATACAAGTAGTCTTTGAATAAACAACAAGAATCATAAGTTATTTCAAGTTTATAAACTGCGGATTTTCGGCAGAAAATTTATATCGACTTTGAAAAATCATAACTAATTCATAACTCAAAGAAAATGAGTTGATTCTTGTCTCAAAAGTTAGATCTATGTCTTAACTATTTTGGAGTTTAAGACCTCCAGAAATTATTTGGGAAACCGAAAGTTTGACAGCTCAAAAATGGCCAACATAGGGTTTTTAACGAGCTTTTTCACAAACCTAAACATCTCGAAAAATGGCCGTTCTTGATTCTAAAAATCCTTCGTATATAGTTGTTTAATGTCCTAGAAAACCAAAGCCTATAACATTTTGGAGCTTGGTCAAAAACAGCCTCAAAGTAGGCCGAAAAACCTCCGAAAAAGCTGGAAAATTATATATATGTAAACATGACGTTTTAAGTGGGTTTTATTTATAAACTTGTAATGTTGGGTGATTTAAGACATAAAAATCAATAAATATACATATTATCATATATTAGTTATATTAAGTCCTTATTATCATTTAGGACTCAGTTAAACACATCCGGTTTCATCACCCATCAAACAACGCAAACTTGCATTTTTGCACGTATTTTGCCATCACAAGCTCGCTGAGTCTTCATAGCCCCTATTTTCACTGGCTATTGGGGTGGAAATACATGCACTGTTTTCATATGGACATCAAAACTGTTTATTTCTTATATGTATTACATGTTTGGATCCATCAGCCCTCAAATCATGAACCGTTAATTGCATTTATTTGCAAGCGCGAATATATTATGGATAGATCTATTGGGAGTCATGTCCCCCATTCAGGTTAGTTCGGGTCGGCTAACAGCGAGTGCATATATATTCAACACACGGTATTACGTATGGGAATACTGCAAAGGGCAAACTCATCTTTAATTAAGCTTCGGTTGCATGATGGTTTACGTAATACATACACGGAATTTATAATTCAACTCATCTGATAATGTCCATACAACTGGTCTTTTTGCATAAACCTATGAGCTCACCAACAATATGTTGACGTATTTTAGCATGTATTTTCAGGTGTTTGAGACGTGCACATTTATCGGAAGTATTCCAAGGCTTCCGTTCATTTTGGAGTTGGATCATTTTCAAACTCGGAAATTTACATGCATCTTTCCGGATAAACTAAATCGGTGTATTTAAATCTTGGTATTTTAAGAACTACTTCGCTGTATTTTGGTTATGTAAAACAATATTTATATTTGAAGTTAAATCAATGTACTTTTGAAAACGTCCATATAGTGGTCGTTCGTTATGATTATGGTTACGCTTCCGCGACGTCACGCTTCGTTGCCAACCGGGGTAACGGGGTGTGACATATTGGTATCAGAGCCATAGTTATAGTGAACTAGGTTGCATTAGTACCTAGACTATAACTGTTACAAAACTAAGCTTTCTTCAAGAACTGTGAACACATATATGGACCCTGTGACAATAACATGTCGAACAATATGGTTATTATCCTCTTTGACTCAGAGGATGAATTCTCACCCATGGAACATAGAAGCCAAGGTGACACTGAGGTATAGTTTGGATCGGGAACCCACCCAGACTAAATCAATGACGATGTAATGGACTCATCAAAGCACAAGGAGGGCAATTGTGGCCCTGCAACACAAATTGCTCCACCATCACCACCACATATGCCACCCTACACCCTATTCAGAAGCCGTCCCAATGGACCACTAAGGAAGTTCATCCGTAGGAAAAGGGTGTGCCTAGCACAAGGGGAGTCTATCCCGGTACCTACTCATCAGCCAAGCCGGCAACCGTAACGATAGGCGAATGTGAGACAGTGGGGATGAATGCCCCACACTCTCCAAGAGTGGAGAAGATAAAGCTGTGACTATCTACCTAAGAAATTTCAAACCCGTAGACTTCTCCTCTTACCCCATTAGATACCACTTATGCATTTCTACTATTTGATACTGGTGCTGATACGAGCTTTATATCCACTAAGTTCACTAAGCAGATAAATTCCATTAAGTGCTACTTATGCTATTGAGGTTGATGACAGTGAGACGCTTAAGACAAATAATATAAGTCGAGGATGCTCCTTAGAATTAGTAGGTCGACTCTTTGAAACAGACTTGATACCCATCAAACTGGGAAGTGTTTACGTGGTCATAGGCATGGATTGGCTATCGAAATTCGTGTGGAAATAGTATGCAACAAGAAACAGTTCATATACCTTTAGCCAATAAGAAGGTCCTTACTGTCCAAGGCAAAGCAAGAAATACCAAAGTAAGCATCATCTCTAGCATTAGGACCCTAAAGTGTTGATAGAGAGGGAGCCAAAGGGAAAGAAGCTCGAAAATATTCTTATCATTTATGGTTACCCCAAAGTTTTTCCAAAACGCTTACCTGAACACCCAACATCGAGGCAAGACAAATTCAAAAATCGGCCTAGTATCAGGTGCGGTACCAATGGCTCGAGCACCACGACAATTAGCCCCATCAATAGTGTAACAATCGTCCAACCAACTGTAGGAGTTCTTAGATAAGGGTTTATCAAACCGAGTTCCTCGCTTTGGAGGAGCTCCAGTTTTGTTCATAAAGAAGAAGGATAGAACCATCAGAATGTGCATCAATTATCAAGAGCTAAATAAACTAAAAGAACCAATACCCACTTCCAAGGATCAATGACTTGTTTGACAAAACACCAAGAATTAAGCTTCTATTCGAAGATCGACCTAAGGTCTGGTTATCATCAGGTTAGAGTTCACAAGAAAGATATTCCAAAGACAGCTTTCAGATTCCGTTTCGGTCATCATAAATTCCTATTAATGCCGTTTGGATTAACCAGTGTCCCCAATGGTACTCATGGACCTCATCGGGTGTGCAAACCTTATTTAGACAAATTCGTGATTGTATTCATGAATGACTTTTAATCTACTCACGAAACAAGGAGGAACACGAGCAAACATTTAAGACTGATTCTAGAGTTGTTGAAGAAAGAACAACTATATGCCAAGCTTTCTAAGTTTGACTTTTGGCTAAGATAGGTGAAATTTCTTGATCACGTGATCAATAGTAAAAGGATCCATGTCGACCCCGCAAAGATCGAGGCTATCAGGAATTGGTCAACTCTTAGAACCCCCATAGAGATACGACAGTCCTTAAGACTTGCCACTTATTATAGGCAATTATCAAAATTTCTCAAAGATCACCGGAGCTCTAACAGAACTGACCCGAAAAGACATTAAGTATGATTGGGGCAAGGATCAGGAGACATCATATCAGTTATTAAAGCACAAACTGCGCAGTGTGCTTATTTTATCCAAGAGAAGTAAGAAATTTGTAGATTACTGTGACGCTTCACACAATGGGTTGATATAGAAAGATAGGGTCATAGCTTATGCTTTATTAAAACTTAAGGTTCACTAGGTGATTTAGACAATGCATGATCTGGATATTGAAGCAGTAGTCTTTATCCTTGGAGACATTAGTTGTACGGTATGAAGTGTATTGTATTCACAGACCATAAGAGCCTCCAACACATCTTGAACCAGAAAGAGTCGAATACGAAGTAGTACCGTTGGATGGAACTAATAAGTAATTGCAACCGTGAAAATTCGTTATCACCTGAAGAAAACTAATGAGCTACGTCGTTAAAAGTAAAAGTGGATAAATAGTTTAGGATAAGGGCTGATAAAAATCGATATTTCATGAATAGAATCTGATTACTCTGTTTGGTGGAATAAGAAAGCTGGCTATGGATGAAGGACACAAATTAAGATATGTCGTTCACCCCGGATCCGATAAAATGTATCATGACCTTAAGGAGCTATACGGGTGGCCTATCATGAAGAATGACATTGCCACATCTGTCAGAAAATTCCTAACATGCTCCAAAGTTAAGATAAAACATCAGAAACCATTTGAGTAATAGTCGACCGCCTAACAAAATCAGCGCAATCAAGGAGAACAACAGGATGAATAAGCTAGTCCAGACATACCTCAAGGAAATCGTCTCCGGACACGGAGTGCCTATTTCAATCATTTCGGATACGAATAGAAGATTTACATCTAAGTTTTTGGCAATTATTACAGCAAGCTTTGGATACAAACTTAGACATGAAGTACCACATATCACCCTCAGACCGATGGTCAGAATAATAGAATGATCGAAACCTTAGAACACACATTAAGAGCCTATGTAATGGATACTCAATTACCTTAGTGGAATTATCGTACTACAATAGCTATCACTCAAGTATTGAAGCTGCTACGTTTGAGGCCCTCTACGGGGAAAAGTGCCGATCACCGATTTATCAGGAAGAAGTGGGAAATGGCCAAATCACTGGCCTTAAGATCATTCACGAAACTACCGAAAAGATAGTACAGATGCGGAACTGACTAAAAGATTCCCGCAATTGGTAGAAAGTTATGCAGATGTAGGGAGAAAATCCCTTGAGATCTAATTAGGAGAACGAGTACCAATGAAAGTCTCGCCATGGAAGGGTGTGATACGATTAGGAAAATAAGGAAAAACTAAACCCTCGATACATTGGCAATGCAAAGTCTTAAAGGGAATTGGACTCGTAGCTTATCCTTTAGAGTTACCACCACAGCTTAGCAGCATGCACAATACCTTCCATGTATCGAATAAGAAGAAGTGTTTGTTAGAGGAGACACTTGTTACCCCCTTGGAAGAGATCCAACTAACTGATAAACTTCGCTTCATCAAAGAGCCGGTCGAAATCATGGACCGTAAGGTCAAAGGATTTAAGCACAGTTGTATACCCATCCTCACGGTCAGATGGAATTCTAGACATGAACTAGAATGCACTAGGGAATGCAAAGGCCATTTTAAGAAAAGATACTCTCATCTATTCTTAAGTGACAATACCCCTGAAGAAACAGGATAAAATTTCGAGACGAAATTCCCTTAACAGGGGGAGACTGTAACATCTGCCAATTATAACCTAATCAGTGGTCTTTAGAAATTAATCAAAGTGATTAACAAGGTTCATGAAGAAATTCAACTCAATTAGAATCAAATTCATCGGTGCGATGAATCGGGAAATCAATTAATCCGATCGATTTACGATATGAAGGATTAATTCAACTAAGTACATAATTAAATTATGTTTAGTTACACTAATCATACACTAATTCAAATTCTTAACATTAATTATGCAAGACTAAAACAATTCATTAAAACAATGCATCCAAAAGTATTTATGAAATTACAAGAAAAGGGAAATACAAGAATACATTTCTAAATACTTTTATACAAAAAAAAATGAAAATACATGTATATGGCTGGCTATAGACATGTGTTTTTAGGGGTTGACTTCTATTTTTTTAATATTACTTTAAACATAATCATTTTGCTAAAAGGTGCACACAACCTCCATCTCTTTTTCATCATTTCATCACTTTTTCTCTTCTTTAAATAGAGAGGCATTTCATTCATTTTCACCAAACCAAAAACTCTTCTTTCCCTCTCTAAAAACCGGATCCACACCCACACACATCACAAACCTTTTCATTCAAGTGTTCTTTGTTTAATTCAAGTGTTCTTGGTGCATATCTTGCAAAGATTTCAACTTCCACTCAAAATCATACTCTAAACACTTGAAAGTAAGTAAATACTAACTTATTTCCTCTTACATTTATGTTTATATAAGTCTTACATAATATATATAATCACCAACAACAACAAGTATCATAAAAACTCAAGTTTATAAATTTCTAGTTTTTGTTTTTAAGTTGTTTCTTTAAATGTGTTAATGAATATATGAACACATCATAAAAGTGTTAATATTATGAAAACAAGTGATATATATGTGTTTTATAACTTTTATAACTTTCACACAAGTAGTCTTTGAATAAACAACAAGAATCATAAGTTATTTCAAGTTTATAAACTGCGGATTTTCGGCAGAAAATTTATATCGACTTTGAAAAATCGTAACTAATTCAAAACTCAAAGAAAATGAGTTGATTCTTGTCACAAAAGTTATATCTATGTCTTAACTATAGATCTGGAAGTTTTGATAATTTATTTTGGAGTTTAAGACCTCCAGAAATTATTTGGGAAACCGAAAGTTTGACAGCTCAAAAATGGCCAACATAGGGTTTTTAACGAGCTTTTTCACCAACCTAAACATCTCGAAAAATGGCCATATTTTATTCTAAAAATCCTTTGTATATAGTTGTTTAATGTCCTAGAAAACCAAAGCCTAAAACATTTTGGAGCTTGGTCAAAAACAGCCTCAAAGTAGGCCGAAAAACCTCCGAAAAAGCTGGAAAATTATATATATATATATATATATATATATATATATATATATATATATATATATATATATATATATATATATATATATATATAAACTTGACGTTTTAAGTGGGTTTTATTTATAAACTTGTAATGTTGGGTGATTTAAGACATAAAAATCTATAAATATACATATTATCATATATTGGAGATATTAAGTCCTTATTATCATTTAGGACTCAGTTAAACACATCCGGTTTCATCACCCATCAAACAACGCAAACTTGCATTTTTGCGTGTATTTTGCCATCACAAGATCGGTGAGTTTTCATAGCCCCTATTTTCACTATCTATTGGGGTGGAAATACATGCACTGTTTTCATACGGACATCAAAACTGTTTATTTCTTATATGTATTACATGTTTGGATCCATCAGCCCTCAAATCATGAACCGTTAATTGCATTTATTTGCAAGCACGAATATATTGTGGATAGATCTATTGGGAGTCATGTCACCCATTCGGGTTAGTTTGGGTCGGCTAACAGCGAGTGCATATATATTCAACACACGGTATTACGTATGGGAATACTGCACAGGGCAAACACATCTTTAATTAAGCTTCGGTTGCATGATGGTTTATGTAATACATACACGGAATTTATGATTTTATAAATTCAACTCATCTGATAATGTCCATACAACTGGTCTTTTCGAGTAAACCTATGAGCTCACCAACAATTTGTTGAAGTATTTTAGCATGTATTTTCAGGTGTTTGAGACATGCACATTTATCGGAAGTAATCCAAGGCTTCCGTTCATTTTGGAGTCGCATCATTTTCAAACTCGGAGATTTACATGCATCTTTCTGGATAAACTAAATCGTGTATTTAAATCTTGGTATTTTAAGAACTACTTCGCTGTAGTTTGGTTATGTAAAACAATATTTATATTTGAAGTTAAATCAGTGTATTTTTTAAAACGTCCATATAGTGGTCGTTCGTTATGATTATGGTTACGCTTCCGCGACGTCACGCTTCGTTGCCAACCGGGGTAACGGGGTGTGACAGATTCAGTCGCTGAAGCTTTTTATAGTAGACAAATTGGTCCCATTGAAGATTCCGGCTTGTTCATGTCGAGCATGTACAGGTCATTCTTCCTTGGAGCCCTCATTAGTATCCTTTCTTCAGGTACTTTGAAACCCGGCTTTAGCACTAACGCCTCAGTATCAGTGAACAGTACTGAGTTCTTCTTATCGCAGATTTGAGAAACACTAATCAGATTGTGAACCAGTTTGTCAACGTGATAAACTTGATCCAGTTTGATAGTCCCATTAGTGACCACTCCAGTACCGGTGATATTCCCTCCTTTATTGCCAGCGAATGATACAAATCTCTGATTCCCTCCCTTGAAGTCTGGAAGTAGACTTGTTTCCCCTGTCATGTGCCTGGAGCAACCACTGTCTACGAACCGTTTGTTGTTTGGACTTGTAGTTATCTCCTGCACATGAAAGAAAATAGGTTAGTTATCACGGGGAACCCAAGCCATAACTGACTTGGTAATACCATTCTCGTCCACATACTTAAACTCTTTCAAATACCCATCTCTCCGTTCAGGTGACTTGGGTTTTTGAATTTGAGCCTGTTGTGGTGCAGAGAGATTTCAGTTCACTCTTTGCCTTTTTGTAGGCATTTTCTGTGGAGCTCTTTAATAGTTTCGATTATATGGCAATTCCGATTGATATCCCTGAGCTCTACCTGGTGTTTGATGTCTTACAGGAGTGTGTGACCTAACCGGAGTGTAAGCTCTGCTAGGTGTAGTACTCCTATTAGTGACTCGATTTGGTGAATTAGTCCTAATCACTTCTTTGGTTCGACCTGACACAGGCATTTGTTTCACAGCAGATTTAGGTGCGGCTTGCACAGTTTTCTCGGTATTTTGGGAACTACTAGTGCTTGCAACACTTGGAGAAGGCTTAAGTTGTTCCGGCTTTCCAGTCTTAGCTGTAGAATCTACTTTCCTATGTGGACAGCTAGAAGCAACATGCCCCCTTTCGTGACATCTAGAGCAAAACATTTTGTCAATTGACTTTTTGTGTGTGCCCTTTGACTTAGGTGTCTCACTAGTGTCTGGTTCTTTTGTTTCAACTATAGCGACTGGTTCATCCTCCTAATCGTTAAAGTCAATTTTGTGTTGTCCTACAGGTTTATCACTAGTGGATGGCACAAATTTAACCTTCTTAATGTTGATATTATTAGCAGTCACCTTAGTTTCATTTTCCTTAGCAATTTCAGACACTGGTTCCGGTATTTCCTCTGATTCAACTGATTTTTCAGTTTTCTCCTGAGGTTGAGGTACATAATTGTCATTGAAAGGTGGAGGACTCTCATGATACCCTAGACCTACAGGCTTCTTAGACTGACGCTGTGCATCTAAGATCTTCCCTAGGTTGAGAGATGAGTTCCTAAATTTTTCAAGTTTACTATTTATCTCAGCTACCTTTACCTCAGATTCTGCTAGCTCTACTTCTTTGGTTTTAAGCTCCTTGGTCAATGCCTCAACATGTTCATACATCAGTTCTAACCTAACACACTGTTCGCTCAGTTTGTCCTTTAGAACTATGACATCTTGTGCATCACCCTTAAGCTTATCCCTAAGATCTTCCTTAATATCTACTAGGCTAGCATTGTCTGATTTTAATGATTCATTTTGAACAGATATTGTTTGATGTGATTCAAGTACTAAATTTAACCTATCGTTAGACGTACCACACAAAACACATAAATCATGGAAAAGAGAAAAGTTTAGAGTTACCTTGGCATGATCTGATTCCACGTTGGCCATCTGTGCGGCGAACTCCATAATTGTCTGATCAGCTGACTTTTCTACCCACATCAGACTGCTTTCATTCTGATTGTTGTCTCCTGTAATTTCCTCTGCTCCATAACTTCCAGTCTGGGTAACTTCAGCCATAAAGGCTCTAGCATTCGACTCTGGATGTGTACTCCAATCATAAGTTCCATCAAGCTGTCTGTCTGATGTGACGTTGGATAACAGACCAGCTATATTTGCCTGATTGGTTGAACTACCCGGCAGATATCTCCCTTGAGATTGATTCAGATACTGGCTCTGGTAGTTATCTACTTTCGGTCTCTGACACTCTCAAGCAAAGTGTCCTAACCCCTGACAGTTGTAACACTTAACCTTGGACTTATCAAACCCAATTTTATTGTTACTAACGTTGAGGTTTCTGCCCGTCCTCTTGATGAACCTTTTAACTCTCTGAGTTACCATGGCCAGTTGCCATTGCAGATCCATGTCTTCAAGATCATCAGGATCTACCTGATCGTAATCCTCATCCCAAAGCGCAGGATCGTTGATTTTGCCCTGAACACAATTGCCGTAAGCGGCCACAAACGAAGCCAACAAATTCAGATGGTCTTCGGCTGATTTTGCACTCATAGACATCTTTGAATACCCTTGAGATGTAGATGCAGGTGTAGCCTGATGCTGCTTTTCTTCTGGTCTAGCAAACCCTAAGAAAGCCCTACTTACTGAGTCCTCTGATTCAGCAGGTGTCAATGTCTCTCTCGAGAAGAATGCTGTAGCCGTCTTCACGTCTGTTGCCCCTGAGGATTTGGATTTTCCAAAGTACATATCCGGATTATGAACTTGGTCATAATCCCTTTTCTTCTTCAGCAACTCAAAGTGATATGCCCTCAGCGTTCCTATAACACTGTCTAGAGTAAGAGTATAGAACTTGTCTTCATCATGCTTTATCAAGGTCACATACATCTCCCATTTTGGAGGTAAACCATCTAGAATCTTGTTAATTTTCTCTGTCTCACTATACTCCACACATGGCTGTCTAACTCAGTCAATAAGTGATAGAATCTTGTAATAGTCTCATCCAGCTTTTCGTTCTTCAAGGCTTTGAAGATCGCGAACTGCTGCTTGAACATTTCCATTCTATTCTTTCTGACCCTCGGGTTACCTTCACACCGTTTCTCTAACGCATCCCACAGCTCTTTTGCTGTCTTCTTATTACGGAAAGTGTGCAAGATCTCCTGAGGTAACGCCATTCTAATGATAGCGAATGCACGGTTCTCGGCTTCATACAGCTTTTTATCGTCGTCCTTCATCTTTGAATACGGCACAACCTTTTGTCGTCCTTCAATCTCAGCTGTAGGTGGAATGTATCCTTCATCGATAGAAATCCACATCCGCATATCATTAAACCTCGCAAAGTCGACAAACCTATCCTTCCACCAGTAATAGTCCTCTATTTTCATCAACTTCGGTGGAGAATTCGCTTTTCCAACTTCGTGATCCATCTCAATGAACCTCTGTAGACTTGTCATTGTTTCAAATATTTTTGAATTTAAACTTAATTAATTTAATTCGAAATTAATTTAAATCAATTCTTTCGAATTTGGATAAATTTGAATTTAATTAATTTTAAACTGGTTTGGAACAAAATTCGAAATTAAGTTTGAAGTCCAACTATATTCGAAATTAAAGACAAATTCGAAGGTCCTCTTAAATTCGAAATCCCAATTCGATTTTAGTGTAAAATCGAAAATCCAAGCAAATTCGAATAGGCCAAATTCGAATCAAAACTTAAGGAATCTCGAAAGGAGCGTATTTTCAGTCAAACTCGAAAATGAGAAAACCCTAATACCCTCTTCATAAACTCGAGAGCCGCAAGTTCGAAAAACGGCTAATACTTCGAGTTTTTCAAGTGTTTCAGATTAAACCAATATTTTTACGAGTAAAAATACTGATTTCGATCAAAAACTTGAACTACCACAAAGTATTTTCCGAGATCTGACTTGATAAGCTCGAAAAACCTTCAAAAACGTGATATTATCCGTCCAAAACGTCAAGAAACCTAGGATGTTGCTTATGAACACGAAGAACACCAAGAACACCACAAAGTCTCTGATACCACTTGTAAGGTATTGACACTACGGATCTATCTCGACGCGACACCGTCCAACGAGTGCGAAATTCTCGTTAGCGGCTTGACGGTAAGATCACACACACGGAAACACGGAGACTACCACAGTGTTAGACGAACGACTACGAACGCCCTACACGATGATTCTCTCCGAAACAACTCTCTGGAAACTTGCAAGTTCGAGATCGCCCTTTTGCTTAATCGCTCTGAAATTCTGCAAAAGTCTGATAATTAATCGACTTAACCCTTAATTATACTGACAGATTCGAGTTTGTCTAGGAAAAATTCGAATCAGGCCCAAGGCCCATTCGAATTTGTCCTTATGACAAATTCGAATTTACCTATAAATTCGAACTTCACATATTAAACTTATATTTGAACTTATGTTTGACTTTATCTTTGAACTTTATGTTTGAACTTCTTGTAATACATTACACCAAGTTCAAACATACAATCAACCAATTTATCAAACACACATAAACACATATATCAAACACTAATCAATATTCAATACCAAGTTACTTGACTTACACAAAATGCTATCAAAACATAGACTGCTATCGTCACACAAGATGTATAACCACCTTCTGATTTGTTTCCTTGATGAACTCTGATTTCTCTGATAGTAGATATGCTTGGAAGATATTCAAATCTTGAAATATATATCACTTCCTGAATTTTAGCACTTTCTGTTGTTATCTGTTGAGCAACTTGAACTTTTAACTCTGGCAGCTTGAACTTTTGAACTAGCAGCTTGAACTTGTTGAACTAGTAGCTTGAACTTTGTAATTACACAAAAATACTACTAACAGTTTGAGAAATCTAACTAACAGCTTGACAAACTTAGAATATTTCCCAACATTAGTGCATAGTCTGGGGGGTTCTAAACCTGTTTCCAAACCTCCTGCTGCCAAGCCTGCTGGATCCGTTCCTTTAGGCAACACTGATGTTGAAGGCTCTGTGCCATCTTCTTCAAAGGGGGAGAAATCTTCATCTCCCTCTAAGGAGAAGTCAGCTTCAGTTGGCTAAGCAACAGGTCATCTAACAATTGGTGATGCTGCTGGTACATCTCATGTTTCTGGGACAGCTGAGGCTACTCAGGTTAGGTCTCCAAGCCCTGCACCATCCAAGGAGGAGGTACCTATTCCTGAGGACAGGCCCAGCAAGAGAAGATAGCTTGTTCTAGAATCATCTAAGGAGGAATAAACTAAGATGGCCTTATCCACAGCAGCCAAAGGAAAAAGGCAAAGTTGTTGTGGATACAAAGGCTGAAAGAAAACTCCAGCTTAAATATGATTAGGCTCAGGCAAAAGAAACGCACATTCCACTAAGATCTATTATTAGTGGAAACAAGAACAGACTGAGCTACTGGAGAAACAAAAATAGGTAGCAGCCTTAGTGTAAGCTGCACAAGCTTTGGCTGCCAAGGAGGCAAAGAAAGTAAAAATGCCATCCTTGGTAGTGCAAAAGAAGTCAAAGGAGGCAATCAAAGGGGCAGACAGTGAGAAGAAAAGTGACAACAAGAAAAGCTCTAAGGTCTCAGTGACCAATGGAAAATCTGTGTCTTCTACTCTTTCATCTGTTAGAACTCAATTCCACTTTGACAACGTGGCATGAAAGAAGTTCTTTAACGTTGCTGAAAGAAGAATTGCCAAGGAAACAATTGTCATAGTTGTTCCCATCTCAAGGAAAAATCAGCCTTGGAAGCTTCAAATCACAAGACATGGTGTTGATGTCCCTGAACTGGAGGCATACAAAGCAGCTAATATAGCTAGAACGGGATATAGGAAATGGGTTGAGCTTGCAGTTGCTCTGAGCAGTTCAAAATCTGAAACTGCTAAAACAATTAAGGCATTTGTAAGGAAGCTGATGGAAAAGGTAAAAGGGTTGGGCTTGATTCCAGAATATATGATCAAAAGTACTTCCAAGTTGGAACCTAAGATCAAGCCCAAAAGACAAAAGAAGGAATCAGAGCTTAAGGAGATAATTAAGCTGATTGAACAAGGGTTCCATGCCACTGAGATCAAAAGTATGGATCATAGTCTGCCAAAGGGTGCAGAACCTATTGAAGGAAAATTTATTGAAGATCCTGAGGTTGGAGTGTTCTTCATGGATCCTCTATCCAATTAAATGTGTTTTCAGAGAGCCTCGGATCTTCTTAAAGCTGGACTCAAATAGATCATTGCCTTCAGGTTCATGGATGCTTTTGCCAAACACTCCTGATGGAGAGTGGCAATATGGAATCAGTTAGAAGCCTGTCATGAAAGAGGAGAGCTAGCTAGCCAAGAACTTTTCTACCTTAGACAAGAGGTGGAAAGCTTTGAAACCATAAAAGAGATGTTGACTGGTCTAGGACAAGAAAAACTTCTGAAAGCTGCTGCTGATTTAGAAAAGGAAACCGAGAAGGAACAAGGCCCATCTACAAGTGATGTGTAGATGAAGAATGGAAGCTGATCATTAGTTGGTAAGGCTTGCCATTATCTGCTCCCAACATCAACAGTCCAAAGTGTTGAAGTTTCATTATACATTAGTTGTACTCTTTCCTTGTACATTGGTTGTACTATTGTAAACATTTGTTGTTTAAGTCAGTTTCAGTATATTTAAACTGATATTTTACTTTACTTCTATGTTGTAACTTTATCATATCAACTGTAATGTAATTGTACATAGTGATATCTGATAAAGTCAGCTTTAGGTTGGATATCGCAAAGAGGGGGAGATTGTTAGGCACAAAAAGGCCTCAATCAAAGCTGCTCATTATCATAGGGGGAGATTCTTAATCAAACCTGATTGATACACTTAAGGGGAGAATTTAAGGGTTTTTAATGTCTTATTGAAACCTGATAAGTGATTTGCAAAATCAGCGTAAGTCTGTTTACACTGTTACATTCGTTGTAACTTGGAAGATTGTCAAAGCTGTCCATAACTATTGGACAGGTTTGACAGAAACTGTCTAAGCTGTTCATGTGTGTTGAACAGTTGTGACTCAAGAAAGTGTTTTGTTCTATTTGAACAGGTTTTACACATTATGGAATTTGTTTCCATGTCCTCATGCAAAGTCTTGGACATAAAGATCAGTCTACAACTCAAGACAAAGTGGAAAAATAGAACCCGCTAAGTTCTGCCAAAGCTGTTCTGAAGCATGAAGACAAAAAGGATATCTGAAATGGGTGACATACCATTTCTTATATCAAAATAGCTTTACAAGGAAGAGTAAAGGTCTCAACTTGACATTCCTCTTTAAGGTAAAGTTGTGGACACCATAGTCAAAAAGAAAAAGACAAAGATTCTGCTGCAAGTGGACAAAGCCTGATTTGTCAGACTTGTGCAGAATAGTAATCTTGTCTTTTTGCAAGACATTCCAACTTTCTCTACAACCAATGAAGAAGCTTCACTGAGATTCTGAGAATGAGTATAAAAGAGAAGCTTCTAAGGAATTAGAGAAATCAAGAGAGAGCATTCACAAGTATAGGACGTGCATTTCAAAGCAAAGTGTGTTTTTCATGCATGCAAGTTCTGCTTAGAGTAAAATAGCTAAGTGTGTCTAAGTTGTTCCATCTCAAACCTGTCTGTTTGTGTCTTGCAAACAGTGAGTAAACCTAAGTTTGTAAACTCATTGTAACTAGTCTGAGTGTGTCTTAGATTAGTTTAAAGCCTGTTGTTTCGTTTCTATCATCTTAGTTTGGATCACTCCGCAATTCAAAATTGTCTGTAATTTAACAAGTGTTAATATATATACATACAAACATTGAGAAAAAGTGTGCTCTAAAGAATTAACTATATTCACCCCCCCCCTCTGGGAAACCTTTTGGGACCTACAAGAATCTTGATATGTTACCTGGCATACTGCATTCAAAACAGGACACCAAAAATTTGGATAGACAATTGACACGAATATGCCTAGAGTTCCAGCATTGAGTGCAGATAACAGCACTGCTACTACTCCTTGACTTACACTTGCCAACATGATTCTTTCCACATTTGGAACAATTCCTAACTATTTCCACGTCGACTTATTGATGAGTTTTGCTCTGTATTTGAGTACTTGAACTTGACCTTGCTGAACTTTGAAATGACTGGCTCGGTTGCTGTTGTTGTTGCTTGCGATCAGAATGACCAGAAAATCCAACTGCTCAGAAATTTAATCTAAACTGGCCTTCAGATTGGGTCTTCTTTGCAGTTAGGGAGGCATATCAGATGACGCTTTTAAGGACATTTCACTTTTTTGAGCGAATAGCGATGCTTCCTCCAAAGTGTCGTAGGTTTGCATCTCCACAAAACGCTTTATCTTTGGTCGTAATCCATTAACGAAGTGATCAATTTTTTGCTACTGGGTCGTTAAGTAGTCAGAAGCAAATTGAGATTTCTGCCTAAAACTCTCTTCATACTACATCACCGTTAGAGTCCCTTGCTTAATGAACATACGCTCCCTGCCCTGAGCTTTCATAACGACGCTGGACAGAATTGATCCTTGAATCTTTTTATAAACATCTCCCAAGTTAGGACTTCCACTATATCGTTGCCCAGTTGGCTTGTAGTATACTTCCACCAGGTGCAAGCTGATCCAGTTAACATACTCGTGGCATATCCCACTTTATCTGAATCCCAGGTGTGGCTTAATTCAATCATCTTTTCTGTGTGGTCTATCAATTCCATAGCCACCTTCATTTCACAAATTCATGGGCTCCATAGGATTTAAAAAATACCCTATCAGATCTTTCCAGTTGGGATGGTTTCGGTTCAGGTTCGTTGTTCGCAATTTTATCCCTAGATTGACCTTCTCATGTTATATCATTACTCGGATTAGATTACAAGGCTGCAATCATATTCTTAACCTCTTGTAACCCGCATTGGTTATCGTATAGTTATTAGTGATGGCATCTTTCAATATTTTCATGATATTGTTAGTCATATAGGCCTCAAGCACTATCAATTTTCAGAATTCAGACTCTAAAGTAGATTCAGATCCTTCTTCATATTCGTCGCCATCATAAGTAGGGCTGATATGCCGCTAGCACACCTTGGTTTTAACATAAAATAAGAACGGGACTAACTAAACTTGAACTAGCGGACAAATAAGCAAGTATTACCTATCATATACTAGCATAGCTTAGGTAAATCTGGGTTGTCGAACTTAGGGACAATTGGTGGATGATGATTGTAAGCCGTCGATTAATGGGTAGCTATGGTTGAAACTGATTTACAATGCGTATAAGATAAATGTTGACATAAAATCTATCGCAACGACACACACGAGCAGGAAAAGAAATTAATAACTTGGATTTCTGACAAAAGGAAATATGTAATCAAGTGGGATCACTCCCCCTAAATAACGGATGATTAATGTAAGCACATCCTGTGTGACGATAGCAGTCTAAGTATAGATAGCTTTTTGTGTAAGTCAATTTACTTGCTATTGAATATAAACAAGTCTTTGATATATGTTTCTTTATATATGTTTGATATTGATTGTCTATATGTTTGAACATAGGGTTATCTGTTACAATAAGTTCAAACATAAAGTTCAAAGATAAGTTCAAACATAAGTTTGAAGGCTGTAATTCGAATTTGTTAAGAGGACAAGTTCGAAAAGGCTGGGCCAAGTTTCGAACTTGTCCTAGACAAAGTCGAATTGGGTGATATAATTAAGGATTAATTCGATTAATTATTAGACTTTTTCAGATTTTGTCAGAGTGTTTAGCAAAAGGCGATCTCGAACTTGCTAGCAATCAGAGAGTGTCGTTTGGAGAGAATCATCGTGTCGGGACGATCCGTTGTTCATCTATCACCGTGTTAGTCTCCGTGTTTTGGTGTGCGTGGTCTATCCGTCAAGCCACTAACGAGGATTCCGCACTCGTTGGAAGGTGTCACGTCAAGATAAGATCCGTAGAGAGCAGACCTTACAAGTGGTATCAGAGACATTAGGGTGTTCGTGGTGTTCTTCGTGTTCACAAGTAACATCTGTGGTTTCTTGACGTTTTTGGACGGTCAAATCACGTTCTTGGATAGATTTCGAGTTTTTCAAGTAAGATATCGGGAAAACGTTCATAAAAGTTTATCTTTTTTGATCGAAATCAGAGGTTTTAATCCTAAAAACTCTGGTTTAATCTGAAAAGTTGAAAAATTCGAACTTTTAGCCGTTTTTCGAACTTGCGGCGCTCGAACATCAAGGGGGTATTAGGGTTTACTCAAAATTCGAGTTTTTCAGAAAATACGCTCCTGTCGAAGTTATTTTAGGGTTTGATACGAGTTTAATTAATTCGAATTTGCCAAATATTCGAATTACACGGTATTCGAATTTAAAGCTTCAAATTTACCTAAGTTTACGAATTTGGTTGAAGTTCAAACTTAATTTCGAATTTAATTTGAAACAAATTTAAAATTAATTAAATTCGAACTTCCTCAAGTTCGAAAGTGATAATTTAAATTAATTTCGAATTAAATTAATTAAGTTTTAAATTCAAACTTTTACGAAACAATGACAACTTTACAAAAGTTTATTGAGATGGACCATGAGGTCGGAAAGGCAAATTCTCCACCTAAGTTGATGAAATTAGAAGATTATTATTGGTGGAAGGATAGGTTCGCCGACTTCGCTAGATTCAATGATATGAGAATGTGGATTTGTATCGACGAGGGATACATTCCACTTACAACAGAGGTTGAGGGCCGTCAAAGAGTCTTGTCATATCAAATGATGAAGGATGATGATAAAAAGCTATATGAGGCCGAGAACCGAGCATTCTCGATTATTAGAATGGCTTTACCTCAAGAGATCCTGCACACATTTAGCAATCAATGAACAGCAAAAGAGTTGTGGGATGCTTTGGAGAAAAGGTGTGAAGGTAATCCGAGGGTTAGGAAAAGTAGAATGGAAATGCTTATGCAGCAGTTCGCTATTTTCAAAGCTTTGAAAAACGAAAAGCTGGATGAGACCATTACCAGATTCTATCATTTATTGACTGAGTTAGACAACCACGATGTCGAGTATCGTGAGTCAGAGAAGATTATAAAAATTCTAGATGCTTTACCAGCCAAATGGGAGATGTATGTGGCGCTGATAAAGCATGATGAAGAAAAGTTTGAGACTCTAACTCTAGAAAAAGTCATAGGAACGCTGAGGGCCTATAACTTTGAATTGCTGAAGAAGGAACGATATTATGACCAAGTACAGGATCCGGATATGTATTTTGGGAAGTCCAAACCTTCAGTGGCAAGTGAATTGAAGACGGCTACAACATTCTTTACGGGAGAAACATCGACTCCGGTTGAAGTAGATGACTCTGGGAGCCGAGCTTTCTTAGGGTTCTCTAGACCGGAAGACAAGCCAACTTAATCTGCATCAACATCTCAATGATACTTAAGGATGTCGATGAGCGCAAAATCAGCTGAAGAGCATATAAATCTTTTGGCTTCATTTGTGGCCACCTATGGCAATTGCGTTCAAGGGAAAATCAACGATCCTGCGCTATGGGATGAAGATTATGATTAGGTAGATCCTGATGATTTAGCAGAGATGGATCTGCAATGGCAACTGGCCATGGTGACTCAGCGAGTCAAGAGATTCATCAAGAGGACGGGCAGAAATCTCAATGTCAGCAACAATAAAATTGGGTTTGATAAATCCAAAGTTAAGTGCTACAACTACCAAGGTTTAGGACATTTTGCTAGAGAGTGTCAAAGACCTAATGTTGAGAACTACCAGAACCAGTACCAGAATCAATCTCAAGGGAGATATCAGCCGGGTAGTTGGAGTAATCAGGCAAACATAGATGGTCTGTTAACCAATGTCACATCTGACAGACAGCTCGATGGAACATACGACTGGAGTACACATCCAAAGTCCAACGCTAGAGCCTTTATGGCTGAAGTAACGGAGACTGGAAGTGTCGGAGTGAAGGAAGAAACAAAGGACAAAGAACAAACTAGTACAAGTCCTATGTTGGTAGAAAAGTCAGAAAATCAGACGATTCTGGAGTTCGCCGCACAGATGGCCAACGTGGAATCAGATCACGCAAAGGTAATTCCGAACTTCTCTATATTACGCGATTTAAGTGCTTTCTGTGCTAGGACTAATGATAGATTAAATTTAGTGCTTGAATCACATACAAATCTAACTGCTCAAAATGAATCCATAAAATCGGAAAATGCTAGCCTCTTAGATATAAAGGAAGACCTTAGGAATAAGCTTAAGGCAGACGCACAAGATATCATAGTTCTAAAAGACAAGCTGAGTGAGCAGTGTGTTAGAATAGAATTAATGTATGAACATCTTGAGGCGTTGACCAAAGAACTTAAGATCAAAGAGGTAGAGCTAGCTGAAGCTAAGGTTAAAGTTGTCGAGGTGAATAGTACACTGGAAAAGTATAGGAACTTTTCCCTAAACCTAGGAAAGATCTTAGATGCACATCGACAGTCTAAGAAACCTGTAGGTTTAGGGTATAACGAGAGTCCTCCACCTTTCAATGATAACTATGTACCTCAGCCTCAGGATAAAACTGAAAAACCAGTTGAATCAGAGGTAGCGTCTGAACCTGATACCGTTAAGGATAAAGAAACAAAGGTGACTAGTAACAATGTCAAGATTAAGAAGGTCAAATTTGTGCCATCTTCTAGTGATAAGCTTGTAGGAGAAGCCAAAATTGACTTTAATAATCAGAAAGAGGAAACAGTCACTGTAGTTGAAACAAAAGAACATGACACTAGTGAGACACCTAAGTCAAAGGGCACGCATAAGAAGTCAATTGATAAAATGTCGTGTTTTAGATGTCATGAAAAGGGACATGTTGCTTCTAGTTGTCCACATAGGAAGGTAGAATCTATACCTAAAACATGGAAAGCCGGAACAACATAAACCTTCTCCAAGTGTAGCAAGCACAAGTGGTTCTCAAAACACCGAGAAAATTGTTCAAGCCACACCAAAAAGTGCTGTGAAACAAACACGTGTGTCAGGTCGGCCCAATGATGTGATTAGGACTAATTCACCGAATAGAGTCCCTAATCAAACTAGGTCAGGACCTCAACAAAATTATAGGAGTACTACACCTAGAAGAGCTTACACTCCGGTTAGGTCACACACTCCTGTTAGACATCGGACACCAGGAAGAGCCCCGGTGGAAATGCCTTATAATCGAAATTATTCAAGAGCTCCACAACAAATGCCTACATAAAGGCCGAGAGTGAACTTAAATCACTCTGCACCACAACAAGCTCTAAATCAAACACCCAAGTCACCTGAAAGGAGAGATGGGTATTTGAAAGAGTTGAAGTATGTGGACGAGAATGGTATTACCAAGTCAGTTATGGCTTGGGTTCTCAGTGATAACTAACCTCTTTTCTTTAATGTGCAGGAGATAACTACAGGTCCAAACAACAAGTGGTTTGTCGACAGTGGTTGCTCTAGGCACATGACTGGGGAAAGAAGTCTACTCGCAGACCTCAAGGGAGGGAATAGCGGATTTGTATCATTCGCTGGTAATAAAGGAGGAAATATCACCGGTACTGGAGTGGTCACTAATGGGACTATCAAACTGGATCAAGTTTACCACGTTGATAAACTTGTTCACAATCTCGTTAGTGTATCTTAAATCTGTGATAAGAAGAACTCAGTACTTTTCACTGATACTGAGGCGTTAGTGCTGAAACCGGGATTCAAAGTACCTGAAGAGTGGATACTGATGAGGGCCCCAAGGAAGAATGACCTGTACATGCTGGAAATGAATAAACTGGAATCTTCGATGGGACCAATATGTCTTCTATCTAAAGCTTCAGAGACCAAATCAGTTCTTTGGCACAGACGCATGACACACTTGCACCTGAGAAAAATGAATTACATTACTAAAAATGGACTGGTGCAAGGTGTTCTGATGAAGAGTTTTCAGTTTGAAGACAAATGTGTACCATGCAAGAAAGGAATACAACACACGAAGGCACACAAGTCCAAGACTCAGAACTCCATATATGCCACTTTCGATTTGTTGCATATGGACCTATTCGGACCAATCAACAAAAGGAGTATAGGTGGTAGTCGGTACTGTTTAGTTATTACTGATGATTACTCACGATTTTCATGGGTTTTCTTTTTAGGTACGAAGGACGAGATAGCTGCCAAGCTAATCGGGTTTTTAGACCAAGTAGAAAACTCCTATGGGACGTGGGTAAAACGTATCAGGAGTGATAACGGAACGGAATTTAAAAACACAGTAATTGGTGTATATTGCCTATCAAAAGGCATAGTGCATCAATTTAGTGCACCTTATGAGCCACAACAAAATGGGGTGGCAGAACGAAAAAACAGGACTTTGATTGAGGTAGCAAGGACCATGCTCTCGGATTCAAAGCTTCCTACCATGTTTTGGGGGGAGGCAGTGAATACCGCTTGTCATGTTTTAAATAGGGTCCTTACTGTCAAATCATTGAACAAAACCAGTTATGAAGTTTTCAATAAAAGGCCACCAAATGTAACTGGCTTCGAACCATTTGGGGTACCATGTAAGTTAATGAAAACAAAACATCAACCTAAGTTTGGTGAAAAGGCTGACGAAGGTTATTTCCTAGGTTATGTGTCGAACTCACCAAACAAACGGGTTTTTAACAATTCAAATGGTTGGTAGAAATTGTGCATAATATTGATGTAACAAGTTATACACATGAACCCCAAACTGGTCCGGAATGGATTTTTGATTATGACAAACTGTTTGAATCATTTAACATTCCTTTGGATGGAAATGCAGGTACAATCGAACGGGACTTATCGTCATTAAATCTGAATGACGACGGTCAAAGTTTTCTGGGGACGACCTTTCCATCAACATCTGAGCCTACAACAACAGAAGATAGATCTCCAGCAGAGAATGATTCTGAGTTGCCTACAAACAAAAATCAGACAACAAATTCTCACTCTGAGGAAAGTGATCATGAGGAAGAAAATGTAGCGTCTGAAGTCGTTCCCCCATTAGGTGAGATAGGATCGAACTTAGGAGATAATATTAGGGTTGACGAGATAGAAACATCTAGGATTAATAAGGATCATCCGATTGAGAGCATCATAGGAAATCCAAATGCTGGTGTGAGGACTAGGAGTAGTTTGAATAACAACACAGTGTTGTTGTCGATGATCAATGACTCCGAGGCTTTCCACACTTGCCTGTACTCATGTTTCATCTCGCAAGTAGAGCCGAAGAATGTGCAAATGGCACTGAAAAACAATCCTCTGGTTGAAGCGATGCATGAAGAACTGTCACAATTCAGGAAACTTGAAGTATGGGAGTTAGTTCCATTACCTCGAGGAGAAGTTGCAATAGGAACCAAGTGGGTTTTTAAGTGCAAGAGAGATGATCGGGGTATAGTGACTCGCAACAAGGCAAGACTTGTGGTAAAGGGTTTCAACCAAAAGGAAGGAATCGATTACAATGAAGTATTTGCGCCAGTAGCAAGGCTTGAGGCAATCCCCGTTTGTTTCTAGCTTCTTCTTCCTTCAATGGATTTAAAGTCTATCAGTTGGACGTAAAGAGTGCCTTTCTCTATGGCAAATTGAAGGAACTGGTGTACGTGGAACAACCCCCCGGGTTTACAGATCCAAAATATCCAGACAGAGTGTATCGTTTATATAAGGCTTTGTATGGACTACATCAAGCACCGAGGGCGTTGTACGAGACACTATCTACTCATCTTTTAGATAACGGGTTTGAAAGAGGGAGAATTGATAGTTCACTGTTTGTGAATAGGAAGGGTGAACATTTCATCTTGGTACAAGTGTATGTCGATGACATCATTTTCGGGTCATCAGACGAGCAGATGTGCAAAGACTTTGAGAAGGTGATGAAGTCTAAGTTTGAGATGAGTGCTATGGGTGAGTTAAACTTCTTTCTGGGTTTGCAAGTTGAACAGAAGAAGGAGGGTATGTTTATCCATCAGACGAAGTATGTCTACGACATACTAGAGCGCTTTCGGGATGGAGGGGACAAAGCTGACTGCTCACTTTAGCACGCCGATTCAAGTGAATCATAATCTCGGACCGGGTACAGAAAGTGATACTGATGTGGATCCGACATTATATCGGGCCATGATCAGGTCACTCATGTATTTAACTGCTTCTAGACCTGACATAATGCTTGCTGTGTGTATTTGTGTTAGGTTTCAAGCTAATCCAAAAGAGATGCATATGAAAGCTGTGAAGCGGATTCTAAGATACCTCAAGTCGAAACCAAAGCTGGGTCTTTGGTATCACGCGAATGCTGATCTGGAGTTGGAAGCATTCACGGATTCAGACTATGGAGGTTGCAGCTTGAATCAAAAGTCAACAACTGGAGGTTGCCAGTTCCTTAGAGGGAGACTCGTTTCCTGGCAATGCAAGAAACAGACTTCGGTAGCCTGTCAACGTGTGAGGCCGAATATGTTGCTGATGGTAGTTGCTGTTCACAGGTTTTGTGGATACAACAACAATTGCGAGATTACAGTTTGACTTATACTCATACTCTTATTAGGATAGATAACCAGTCTACTATTGCCATAACCAATAATCCAGTTAAACACAGTAAAACAAAGCACATAGACATAAGCATTTTATACGTGATTGTGTTGAAAAGAATTTAATTAAGCTGGTAAAAGTGGCAACGAAAGATAATAATGCTGATTTATTTACCAAAGCTTTTGATAAGTCACGTTTTGAGTTGTTAGTTCAACTAAATCGCATGCATAATCCAGAGTAGCTTGACCTTAGTAGAATTTATTTCTTTTTATAGCAGTAAGTTTTTTTTTATAGTAAGTTTAGTAGCTAAGTAGAATTTCTTTCCTTTTATAGTAAGTTAGTAGGATATTTTATTAACTTATTCTTATTTATAAAAAACAAAAGAGAAAAGAGAGAAAACCATAAAAAACTCAAAAAAAAGAGAATATTAGAAAATGAGTTAAGTCTTAGATGCATAGGTTCAAAGTGACGAAAACTAGCACAGTCGATACAATCTCTAAGTGTTAAGCTTTCACACATAATGCACCTTAAACTCTAAGTGACATACATTTTCTAGTTTGATGTGTTGGTAGGCATAATACACAAAGGGAATCTCAAAGCTAATAAACTATTCACGAAAAAGTCATATGTGTAACTAACTTAGATGTATGACCAAAGGGTCTTAATTTTTATGTTAGAGACATACTAAACAAATGATTCTAAATGAGGTATGCGAATTTTCTGGGGGATGTATAGCCACATCAGATACATCTTAAAGAA
Organism: Centrapalus pauciflorus; assembly: GCA_020465985.1. Taxonomy (NCBI): domain Eukaryota; kingdom Viridiplantae; phylum Streptophyta; class Magnoliopsida; order Asterales; family Asteraceae; genus Centrapalus; species Centrapalus pauciflorus. The sequence continues at coordinate 35,037 of JAANYP010004292.1, forward strand.
AAGGAAAGAATAGAAAAATCATGATAGTGAGTTGAGAGTCAAAACAAGTAACTTTGTTGTACGTAAGTACAGACCTGTTGCCTCTGGTTTGACTCGAGTTAGCAAGATAAGTCGCTTTGTTGTACGTCAGTACATACCTGTCACCGCTGTCTTGCTAGCTTTAAAAATAAACTTTAAGACAAACTAAGACACTCTGTTGTATGTGAATAGAGAACTGTGTCTGAAGTTTGCCTTTTAAAGAAAATTTGCAATGCCGAAAAGTTATAATCATTGTGTGTATGCCTTGATCATAAAAGTATGTCTAAGTATGAGACACGTAAGGTAGTTTCTTGATAAATAAAAAGGCCAAGGGATATTCCAAAGTGTAACATGTTTAAAGGGAAAATAATACCAACAATCGCCTAGAAATGTGTGTCACGACAAACAATCAAGGAATCAAAAATTCCTAGGTGTGAGAGTGTAATACTGAAAGTGCGTATCTGACACCGCTATCTGATTGAACCTTTCTTTGACTTTCTCGCCAAAAATATTCTGTTAGTATAGGTTGTACAGTTTAAAGATATTTTTGTGTAGCTTAAGTTTAAAATTTAAATTTTATTTAAAATTTTTTTATTTTATCTTATTTTATTTTATTTTATTTTATTTTATTTTACTTTATACAAAGTAGGAAAAAGGTCAAAAGTTACTAAGGATTCATTTTTAGTTGAATAAATAAACATTGCATGAAAATCTATTGCTTAGTGTGAATAATTTTGCAAAGTTTGTTCCGTTACACGAAAAAGTTGGATAAGTTGAATTTTATTCAAAGATTTTCAAAATTTTCACTTAAATTCGAATTCCAGACAAAGTCGAATCAACATTCGAATTTGTCAGAAAATTCGAATTTAATGCAAGTTCGAAGGTTGTTAGTATATAAAGGTCAACAGTGACTCATTAATGTCACCTACCTTCGATTTTCTATATTCGAACTTGCTTTCAGATGATTTCGAATTTGTCTTCGAGTTTACCATTTTCGAATTTTACACTATTTCTCGAAGTTTAGTCCATTTGTGTTCGAATCTACCTACAAATCTAGGTACAAACATCAGTATTATACAAAGTTTAGGTAGCCTAGGACTCATTTGTAGCAAAAAATCGACCAATTTTGAAGTTTTTGGGGTTTAAACTTTTTGACTCAAAATCACAAGTTTTAACCGGTGAAACTACAAATAAATTGCATATATCTTCGATTAGAACCTAATAGGACTAGTTAATACTATTTTCTAAGTCTAATGGGGTAAAATTCATGGATTTGTGTTCGATAGTGACCGACTTCGAACATGTTTATCATGTTCGAACTTGTCAGGAAATTCGAATTTGTCAACAAACTCGAATTCAGTCAAATTCGAACATGTCCTTCGAATCTATTATTAAATTCGAAATGTTTGCATAATTTTAAATTCAAACTTGTAAAAATTCGAATGTGTTGGATTTTGGACTTACGTAAGTTCAAAATAAAACAAATTCGAAATTAAACAAGTTTCATTTGTATCTTTCACTAATAATTTTGGTTATTATTTTATGTGCAGATATGGGTGAAAGGGCTTTCTTCCAGAAGCATAATATGGTAATGTCTCCCGACAGAGAGCTTCCCGAAGTACAGGCGTTTCGACAGATGGTAGAATTTTTGGCACATTCCAGGGTTTCGTATGCACTATCCCATAATGTGCAGATAATATTACCGTATGTAAGGCAGTTTTGAGAGCATTTACAAGTTGACTGTACCGTGACGCCAACAGTTTTGAGAACAAGAGTTGGAGGTCAGCCGATCGTTTTCTCAGCGGATATGGTCCGTCAAATTTTGCAACTAGGGTCTCAAGAACAAGAAGCTGGGCCCATTGATTTCACTGTAAATGTAAGGCAAGCGGCCTTTTTGCGCATGGGATATGCCCTAGACGTAACAAAATCGTCGTTCATGAAGAGTGGTTTGATTGGGCAGTGGAGGTACTTGGCGCACGTGATTATGGTGTGCTTTGCACCGAAGAAGGCTGGATTCCATTATATAGTCTCAAAGATGCAGTCGGCCATGATTGCCTTGGTTTATAACAGGAGTTTTAGCTATTCAGAGATGTTCTTTGCGGAGTTCGTGCACCAGATCACAGCTCCAGCGCGCGAAAGATTTGTGTTGTATCCGCGCTTCGCAATGATGTTGATCCGCCTTTTTTGCCGAATCTGCCACAGCTACCGGATATTCAAAGTGTGGCAGTTATAGATAAACGAATTTTTGCTGACTGCCAGTCGCACAATGCCCGCAAGGCTGAGCAGATCAGACCACTTGATGCACCTCTTTTTGGGGCAGTGGTAGATCCAGATCTTGTGGCCCAGACGGGGATAACTGGGCTGGAGAAGGGCCTCAGCCGCAGCCACAGCAGCAACAGCCACAACAACAGCAACGATCTCAACCTCAACCTCCCAGGAGGCAGAGAGCTCAGGAAAGACCAATTCAGGCTTCGAGGCCATCCTCAAACAGAATTCAAGATTCCACGACAGCAGGTCCATCGTCAGACGCTGCGGGGCCATCAGGTTTGGCCCCAGAAGTTGATCCTAGAGTAGAGACTCTAGAGGAAATCTGGGCTCAGGGGATTAACTCGGACGTAAATCTAACTGAACAACTGGTTCAGGATGTTTTGGATCCACCAACTGACCTTCAGGATATTTTGAGAAATGTTGATGAATATCAGCCATCAGATGATGAGAATTTGGACATTGAGGTCCCGATGGCAGAAATTGGAGAAAGAGAGGCTGAGGTAGAAGGTCAAGCTGTGACTACCTCTGAGTCTGAGTCGGAAGAGGTTGAAGAGGTAGAAGTACAGGAAGTAGAGGTAGACCGTGTTGACCCATCTGTCCGCATAGGGAGATGTGGTTCAAGAATTGTGGTCAGTACGAGAGAAGAAGAGACAAGAGCTGCTAGAACCTCAGATGATGATTCTGATTTTGAAGCAGAAGATCCTACTCCTCTCATTCCTAGGCATAGGGCGAAGAGACATCGTTTTATGCAGGGAGCTTCATCCACTTCTGCTCCAGAGCCTGAAATGCCAGCTGTTCAACCATCCATCATGCCATCACCAATCACATCCATTCCATCTACATCATCTACATTTACTGAGAATCAGCGATTTACAGAGCTGAGGAGTAAAGTGGATTTCCAATCAGTCCAAATCTTTCAACTTACAACAACAGTCAAAGACCTTCAAGCGCATAACGCCAGACTTGATCAGGAAAACGTTGAATTGAAAACATCTGTTGCTGATCAAGCTTCTGAGATTAAGACAATGAAGTCCCTCCTCGAGCAGTTAATGAAAAATCTTCAAGCTCAGGGGGAGACAAGCTGCAAAGAAGCAGAAGAGATAAGGAGAGATGATGATGACGGTAATGATCCCGAGGCAAGAAAAGAAAGTGAGCTAGCAGATTTTCCAACTGCTCAGCATGCAACAATTCAGGGGGAGCCAGGTCAGTCTATAGTACAAGAAAGGGCTGAAGGTGAATCTTCAAAGACCATCGAGAGCGAGATGATTGAGGCTCTGATAGATATTGAAGAAGAAGAAAGAGCGTTTGATTTTGAAGATGATGTTGAAGAATTGGAAGAAGGGGAATTTATACCTGAAGATATAGTTGATTGGAAATCTAATGATGAGGTCATGGAAGATGAAGATGACAACATTGATGAAGTAATCATTCATTCACAACCCATCACAGAACTATATGAGCATAACGAGCAAAATGTAATTGGTATAGATGAGATTAAGTTGGCCTCTGTAGAAGATTCAGAACTGGAGGAAGCTAAGAAAGAACCAACCAGAGCTGAATTGTTAAATCTGTGGTTCCGTAAGGAAGAGAAGAAGGCAGAGCCGAAGCTGAAAAGGAGGATGAGAGTGCCAGGTTCCGAAAACCTATCAGGTGGAATTATTAGCTGGTTCTTTGACAGGGATCTGCAGCTATTTATTCTAAAGAGAAGAGACGGTCTTCAATACCTGAGGCGAACTCTCAAAGTGTTTAACACACTGCCAAAGATTGAAGTGAAAGAACTAGCATGGAAAGAGTTGATCAACATTGGTGACGACCCTTATGCTGAAGTTATTGAAAAGATAATCAGAAAAGAGGGCAGATTCAAGTTCGAAAGACTCAAACTGAGGTCAGGCAAAAGAGTTGAGGATGAGTCAAGAATAGATCCTCACACGGGAAGACCATGGGCTAAAATGGTTTACAAGCCTGTCAAATGCTTGAAAAAGGTGCCGTTAAAGTCTATGCCACAAGACATTTTTGGAAACATGAAATGGTGGTATATAGACAATGATTCAGCTGAAGCAGTAATGGAGGATACAGAAGACAAAGTAATTTTGAGAGTGTATGATCCGTTGCACCTAATAAATCTATCTAAGGATAACCCGCGGAAGCTACATGATAAGCCAATTTTCTTTCATGAAGGCTGGAGATCTAAGGCTAGGAAATTCCAAAAGATAGTTAGAGTATGTATTGATATAGGCTTATATGCAGGTAGTAGCTTATATAGTTCTAGTACTTACACAAAATGTAAATAGTTAGAAGCTATCGTCAAGGGAGAGTCTGTTTGTACATCCTGTGTGACGATAGTAGTCTAAGTATAGATAGCTTTTTGTGTAAGTCAATTTACTTGCTATTGAATATAAACAAGTCTTTGATATATGTTTGTTTATATATGTTTGATATTCATTGTCTATATGTTTGAACTTAGGGTTATGTGTTACAATAAGTTCAAACATAAAGTTCAAAGATAAGTTCAAACATAAGTTTGAAGGTTGTAATTCGAATTTGTTAAGAGGACAAGTTCGAAAAGGCCTTGGGCCAAGTTTCGAACTTGTCCTAGACAAAGTCGAATTGGGTGATATAATTAAGGGTTAATTCGATTAATTATTAGACTTTTGCAAATTTTGTTAGAGTGTTTAGCAAAAGGCGATCTCGAACTTGCTAGCAATCAGAGAGTGTCGTTTGGAGAGAATCATCGTGTCGGGACGATCCGTTGTTCGTATATCACCGTGTTAGTCTCCGTGTTTCGGTGTGCGTGGTCTATCCGTGAAGCCACTAACGAGGATTCTGCACTCGTTGGAAGGTGTCACGTCAAGATAATATCCGTAGAGAGCAGACTTTACAATTAATTGAAAGCTCAGATTGGATAATATGCCGACATGATTTCAATGAAACAGCCACACAAATCTCTAAGATATGGTTGAATTATTTTATCATGATAGCCAATATCGTGATCACTTAAATCTCTTATACATGAAAACAATATCGACTCATAATGCGAGCAATGACAATTTAGCTATGCGGATCTCTCGTTATAGAACAATAATCCCATGACTCACAGATTGATCACGAAAATCTCTTTTACATGTTCAGAAGTTGAGTCATGTAAAACTGAATGCTCAAAATAAATTTACAAACTTTGAAAGATGATTCGGTTATGAAAACATAAATCCCCTCTCGTTGTTATGAAAATACCTTCTAAACGCACTCTTTCACCATCTCTAATAGAAAGATTCAAAGACACCAAGAAAGTTGGGTCATCAAAAACGCCTACTAACTATCTCGAACTCTCATTACGGAAATAATAAAGCATTCGTAGCAAGTTTACAGAGTCTCAACCATAACAACAAGATTTTCATTCGAAGTAAGTAAACTATGACATAATAACCAATTATATAGAAAATAAAAATATCCAATGTTTAAGGGTTGTTACCCAAATGATTACATTGCAAAACTACTCCATAATCATGGAGTAGAACGCCATCTCAAAATAAGAAAGCATTTCACACATTAAGATGAACTTAAATATAAGAAAAACTCCCCTAATGATGTATACGATGATGAAGATGCAATCCACTATGTCAAAACTCCAAGATAATCTCCTTCCTTGCATTCCTTCTTCCCTAAGAAAGGTGAAGTGTGTGTGTTTTTGTGATAAAAATTCGTCTCCCCCATTAATGAGCTGAAAAATCCTTTTATAGCCTGGGCACTACTCGCGGAGTATAGCACAAATACTCGCCGAGTGAGTGTGTATGTGTGTGTTGTCAGGACCTGATTGGGGCTCCAGAGTGACCAACACGCCGAGTAACCGAGTCTAACTCGCTGAGTTGCTGTGCTATCGACTCCCCATTGGCTCTGGTTTGCTTCAGAAATTTTCACAGAAAAATCAGGTTTCACGCTTACTCGCCGAGTACATGCAAGAACTCGCCGAATAGGATCGCGAATATCTGTTCTGGAATATGGCCAACTCGCCAAGTAGACAAGGTACTCGCCGAGTAGGCTGCTGTTTTGGCTTTTTTCCTTTGATTCACTCAACGAAAACCTGAAATGAGAAAAAGACACCCAGACTGCTGTTTTGGACTTTACAAAGGCTAAAACGGGGCTAAGGTTAGGGAGAGAAAAGTTGGAAGGAGCGGTAAAAATAACCAAACATTTGCATTTACAAGATGAAAATTTACAATAAAAAGCAATCAGGAGTACACTTTTATTCTATTTATCTTTCATAACTACTTTGTTTGAAGCTAAACTTAGGATATGCTAACAATATTATATAATTAACTCCAAGTAGCTTGATTATTGGCTTTTTTTTTTACTCCTCTATACATTTCTCATCAAATGAAATAATTTTACATCTCCAAAAGTAACAAACATAGGGTATGGGTGACTTAAAAAAAATAAATTGGTTAAAATTAAGCAGCTAACACAAACGAAAGAAAAAGAAGGTTTCAATGGTGGCTACTAAGGGAAATAATAGGTGGAAGGAAAGGAAGAGAAGGCTAGAAAACGGAAATCCTAAGTGCCTCTATCACATGATTGCATTAATTCACCTTTGTGTCTTTGAAATGCATAGCTATGGCAAATTCTATCATAACAACAACAATTAGCACACACACATAACCAAATGAACGTGAGCATCTAATCATAAAGGATGATCTTAAAGGCTCAAAACTCACGAATGAAAATGACATGACGGGTTATAATGTGAAAAGTCCTAAATTTGATCAAGACAAAAAGATTACGCACACATATCACGATCCACACAATTCATCCGAAAAATGCTCTTAATTCGTGTTCCAAACTTGCTCCTAAGAGATCAGTTATGCTAATAGATCTAAGATATGCTCATGGATATTCTCATGGATAATAATTTTTAAATTTTTTGGCCAAATTAAGCATATAGTAAAATGTAAAGCAAGATTTTATAAAGGGCAAGCAAAATCACACATGGGTTAGAAATCTAACCCATATTCCCACACTTAAGTATTTCATTGTCCTCAATGAAACAAAATAGACAATATAATCGTGAAAGCATGTAAGTGAAAGGAAGGAAAAAGTCTCCCTGAGTGCGCGGAAGAGAAGAGCTCAAAGGATAGCCAACCAAAATTTTGCATGTGTGTAGAGTTGGAGCGAAGTGTACAACCGACTCTGCGCAATGCAATATATCATTAGAGGAAGCGATTGCCAAAAATATCATAACTACACATAAATACAAGCTAATCTAAGCTAAAGCGACAATATAAATTAAATCGCTTGGGTTACCTGCCAAGAAGTGCTTGTTTATAGGGTCCCTAGCTTGACCCTATCCCACTTGGCTTAACTTTCAAAGGAATGAAATGCGTAAAAGGCATACCTTTGAGTTGAGTGCAAAATATAATTTTAGAGTTTTTTTCCTAGCACTTTTTACCCTTACTACCTCTATCAGTGTGCAAATGCATACGTTTCGGCGCTGGAGGGTTATGAAGTTCCTTTGGTAGTCATGAGTCAATACTCCTAGCATCACCAACCTGTGACTCCAAAAAATCCATCGAAGAATTAGTACTTTAAAATACAGGTGATGACGTCACAACATCAACATATATAAATTACATTTCATCAAAAAATCCAGAGTCAACTCCCTCATTGTATATAGGTGGAGGTATATCAACACCAAGTAGTCCTGCAAGCTCTTCCAAATCCCTTTCGGGATTGAAATCATCTTTAGCCTCATCATCGATAATCAGAGGTGGGACGTGTGCAATACTTTGTGGGCTTGGGATTTGCACCTTGTCCATTATTGTCTCCGAAGTTTCAATGGCCGGTAGTGCATGTAAAGAAGTTTTATCATAGAGACACTCAACATCATCATCATCCGAATCACTAATACGGTGACATAAATGTGGACGTGCTCTTCGTTTTCTTTGCTCTCCTCTACTTTGCCTGAACTACTTTCAGATGGTTCTCCCGTATGCAATTCATCCATTTGACTCCTTTGTCTCATGAGGTTGTCAAGGATTTCTGAAATGCTTTGTTGGTAATGGAGGCTCATCTTACATTGATGAAATAAATCCTCCAAGCTCGACTCTCTCTCAGGTTGATGTCGTGGTGGAGTTTGGTAGGAATATTGGGTGTCTTGACTGTGGTAGTGTTGAGTGGAGGATAGGTATGAAGATTGATATACATTCTCATATTGATATTGTGAAGAGGTGGGAATGGTTGGGTAGTCATAACTGATCTCCTCTTGACAACACCTTGCTTCATAGGTACCTTCAAACAACTCAAATCTATAATCAATCCTATACAAAACACACCAAACAAAATACGACAAAATAAAGAGAAATTAAACTTACAAATAAACTATCATATAAACATAACAAAAAAATGTGTATAAGAATTCTATGTACATGAAAAATAATTCCCACACTTGGATTTTTAAATATATAAATTTTTTTATAAATTAACTAACGAGAAACGTTAGGCTGTTCTCAAAACCACACCGCTTGTCCCTGGCAACGGCGCCAAAAACTTGATATGCCGCTAGCACACCTTGGTTTTAATATAAAATAAGAACGGGATTAACTAAACTGGAACTAGTGGACAAATAGGCAAGTATTTCCTATCGTATACTAGTATAGCTAAGGTAAGTCCGGGTTGTCGAAGTCAGGGACAATTGGTGGATGATGTTAGTGCATCCTGTGTGACGATAGCAGTCTAAGTATAGACAATATTTTGTAAAAGTCAATTTGCTAGTTATTACATATTAACAAGTGTTTGATATATGTTTGTTTGTTATATGTTTGATTATATATGTTTGATATTGATTGTATGTATGTTTGAACTTGGTGTAATGTGTTAAGATAAGTTCAAACATAAGTTCAAAGCATAGGATTCTAATTTGTGGAGGACAAGTTCGAAAGGCCTTGGGCTTATTCGAACTTGTCCTAGGCAAATTCGAACCAGGTGTTATAATTAAGGGTTAATTCGTTTAATTAACAAGTTTTTGCAGAAGATTAATCAGAGCCTTAGCAAAGGCGATCTCAAATTTGCAACTGTCAGGGAGTTTGTTCTTGGAGAGAATCACGTGTCGGGACGTTCTGTTGTTCGTCTATCACAGTGTGTGTCTTCGTGTTTCGTGTGCATGGTCTATCCGTCAAGCCGCTAACGTGGATTCCGCACTCGTTGGAAGGTGTCGCGTCAAGATAGGATCCGTAGGAAGGCGACCTTACAAGTGGTATCAGAGCTGAAGGGAAAGGTGGATTACTGGATTTCCAGACAGTCCAAATTTTTCAGCTATCTACAGCAGTGACAGAACTTCAATCCCATAATGCCAGACTTGATCAGGAAAACGCTGAGTTGAAAACAACTGTAGCAGATCAAGCGTCTGAGATAAAAACAATGAAGACTCTCCTGGAGCAGTTAATGAAAAATCTACAAGCTCAGGGGGAGAGTAGCTACAGAGAAGCTGAAATCTTGAGGAAAGATGATGACGACAATGTTCCCGATGCTGGAAGAGAAGGTGAGCTAGCAAATCTTTCGACTGCTCAGCAAGCATCAATTCAGGGGGAGCCCAATCAGTCTAAAATGGAAGAAGGAGTTGAAGGTGGAACTTCAAAGAATGTTGAGAGTGAAATGATTGAAGCTCTAATGGATATTGAAGAAGAAGAAGTAATATTTGATTTTGAGGATGAGACTGAGGATCTTGAAGAAAGGAAGTTTGTCCCTGAAGACGTTGCAGAATGGAAATCTAATGAAGAGGTTGTGGTAGACGAAGACGATGACGTAGATGAAGTAATCATTCCTTCACAGCCTATAACAAAACAATACGTGCACAATAATAAAAATGTGATTGACGTAGATGAAATTAAGTTGGCATCTATGGACGATTCAGAATTTGAGAAAGCTGATAAAGAGCAAAGCAGAGAAGAATTGATAAATCTTTGGTTCCGAAAGGAAGAAAAGAAATCAGAGCTGAAGATGAAGAAGAGGATGAGAGTACCAAATTCTGGAAACCTCTCAGGTGGAATATTAAGCTGGTTCTTTGATAGAGAACTGCAGCTATTTGTGCTTAAAAGAAGAGACGGGCTTCAGTATTTGAAAGGAACCTTGAAGGTTTTAAATACATTGCACAAATTCGAAGTAAAGGAACTCGCCTGGAAGGAGCTTATTAACTTGGGAGCCGACCCCTACGCTGAAGTAATAGCAAAAATCATCAGAAGGGAGGGCAGGTCTGGAAAGTTTGAAAGGATAAAGTCGAGGATAGGCAAGAGAGTTCAAGATGAGTCAAGAATAGATCCCCATACAGGTAAACCTTGGGCTAGGATGGTTTATAAGCAAGTTCGATGTTTGAAGAGAGTACCGTTGAAGTCTATGCCACATGATGTTCTTGGAAACATGAAGTGGTGGTATGTAGACAATGAAACGGCTGAAGCATTCATGGAGGATCTAGAAGACAAGATGATTTTGAAGGTATACGATCCTCTGCATCTGATCAACCTATCAAAGTATGACCTGCAAAAGCTTCATAATCAGCCAATTTTCTTCCATGAAGGCTGGAGATCTGAAGGTAGGAAGTTCCAAAAGATAGTTAGAGTTTGTATAGATCAGGGATTGTATGCAGGTAGTAGTTTATATACTCCTAATACTTAAACAAAATATAAAAAATTAGAAGCTATCGTCAAGGGGGAGTCTGTTAGTGCATCATGTGTGACGATACCAGTCTTAGTATAGACAATATTTTGTAAAAGTCAATTTGCTAGTTATTGCATATTAACAAGTGTTTGATATATGTTTGTTTGTTATATGTTTGATATATATGTTTGATATTGATTGTATGTATGTTTGAACTTGGTGTAATGTGTTAAGATAAGTTCAAACATAAGTTCAAAGATAAGTTCAAACATAAGTTCAAAGATAAGTTCAAACATAAGTTCAAAGCATAGGATTCGAATTTGTGGAGGACAAGTTCGAAAGGCCTTGGGCTTATTCGAACTTGTCCTAGGCAAATTCGAACCAGGTGTTATAATTAAGGGTTAATTCGTTTAATTAAAAAGTTTTTGCAGAAGATTAATCAGAGTTTTAGCAAAGGCGATCTCGAACTTGCAAGTGTCAAGAGAGTTTGTTCTTGGAGAGAATCACGTGTCGGGACGTTCCGTTGTTCGTCTATCACAGTGTGTATCTCCGTGTTTCGTGTGCGTGGTCTATCCGTCAAGCCGCTAACGAGGATTCCGCACTCGTTGGAAGGTATCGCCTCAAGATAGGATCCGTAGGAAGGCGACCTTACAGATGATGATTGTAAGTCGTGGATTAATGGTTAACTATGGTTGAAATTAATTTACAATGCGTATAAGATAAATATTGACATAAAATCTATCGCAATGACACACATGAGAAGGAAAAGAGATTAATAACTTGGATTTCTGACAAAATCAAATATGTAATCAAGTGGGATCACTCCCCCTAAATAACGGATGATTAATTGAAAGTACAGATTGGATAATATGCCGACATGATTTCAATGAAACAGCCACACGAATCTCTATGATATGGTTGAATTATTTTATCATGATAGCCAATATCGTGATCACTCAAATCTCTTATACATGAAAACAATATCGACTCATAATGGGAGTAATGAAAATTAGCTATGCGGATTTCTCGTTATAGCACAATAATCCCATGACTCACGGATTGAACACGAAAATCTCTTTTAAATGTTCAGAATTTGAGTCATGCAAAACTGAATGCTCACAATAAATTTACAAACTTTGAAAGATGATTCGGTTAACACCGAATACATAAAATTCATGTCATATTCTCATAAAAACATAAATCCCCTCTCGCTGTTATGAAAACACTTTTTAAGCGCACTCTTTCGCCATCTCTAATAGAAAGATTCAAAGACACCAAGATATTTGGGTCATCAAAAACGAATACTAACTATCTCAAACTCTCGTTATGGAATTAATAAATCATTCATAGCAAGTTTTAAAGAGTCTCAACCATAACAACAAGATTTTCATTCACAGTAAGTAAACTATGACATAATAACCAATCATATACAAAATAAAATCATCCAATGTTTAGGGGTTGTTACCCAAATGATTACATAGCAAAACTACTCCATAATCATGGAGTAGAACATCATCTCAAAATAAGAAAGCATTTCACACATTAAGATGAACTTAAGTATAAGAAAGACTCCCCTAATGATGTATACGATGATGAAGATGCAATCCACTATGTCAAAACTCCAAGATAATCTCCTTCCTTGCCTTCCTTCATCCCCAAGAAAGGTGAAGTGTGTGTGCTTTTGTGATAAAAATTTGTCTCCGCCATTAATGAGCAGAAAAATCCTTTTATAGTCTGGGCACTACTCGCCGAGTATAACACAAATACTCGCCGAGTGAGTGTGTTGTCAGGACCTGATTGGGGCTCTAGAATGACCAACTTGCCGAGTAACCGAGTCCAACTCGCCGAGTTGCTGTGCTGTCGACTCCCCATTGGCTCTGGTTTGCTTCAGGAATTAGAGAAAAATCAGTTTTCAGGCTTTCTCGCCGAGTAGGAACGCAAATATTAGTTCTAGAATATGGCCAACTCGCCGAGCAGACAAGGAACTCGCCGAGTAGACTGCTGTTTTGGCTCTTTTCATTTGATTCACTCAACGAAAACCTGAAATGAGAATAAGACCCTATAAGATCGAATTGGAGACGGAAATTAACCAATTAAACATGCAAAACAAGAGTATTGTCCAATAAATCATGTGTGAAACAGACGATATTAAGGGCTAAGTTCTACGTTAACTTCATTGTTCTAGCTTAGGTTATTTCCCTAATCATTATTCTTAGGGGTGTTGTTTTGTGGTCGTACGCCTACATCAATTAAGAAATTAGATTTAGTTACAACAAAGTGTCTTAACAAATTAGTTATCTAATCATCACGAGGTAGGTGCCTCTCATTTTCTGGCACGAAATCATATCAGCGGACGTGAAAACCTTTCTTCAGGTAAGCAGTGATTATCTTTGTCTTTCTTAGACTAGGTCTATATGTAATGATCATTTACTTTATCTTAGCTTTCTTTAGTCTTTTGATTTGTTTATCTTTCTTTTGAAGTTTCTTTAAAAGTCCATTCTTTTTATTAAACCACATGATTTGAAGATCAAAACAATATTTAATCAAGTTTCGCATTTCTTGCATGTTAAGAGTCTGGCTAAAGTCGTCTTCAATTTGGTTGGATTTTTCATCTTCATCCATTTAAACACTTTTCCCAACAATCTGGGATTCTCTAGAGGACTCAACAGATGAATCTGACAAATCGTTACTTTGGGGTGGCAAACTCCCTAAAATTATCTCATCCGCGAGATCATCCTTCGGATCTTCCTCAGCGTCTTCCTCATTGAAGTCCCATTCATTCCACCATTCAGGATCCATCAGTAGTGCCTATAATAAAAGTAACATAAAGTTAAAATCCATTCTAAGGACTTGTCACACATGCAAACATATCTTGATGTATCAGTTTCAGGGTCGTGTGAGATTGTTGGATTCCAAACATATGCACCATACAGATACCATAAGAATGAATTATTGAACGCCAAATGTCATAGATTCATAGTTACAAAACAACAGATGTCTCGGCCGGCAAAACAATCATTTCAGAGTCAAATAGTGGACATCCACTTTATACTATGTGATTCCAAAAATAAAAATGTGCCTATCTGGCAATGTAACAAAGAGTAACACCAATAGCATTGTGCCTTCCTTGCAATGTTACACAAAGTAACGCACCAGTAGCACAGTATACATTCTGCTATGGGCCCATGGAAAACAATCACATTCTATGAAGGAGAATCAAGAAAATATCAATCGAAATTAACACAACACTAGATAGAATTGGTATCTTGTATAAGCATAGCTTGGACATCCTTGTATCTTATTGCTTGTTTCTCTTGCAAGATTCATCAACGAACATCTGTATTATCCAATCATCAGGTCCAGTGATAAAGTAATCATCAGGCACTACTTCCGATCCACTTAGCATCATATGCTTCCTTATCAAGGTAGGCTATAACAGGTTGAACTTTTCATTTACAAGTCCAGACTTAATAGACTAGCTATAATTGTCCTCTCATATGACTTATCTTAGTCTCATTATACTTAGCAACTAACCTATACTTTTTCGTCATAGGTCTGGTGCATTCATCCCGCTTCCTTGATCTTTGACTAACTTTCTTAGTCATTTCGAATCAATTGTTACTTAACTAAGCAATTCTTAGAGTTCATGACAACCGTAGCAGGTTAACTATTAGATGGCTTATTTGAGCCAATCGTATCTTATTTATTTCTAATGGTTGTCTTTTAACCCTAGACATTAGTATGACTTAACACTATGTCATTTTTTAGCATAAAATCTTTGCTTCATTGATCTTATCATTATCAGCATTTCTTAGCACAGAATCTATAGTTCCTTTTTCAGCATCGGCCTATATCTCGTAGGCTAAAATATTTTGTCTCATCAACAGTTCTTAAAGTAATGTTCACACTTTCTTCTAACATCAACTTCTTATCTTCTTTTTAACATCAGCCTGGGCCTATCTTAGTTGTTCAACCTCTCTTAGTGCTAGGTACCTAGACTTGAGCGATAACATGCCCTTTGTAGGTTGTCTTCCTAACCTACTTCCCAAGGCAATCCCAATATCTAGGTTTAGGACTAAGCACCGGCTGGAAGTTAATACACTTAAACCGGCACATTGATACCAACTGAAACATCCATTATTTAGATTAGCTATTTCCACAATCATTATCAGAGTAATTTCTTAAGATTAACACTAATTGCCTTGATGAAAATGCGGAATAATTAGAACTTTTTAAACCTCAATCATTTCTTAGGCATAACATCATAATTACTTAAACTTATCCGATCTTTCATAATTGTATAACTTCAAAACTTTCCCTTTGGTGATACAAAATATATTAGGTTTTAAACGTATAACTAGCTGACCAAAAGACGTTAATCTAGCATCTAGGAAATACGTTGAAATCCTACATGCTAAGGTAACTTGTAAATTAAGTTATAACGACATAATTAAAGTTGAGAAAAATGACAGGAGTTCATATACATATTCAGAGACTGCTATCCTGGCATCATAAAAGATGCATCCAAAAACGACACTCAAAATCCATCCCGACAGCCGGCACAATCTGCTAGTGCCCTGGGTGTCTACCTCCTCCTCCTCTTCCCTCGGCGGTCAATCTGGAACTTCCATCCAGACAACCTGGGGTCTGAATCCTATCATCACCTTCGGCCACCAGAGGATGCGGCCCTGTGAGTCATAATAAGGTTCTGTCGTACGCCGGATCACTATCACGATCGTCTCGACCACGACCAGTGCCATAATGACCTTTATATAAAGTATGTCCCCTATCGAGGTAAGAAACAATGCCTAGTGAGTACCATATACCATATAGTGTCATAGTACCATGCAATTAGTTTTTCAAATAGGATTATGTGATATGAATGTACAATGCATGAACATTAGGAAAGAATATTAACAAGTTTACCCCCAATCTAGTTGGGTACGGATGTAGGACCAGGCTTTTTAGTTGCCACGAAGACATAATATCTAACATTTTACACTTGCTTTGGTTTCCTAGACAAAATCGTATGCCATGGTCCAGAATGTCGCTTCGCAAACATGACGCCTCACAAAGAGGTTCTTGCTAGGAAACGTCTGCCTATGGAATTGATTCGCAAACATCAAGCCTTAAAAGAGGTGCATACTAGGGAACATCAGTCTGGGGAGTTGCTTCAAAACATCACGCCCCACAAAGACGTGTTTGCTAGGCAATCTTGGCTCAATCATAATTGTTTCCCCAAATCCACCACTGTCACCAATACACAGTATGCATACCAGGAATTACCATCATTGGCTTAGAAAGACAAATGAATACGCTATGCAACAATATATGACATTTAAATTATATGATGCAACTCTCAATGATTAAGCATGATAATCTATCATTTCTTAGTGACTACGTGTCCATGTGTACAGATATCTCATGCAGATCACGTATGCATAGCATGACATCTCAATCATTTATCATTATCATCATATTGAATAATCATTGTATAGATAATACATCAAGTATATCATAAGGTAACTCACAGTAATCGAGTTAATTATACAAACACAGATGAGAACTGTTTCGGATCCCACGAGTACAAGAGTCCTCATATCAGTCAATTGGGTTCAATGGTTTATTAGAATAGTTACTCTCAATTATTTTGTCCAAATCGTTCCTTTCTATAATTCTTTATTTGTTGTTTACTTTATATATATACATACGCATACATACATACATTCATACATACATATATGACCAAACTTTACAAATTTATGGATTTAACTTTACCCGGCTGTAACATCCCAAGATTTTACTACTGTAACTTGAGGATATTTAGTTTAAATTTCATATTTAATATTATTAAGTTGGATTATCAATGAAAGTCTCTTTATTCGGAAATTTAAATGTTAGTGGTGAAAATATAAAGATTGAAACTTCATTCAAAGAAAATGCACAAGTGGAGGGATCATTTGTGTAAATAACTTAAAGATGAGCATAAAAGACTCCTTGAGTCTTTCAAACCCACATTTGTAACTTTTCACATTCAAAACACTCTCAAACTCTCTCAATATTTCTGCCGGGATTCGAAGTTTCATGGAAGAAATTCATGATAAGAATTAATATTACAAGGATTCAGGTGAGATTCAAGGTAAGAAAGTGATTTTTAAAGTGGGGGTTTTCATAGATGAGTTAAAATATAAAATTCAGAATCATAGGTCTGAGAAATTGGTGTTGCATGTATGTTTTTATAGTTGGAAAACATCAATTGAAGTCCCTAGAAGCTTCAGAAACAAGAATCATCCACGAATTCAACTTGAAAGGTAAGAAATATGTAGGGGTGAGCGACGGGTACCATTTCCCGAACCCGAATCGGTACTGGTACCGACCGATTCCAAATTAATATATTAGGTCCTGTACTTGGTTTTTAAATTACCAAAAATTCGGTATTCGGTACTCTCGGTTTCGGTACCATATTTATCCCGAATATCCTGATCCCCAACCGAATATATAAATTAGCTAAAATTCGGTATTTGTGACTTTAAAACGTTAAACTTTGTTCGGTATTCGGTATTTGATATTTGGTTTTCGGTATTAGGAATTCGGTATTCGGTATTCGGTATTCGGGTGCAATATTTGGTGATGTATGTTTGATGTTTGGTATCTTTTTCTTATTCAGTTCCAATACGTGGCTGGCACCGAAAACCGGTCCCAGAACCAGAATCGAACCGGCACATATAGAATTATACGATTCGGTATTCGGTTCTTTCAAAACTAATAATTCGATTTCGGTATTTTCGGAATCGGTACCGGTTCGGTACGGTCCCATACCAAGCTCACCCCTAGAAATATGGATTTTTATGAACTTTGGTGTTCTTGAAGTTTTCTCTATTTTTGGTCAAATATGGATCAAATTGAGTGTTATTCATAGGGAAAATGGTTTATAAACAGTCAATATATGTTAACATATCATTTGTATGGATTGCATGTTACTAAAAATGAGTTTGGCTAATTTGTAAGCAAAACCCGTGGGTTGTGACCTGCTGAACTGCAGGTCAACTCGTCGAGTTAGGTGGGATGACTCGGCGAGTCGCCATGAACATCAGGCGCGTAAGAAAATCTTTTAAGTGTTAAGACCCGAATTTCGGGTAGGATTGAACTTCGGGTATGACCCAATTTCGGGTGATGGACCCGAAATTTAGATGGGTCAAGGATATGGGTTATGTCTCGGTAACAAATTTATTTCGGCCGAGGATCCGAATTTCGAAACTCGACTCGTCAAGTTGAGTAGGGTGACTCGGCGAGTCGGCCTCAGCCACAGCGAACTTCGGTTCTGGTTAAAAGGACCCGAAAATCTTGTCTAAAAATCAGACTTTTGAGATAACTTTAGCATTTTAAAAATACATTTAGAGATAGGTTCTTCGGACCTAGTAAAGATCCGAACAATGGGATTTAATTATGAAATTCGGATGGTGAATCCTTGACACTTTAACTTGTAAAACTTGATGAAAGTTTTGATTAAACTGACTTTGATGGTATTTTGTTATGAAAATGTAACCGGTCCCTTGTGGTGTTGTTAAACACACAGTGGGTAAAATTTTGATTCCGCTTGAAAGCCCGAAGAGAAATAAAATATATTTGAAGTTATTAATCGCACCCACTGTGAGTACTTAGGATTGTATATGTCTACGTTTGTTGTATGCTAGTTGTTGTTCATTGAGGCATGTTGATTCATATTCGTTTGGCACTCTACTAACTTGCCTTGATTTTGATGCACATTGTTGCTTGTTGCATGTTATTACATGATCCGTGTTCTTTGTTGTGCATCAATGTGATGGACTTTCGAGCTATAACTGGTAAATCGATGCTACCGAGGCTATATGACCGGGAGCTGATCCCTCTGTGGTCCCGAAGGGCAGGTGTAGCATCCCCGATGGTAAATTCCGCCTCAATTGAATGTTTTATTCCGTGCAATGGCACGATGGAGCCGCGTGCTCGTATGTGTTACCGTACTTCGTGTGCGAAGGGGTACACGCCGTTTGTCGCCGGTGTTACTCATTCTGTGCTGCATAAAGACTTGTAGAATGTATAATCTCTGTACTCACCAAGCTTTGCTTATCCTTTAGTTGTTTACATTTTCCAGGAAAGGGTAAATCCGCTGCTGGACCTTCTAGCTAGGTCATATCTTGAAGTATTTGAGGATCTCTACTACTCAATCGGTAACTGATATATGGGGACATCATTGTCAAATTTGGGATGGTTGTAATAAATATTGAGTATGTAGAAACTAGATTGGAACCTTGTAGCACCATAGGGTGTTTGACTTTTATTTTAATTATGTATTTTCAATTTCCTATAATGTATTAAGCATTTCAGATCAATGTTTTATTATGGGTTGTGTTTAATCCTGGGTGATGTAATCGTGGTTATTGTGGCAAGGGTGTTTCACCGGTCTTATCACTCGATGTGTCAATAATTATAAAGTTCTCAAGATTTCCTACGTAAATTCGTACAACGTTATAAACCTATACATACATACATATATACACACACACACACACACACATATAGATATATATATATATGTATATATATATATATATATATATATATATATATATATATATATATATATATATATCTGTGTGTGTGTATACTATAATTATCCTATAAATAATTTTACAAACCGCCGTTACATTTTCTATTTCTGAATTTTGAATATACGTACCCACAATAATATGTATATATAGTCAACAATCTATTCTTTTTATATAAAAGCCATTTCAATATTTTAGCATCTAAGAGTTTGAGGTAATGATGTACATAGACTCCTTCATCATCATAATTTTAGACTAGAGAATAAATTTGTTTTTGTACCGACTTAGTTTCAAAGTCAAAATTTTGAATCGTAAGATCGAAAGGAATGTAAATATGTAGTTACCTTGACTGGAGGTGGCAGCGACGGCTGCGACGGTGGCCGGTGGAGGCAACGGCGAGAAAGAAAGAGAGAGATTGAGGAGAGAGGGGGAGGGAAAGTAAAAAATGGATGAGAGAGAGAAAGATGAGATTTATTTCCTCATTTTAGAAATTTGGTGGGGAAGCTAAGAAAATTCTGATTTCTTTATTTATTTTTGTTATTTATTATTTCTTCGCGTTTTAGTTAATTTCCATACCAGATTTTATAATTTTGACATATAACATACTTATACTATTTTACTAAGTTTTCACAAAGAATCCAAATATGTAAACGGATTTTATTAATTCTATCTGTTCTTAAATTCATCATTTAGGTCCTGTAAACTTTATAGTTTTAAATGGGTACAATTATATTTTAATTCAAGCTTAACATTCTTAAATGTAGTTAGATATTCATTAGGGTCTAAATGATAATTATAAATTACGATTTTGAAATTAGGGCTTTCGGAGAGAAGTTCTCTGATGTCTGTCATCGACTGTATTGGAATGGCTTTCATAGTGAAGTTCTCTGCTATTGATGACAAATTTGATGGAGTGATGAGGATGATGAAGGGGAAAGGTACTGAACCAGTTGCCGAGCAACGGTCAATTACCAGGAAACGAGATTCCGAAGGCTAAAATGTTAGAAATTTTATTTCTTGTAATTCAAGCTTGTGTAATTACGCTTAATTTTAAATATTTAATTATACACTAAAGGAGAGATTTTTAGCCCTAAAATAGTGTCTAATTAAATATAATAATAGTCTAGGTACATTTTGCAAATAGGAATAGTTTACTTTGGGGGTAATCTTAATTTCCTAGTCTTTGAGGGGAGTGTTAGGACAAACTCCCAAGGTAAGCTTAGGTATAAATAATACTTTTCTCCTAGGGATTTAAAAGAAGCCACAAAGGGAGCCTCCACCTAAGTGTATGTTTTGAGAGTGTGAAAACTTCATAGAGATGGAGTATCTAAAATTCTCTCTTGTAATCTTTATATTTCGTAATACAAATCGTTTGATTATTGTGTTTGAGTGCAAAATATATTGGGAATCAAAGTTGTCAATTGGTATCAGAACCAGATGATTGGATTTCAACTTGAAATCTCATATTTGTTCGTGTTCTTCACCAAAAACGTCATGAAATTGGGCTGAAACTTCAAAAAATCACCAAAAAATTCATATGATGTTCGTTTCAGCTGATTTTTGGATATGATGTGCGAGTATATGCCAGCAACACCGTGTAAACATTTCAAAGGCTAACTTTATAGAGTGAGTAATCACAATTTTACTATTCTGGTCATTTTCGGTTACGTTTTTGTGTTAATATTTTTGATTTGAGTGCTCTACTTGTTGAAATGATCTGAAATTTTGCATGAATGATCTTATATGTTAGATAAATTGTTCTGGAAATTTTCATGATCTAATTTGAAGTATCCAAGGAGCAATTGCATTTTTAGATCTAATTGTTTTTCGTGTTCTTCGCAAAAAGCCACGGTTTTTCTATTAATTCTATTTAAATATTCTGTTTTTGCTTGGTTTTATGTTCCCTAATCATAAGCAATAAATCTTGTACTGATTTCGAGCATTTCTTGTTCAATCATTATACGTTTTTCTTGTTTAATTGGTGAAATTGTTAATTGGATTTTTTTTGTTATTCTCGGTTCTTGTTTAAAAATCCAAATTTTTAAGTGTTTTTGAATACTTGTTTTTCACAAAACTTGTTTCTAAATTCAAACCAAACATTTAGAAATTTTTTCCAGTCGTTAAATCACGTTATTATTAATTCTGAAATTCTTGAATTTATTTAACAGCTTCAAACTCGGACCAATCAGAAATTCGGGTAAATCAGAAATTCGGATCATCATAAATTTGGACCATCAGAAATTCGGGTCCATCAAAAATTCAGACGAATCTAAAATTCGGGTCCACCAGAAATTCGGACCCATCCGAATTTCGGGTTCAAACTTCATTCCATCCGAACTTTTGACTTTCAATGCTTCCAGAGGCCATAAATTTTGACTAGAACATCATTAGAGGGCCTACCATATGCCAAAACAAAGCTTGAAACGAGATATACGATTTTTAGAAACGGAAAAGTCGGTTTGGTTAATTTTGGAGGCCTAATTCCACTCCAAGAAAAAGTTACAGACATTTGTCTGTCGAGAAGCTGAAAAACCAATGTCCAAAAGTCATTCCTGATCCATGTTTCACCAAGTTATCAACCTCGGATACATCCGAACTTGTGAAGTTTTTGAGTTTTTCTGGTTTTCAATCTAGAAGATCCACCTTTTGCACTCCACAATCATGACTCAAGGATTTTCCACACATGATATGACTGTCAAGGAGGAGAAAGTTGATATATCTCAAGTCTGTCTTATGAACCACTCCAAACAGGTACAAAGTTCTTCATCTTCGTCTGATTTATCTGATACACAATCCTTATCTGATTTTAAATCTAGTGATGAATTTGATAAACTACATGCACAACTACATGAATTAAATAATGAATTGATTGCTGAAAAAGAACAATCCACTGTGTATAAAAAGAAGTGGCTAAACAACCATGAGTTGTTAAAGAAAATGTTAAGTTAAAAAGTAGATGCTGAGGATAGGAACATTTACCTTAAGAGTTGTATTGATACAATCACTGAGGAAAAGAGTTCCTTGAAGTCTGAAATATATGTTCTTTCAAAACACTTAGAGTCTGTAAGCATGGAAAACTTAGATAATCTGGGTAAATTCAAAATGATTGAAGAAGAGAGAATAGGTATGTACTCATGGATAAAAACCCTAGATGATGAATTTCTAAAAACGTGGTCAAACTGCACAAACTATTCATCTAAATCAACCCAAAGAGACTAGGTTTTATCATTCCAAACAAGGAATTGGTTTTAAATATTCTGAGCATTTTGAAAAAGTTCGATCAGTTTTACTTATTTTTATGATGTGAGGTATATGGGTGTTGGGTTTAAGTCTTTCTTTTTAGAATCATCGGAAGAAGTCTTAACCCAAGAGGATGAGAAACGAAGTGAAAACAAAGAAAATGAAATTTCTTTCTAATATGATGAAATTATCCTTATAGAGTACCAACTCTAGAGGAGGACTTCTTATCTAGTTATTCATCGGTTGAAATGAACGTCAAACATATCAAACCAATCCCTCATCCTTACGTTCCTACAAAAGTTCTTCAACACAAAATAGTGTTTTAGAAAAGGACTTAAGGACAGCTCGAAAGAAAGTTTTAGATTATCAAGAAGCTCTTCTCAAGAGCGAGGAAAAATTGATACGACAAAGTTTTGAACAAAATGTAGAAATAACCATCTACAAAGAAAAGTTCGACATAGTTTCAGAAAGATTCATTTCTCACTTAAAAGATTCAAAAGTTTCTCACCCTGCCAAAGTTCCACTTGCATCATCAGACAAAGGTAAAGCTAAGATTGAAGTTCCTTCAATCATTTTTGAAGGTGAGTGTTCAAAATCTTCAAAAGCTAAGGTTTTAAAGAAGACTGAGAGTCAATCTAAGTCTTCCAAGAAACAAACTCACCAAGGAAATTTCTCTATGTCTAAGTATTCCAAACGTACAGACTCTCATTGTTTTGTTCCTACAGATCACGCAAGAAGGTTTCCTAAAATAACACCTCTTGATTTTCAAAGTTTCTTTGTGAAAAAGGTAGTCTTGCCTGAATCTTTTGTGAAATCGATAGTAGTGTTAGTGTGCCTGGAAAGGATGTTGCTAATAATCCTTTGAAATACTCTTTTTGCAATCTGTTTCAATTATGTCTAAAAAGTTTTCGGCATGCTGTTCCTGAAATGACTAAGTTTGTACCTTATCCTGAAAAACGGAAACGCTGCCAAACTAACAAAACAAAAGTGCATGCCTCATCACCGCCTGACAAATTGGAAAAACCATCGCCAAAGGACAAGCCTAAGACATTTCCAAAGTCACCCAAGCCAAAGGTTGTTCCATTACCTAAGGCCATTTCAAAACCAGTTTGACCCATATACAAATGGGTGCCAAAAGGTTCTGCATTTAAACATGTGTCAAATGTTAAATGGATTCCTGCTGTTGTGTTGTTATATGACGATGGAAATCCCAAATCTAACAATAAAGGACCCATCTTTCGATGGATACCAAGAGTGGTTTATTTTTATGCAGATGGTTTTCAGTTCACTTCAGACTGGAACCCGCACTTTATAGCAATGGCTTTTGATTACTATAGATCAAAACCCGGATTTTAGTGAAATGGCTTCTACTTACTTCTGAGTAGCACCTGTGCTTCAAAGCAATGGCTTCTGCTTCAAGACAGATCAGAACTCGTCCTTTCATGTTTAGATGGTTTCTAAACAACAAGTTTAGAACCTGTGTTTCCGCGACTTCTTTGGAATTTCCCTACTTTTTATGCTTATCAGTTTGAGTTTGTTTCATTCTTGAAATTCACTCATAGCATTTTATATTTCACTGATACTGTTCTTATTCGCAGGGGGAGTTTCAGATGCGATTTGAAGATGTCATCCTAATGAAAAGTGTGTAAGCATTCTGAATACTCTAAATGCACACTTTAAAAGGTTTTGTTAGAATAATCTGATTCTCTGACTGAATAAATTTCCACCAACATTAATTGATCTAATCTTCATGATGTTCTTGATTTCATTCTTCCTGAGATTCTCTCAAATTTTCTGATTTCTCCCACGTATTCTGATTGTCTCATACATCAAGTTTCTCCCATACAAGCTAATTCTTTCATGATAGTCTGATTCATTTTCAAATCTCAAATCAGACTTTTTATTGAAGTTCTCTCAAACAGTCTCTCAAACTTCCCAAGATATTTCATTCAACTCTCATCCATCATCTAAAATACCCCATGAGCTTCACTAATATATCTTTCAACATATCATGCTGACTCCGATGATGCACAATATGTGTGATTAGGCATTTATATCGCTCCTATGGTCTAAACCAGAGCCGAAAGACCTACCCAATGAGCAAACCACTTCAATTTGTGTGAGTAAGGGTTCTCAGGTCAATTAGTTGAGGAGTGTTAGTTACCACGGGGTGCTAACAGGGTCAAGCAGAGATAAAATGTAAATGAGAGGGGTTATCGAAAGAAGAAGGGGGTGCATCATGAGCTAAAAGTGAGCCGGAGGGAGTACAGTCGAAAAATGATGAGAGCTGAGGGGTGAGAAAGGATTAAAAGAAAAGATAAATCCTACCAGCACCGTGTCAGTCTGCTGGGTTTCCTAAATCTGCTACGAAATTCCATGAGTTGGATTAGGTATTGAATAAGACGTCATGGACCCAGTGACGCATGCACCTAACCCCCCTAGTTACTCAGTCGTCTCTTAAAAGACTTCTGTTTCAATTCACACAGAGTTATACAACATACTCTATCAACATATCATTTGGATAGTGTTGATATTGAAAAAAGGAAGACATCCTCTCCAGTCTTCAACTTCAGTTGATGCATTTTGAGTCTAGAGCTTAATGTTATACACTTCTAGGATACATGGAGTCTACAGTCTGCGTGACTATAAACAGCTTGTCTACCGAGACAAAGCCGGAACAAATATGAGTGATTCTTTCATGATAAAGTATTTCACGGTGATTATTTGGAAATCCTACTAGTGTTAATGTCACACCAACGCTGAACGTAGGTCACACAGACTTAGTCTATTGTACAAACAGAACTCCTATGTGGAATCTGGATTGTTGCTTACAAATGAATTTGTTTCATTTTACTTATATTCAGGTTGCAAAGCCAGGTGCTTCACAGTAATATCCATTTGGTCCTGAATACATTGTAATGAGGGAGAGATTGTTGTTTTTGAAGGCGAGAGAAAGTTTTATGATGTAACTGTTTATATTCTCTTATTGAGGGGGAGAGTTACTGATTGTGTTTGTAACATGAGAGAGATATGTACTTATGTGTCTGTAATGTTCTTAAATGTAATATTTTCTTTCTGAGTCTGTAATCATCTGTTTTAACGAAGAAAGAAGATTTGCAGACACATTGAGGTTGTTCAGTTGAAGGGTAGAGCTGAAGTGCTTACATGATGATCATAATTCTCACGATCATCATGAGGGGGAGAATGTTTTGAAAAGAGCTGCAAAGTATGCTGAAGTTCTTAACGGGAGAAAGACCATCTAATGCAAGGGGAGAGCCACCGACCTGAAAGATTTAAGGGGAGAGTCATCTGAAGAATATCAACGAGATACTTCAAAGTTCAGAGATGAGAGTTTAGAGCCCAAGACTTCAGAAGAATACAAGCCTTGATTACAAGAAGGGGGAGATTGTTAGAAACTTTTTTTCTTGTAATTCAAGCTTGTGTGGTTACGCTTAATTGTAAATATTTAATTATACACTAAAGGGGAGATTCTTATCCCTAAAATAGTGTATAATTAAATATAATAAAAGTCTAGGTTCATTTTGCAAATAGGAATAGTTTACTTTGGGGGGAATCTTAATTTCCTAGACTTTGAGGGGAGTGTTTGGACAAAATCCCAAAGTAAGCTTAGGTATAAATAATACTTTTCTCCTAGGGTTTTAAAAGAAGCCACAAAGGGAGCCTCCAAGGAGCCTCCACCTAAGTGTGTGTTTTGAGAGTGTGAAAACTTCATAGAGATTGAGTATCTAAAATTCTCTCTTGTAATCTTCATATTTCGTAATACAAATCGTTTGATTATTGTGTTTGAGTGCAAATATACTGGGAATCAAAGTTGTCATGATATATCTGTCGATCACAAAGTCTCCTGTTGGGCAATATGATTTCCATGTCCAAAACACCGACACCTGATGACATTAACCTGATAGATATTCTTGAAAGAAGAACTAAAACAAGAGGCGGTCGATAAACTTTTCTTTAGCGAAAGGATGGATAGGATGGATGGAAAGTTTGATAGGATGGAAGGTAGAGTAATGTCTGAATTAGAGAAGCTGAAGGAGAGGGTAGTTATTTTGGAAGACACTTGCAAGGCTCAGTCTCTCAAAAGAAAGCATGATGATTCTATTAATTATCATGAGGGGGAGATGAAGAAACAAAGGGCTGAGCCGTCTAATTTTGTAAGTGGTCTATCGATTGTTGAAGAGAAAGAGAATGAAGAAGATAGAGTTAAGAAAAATACTGGTGGAACTGCTGATGTGGAAGCTGAAATCGAACAACTTCAAATGGTTATGACATCATCACCGTTAAATGTCACACTACTGAAAGTTGAATTCCCAATTGAGAAGATTGTTACTAGTGGTGTTAAGGAGTTAGTAGTTGAGTCAAGGGTTGAAAAGCCTGAGACATCTGGTAAAAAGGTGAAAAAAGTCGTTTTGATTGATGATGAAGAAGAATTGGTTGACTATCGAACCGAGTCTGAAGTTTTCATTAAAAAATTTGTTAGTGACTCATCTTCGTCTGAATCCATTGAAGTTATCGCATTAAGTACAAGCCCAATGGATGTTCAACCAACTATAGGTGATATTCCGTTTGAGCCACAGAGTCTTATCAAATCACCTGAGCATCATACAGTGGCCACAATTGAATCAATCCCTATTTTGAACCCTGCAATCCCTGAAATGACAACTGATCAACAGGAATTATTTTTTAATCATTTTACTGATTTACTTGATGTGAAAGAAGAACCATAAGAAGATTAGGAAATCCTGATGGAGGAGGAGAGAAAGAAAGCAGAAGCTGAGAAGAAAGCAAGCGAATTAGGGCAAGCTAAGAATTTGATGGAACATTTTTTAGAGAACCATGTTTTAGTAAGACATGACAAAAATTATGAATCTTTGAGAAAGGCCATGCAAATCAAAATGCAAGATGATTTAGATGGCATGTGTCATTGATAGAAGAGAGAGAGAGAGAGAGAGAGAGAGAGAGAGAGAGAGACAGAGACAGAGAGAGAGGAGAAAGAAGAGAAAGGTTATTGGTTCAACAGATTGACTAGGAGAAAGAACATAGGCTTGATGTATTTCTTGAAGATAAACCCCAAGGAAATTTTCCTCTGATAAAACCATTAAGCTGAATGACAGATTGATTTATGAGGTAACAAATGCTCATCAAATGAGGCTTGGTGCTTATATAATTTTGGTGAATACAAAGAAACAACCTTCTCAATTTATTTACCTAAGATTCAGATGGGTGCTTTAGAGAAGGTGTACACAGAAAGACTTGGAGAACACTTCTACTATCCAGTCTTTGCTGTTCATAGATTTGATGGCAAGTTATACATGTTTAGTGAAGCAGATTATTTTAACCTTCAGCTTGAGGACATTGAAGATCTTTGTGATGAATTAAAGAAGCAAACACACAAATCAAAGGTGGTTCCAACTGTAATGACTTCAGTCTTTGACTTCATGCATATAGAGTTTGTACTTTCTACAAATGAAGACTTTTAGTTTGGTTTAGGAACATATCAAAGAAGAATAAGTCTTACTTCACCAAACCGAAGTCATCCTCAAATAGAGAGATTCAAGAAGTTCTTAATCATCATGAATCTTGAGCTTGGAGTGATATATCAAAATCATCTGGAGCGAATGTTGTTCCTAACGGTATCTAAGACAAGCAAGTATTCGTCTTGAACCCTGAGGTATCTTTCAACAGAGATGAGACGGATTTACGATTATCATGAATTGGGAAAAGTCAGGAAGCCCATGAGTTAGAAAGAGAAAAGCTATTTCATGAGATTGTTGAATGATATTGAAGAAAGTCAGGGAAGTGATTAGAAGATTTGACTGGAAGATCGGTTGGTCGTAAACTTACAAGATGATAACTTTACAAAAAGAGGATGATTGTTGGGAAAAATGTTTTTTTGTGAAGTTTAGGGGTTGTTTTGTAATTCCTTAGAAGTTTGAGTATAGACTATAAATATGTTGTATTATTTCTATCACACTGTAACTTTTGGAGAATTGCACTTTGAAATACAATTACATATTTCTCTCTCTGTGTTCATCGTATTATTACATATTAAACTGTGATTCTTGTTTGTTGGTATCACGTTTGTGATTAACAGTTTTTGCATTTTTTTTAATGCGTTTGTTTTCACATCTATAATTAATTCCTAACAGAATTTGATAAAAATTATTAAAAATTTAAAATAATATTCTACAAAGAATTCAAATCTTAGTATAAATTTTAGAGTAAATTACATAAATGGTCCCTGTGATTTATTCAAAATTATGAAAACAGTCCTTCAACTTCCAAAGTTGCAATGACAGTCCCTCAAACCACTTTTTACTTGCAGAATTGGTCCATTTGTTTCTAAAATTGTTAAAAATGATGATTTTGCCCTTCTTTTAATTACAAGTTTGGTAATTTCAATTTTGATCCTTTTTCTTAATCTTTAATTTTTGGTTTTAAATTTGAAATATTAATTCATTAAATTAAGATTTGATTCATTATCAAATATAGTATTATTATTATTCCCATTATTATTATTATTATTATTATTATTATTATTATTATTATTATTATTATTATTATTATTATTATTATTAATTATACCTATTTATTTTGTAAAATAAATCTATATTTATTTACTAAAGATTTGTAACATTCGTCTTTTGGACCTGGTACGTGGAATTATATTAGTGGATAATTATTTTACGTATATTGGGTTGGTCCAATTATATCCCGTTTCGAGGATTAATATGTGTCAGCATTCAGATTGCATGTCACCGGATTATAAGTTTCGTGGATTAATTATATATTTGGGATCACGATATTAAATGGGTGAAAAGGGTATTAATATTAAAAATATGATATCGGGTTCGGGTTATCGGGTACCGGGTTTCTAAAAAAAGAAACCATATGTTCGTGCCTTCCTTTGTTCCTTTCCATGATCAGAAAGTGAGAAATAGTGTGTATGTGTGTGCGTTCGTGAGTTCAGCAGCAAGAAACCATCTCCACTCCAAAGTTGGTTGCTGAATCCAGTTGTTTGCATCTTCGTTTTTGAGATTGTAAGGTTGCAAAGGAAAAAATTCATGGATTTTGGTTACTAATATGTCTGTTGTTGTGTTAGAAGTTGGGGGAGTTGTTTATCATGTATGGGAGGTTAATATATGTTCTTTGGGTCTTGCGTGGCTGGAATCGAAGTTAGAGGGTGATGACACCTTCTAGACAGCCATGGCAGTGAAGCTGGAAAGAAGACAGCCAACGGGATCGCGGTGGTGATCTTGAAGCGTGATCGCGACGCGGCTGGCCGGGCGCGGCCGCGTGCACAGTGGCCGGGGGCTGGGGGCCGGGTCGGTTGGGATTTGGGCCGGTCCAGCGTAGAGATTTTGAGTCAGGCCCAGTTTGGGATTCTGGGTCGGGTTTCAGTTGGGTTTTCAGGGTTTCATTGGGATTGCTTTGGTTCCGAGTCGGTTATGGGTTTATTGTGATTCTATTATATGTGTTGGTTAAAATGAGAATTAACCATGGGGATCTGTATGTTACAGGGATGATTAGGCAGCGGGCCAAGTTGGATCCGGGAATTCAGAGTTCTTTGAATCAGTCGGGTAAAGCGGGTGAATACTCGAGTCCTTTTCCAAACGTGGGCTTTCTTTTGGGAATTTAATTGTGTAGCTATTATCTGTGCGTGTTATATACGAGACATGGATGTGAACCTCAGGTATGATGCTTCTATCCTATACGTGTTGTGTATGTAAAATATGAGATCTATTTCAGAGGTCCGTGATGAGTCCCATACGAACAGTGATTCGCGATAAGAGGTCGTGCGCGTTGACTGTCCCTAACAGTCCTTTGGGTGTATATATATGGCAGGGTGCGGTGTGTTAGCCAAGGAAGTGTCCCCACAGGGATTGCGCATTGTGTCCTAGATCTCATTCTTTTGTGATTATACCTGAGATGCGTGCTAGGTAACAGGGACAGGGTCTATTGCATGCTATGTGTTATGTGTTATGTGATTATTATGCAGTGTCTAACCCTCGCGTTGGGTAAAGAGCAACTCGAAAGTAATTGACTTCGGTCCCAGTACTGAAAGAGTTGACTTCAGGAGTTGATTTCGGAAGGAAAGACTTCGTTTACTTCGTGCAAAATGCTTATGTAAGAACTAGTAGAAAGAATGGAATTTTGAACTAAATAAGGCAGCATTGATAGACCGTTGATGAGAATGCTTGAGTGGGAATCTTCTTAGCAACTGGCTATAGACATGACTAAAAGCCGCCGGGAGAGGAGAGACAATCTTTCATGAGAGAGGGACGAGCGAGTGAGAGATTGGGAAAAAAAGAGGTAGGCCTTCTGAGCGGTCATTTAGGGGCCTTGTTAGCGAGCCATCATTCTTCCCTAAGCTACCAGAGTCCGATCGAAGCGAGCCAGAGATAGAGGAATCAATGCTCATAGATGTGAATTGAGAAAGCAAGCCCTAATTCTTTTACATCTCCTCGGGCAAGACAAATTATAAGTCAACGTCTTAACCTGACTTCCTAAGCTCAGTTGATTGTTAAAGCAGTAGCTCTGGATCGAGAGCAGGATGCTTACCGTGGGTATTATGAAAAGGGGAAAGGCATTTTTTATAGAGAGAGGTATAGGAGAATGGAAGACCAAAGAGACCCAACTCATATCGTACCAAGAACTTGCCATTGACCTGATCAAGCGCTTTAGGGAGATCACCTTCACCCATGTTCTGAGAATATAAAATCGCTTGGCTGACTCGCCAGCCCTTATGGAATTCATACTCAGCCGCTCTAGTACACATGCTAGTACACCGAAGCACAGAGTCGCTTGTCATCGACATCCGAGCCACAGAGAGCCCTTCCGCCGAACGGGACTCATTATCTTTTTGGATGAAGACTATCGGGAGTTGGAACATGATGAA
Organism: Centrapalus pauciflorus; assembly: GCA_020465985.1. Taxonomy (NCBI): domain Eukaryota; kingdom Viridiplantae; phylum Streptophyta; class Magnoliopsida; order Asterales; family Asteraceae; genus Centrapalus; species Centrapalus pauciflorus. The sequence goes on from JAANYP010004292.1 coordinate 66,708, forward strand.
CTATCACCAGTCAAGACGAGGAAGATTACGAGGACGATGGGAACCATGTTATTATTCTTTCTACAATTACCTCAAGACGGGCGGAGTACGCCACTCGTGGTCAGAGGAGAGCCCGGAGGGAACTTTCCCGACAATTTGTGATCTTGGGAGATGTCCTTTACAAAAGGTCACTCGGCCTTCCGAAATAAAGATCACACATTGTTGAACAAGCTCATTCAAGTGGGTGCAGAGGACACGTCAACAGCCAAATGCTTGCTAAGAAAATCATGAGGCAAGGCCCCCTATTAAAAGTAAGGGTGTCAAGAGATATCAGAAATGTCAACTCCTTTGATTTGATGGAATTTTCTTTCAAAATGCTGCATCATGTCGAATGGCGGGTCCATCGTCTATCCCCAAGGTAAGACCCCGAATGAAAAAAACGTACCTTCGAAGGAATGATTGCTGCAATCAGGAGCTGCTTAACATCATTGAGAACAGGAAATCAGAAGATTTGGTGGAGCATAAAGTCAAAAGTGAACCAACACTGGGATCTGATCATAGCCGCCGTGAAGTGTTTGGATGCAAAGGCGATGGTTTTTAGATTCGAAAAACATGAGATCTGTCCTGCACGAAGTACATCGAATTTTGGAGATATCCTGTAATGTCCTTTTTGTACCTAGATAAGGACGACCTCGAGAGAGCAGACGACCAGTAGAGTAGGTGCTCCATCTCGTTCCTGCTGCATAGGTCTAAGGTAATTCACAGTGCTAGCAGATCAGAAGTACGGAAGTGGGCCCTCACCCTTCTCTAATAGGGGCAGTGCTACCTATAGAATGGGAATGTTCATCCTCTATTAAAGTCCGTTATGGATTTCAAGTCAGGAATAGAGCTATGGTAAGAAATATTGATCGCCCCTTACTCTCTCTCTATAAAAAAGAGCCTTTCTTAATTCTTAACTTAATAAGGCTTCGGCCCTATGGAGTAAAGGGAAGTGCAGATCTGGAGTGTTTGGACGAGAAATAAAGGCTTTGCAGCAAGCGGAGTTGTACCGAAATTCAATGGGCATACGAGAAAAGAGTCCAGCCAAGCATATTTGTTTGCTAGTTTCTTGATCTCGGAAATCTTTTACTCAGAGTCACAGTTAAAGTGGACTACCCAGCTTGATACTTCGTGGATGACCCCCCGTTCTTTCTAGTAGCTTTTTCCCTTCCCTTTTGGGACCATTCACCCTTTTCCCATCCAAGCATAGGTAGAAGCCCTCTTTCCCATACACAACGACGGTTCCAAGCAAGATGAATAGTTCCCCCCATTTAATATCTTTAGTACCGATTCTCTTGTAGTGCACCCTTCATCGAAAGAGTAGGCGGTTGAAAGACCCACCTCTGAATAAAGCCTTTAGGTTGGGAGATCTCAAAGGGGAACCTCGCTTAGCTTATCAGTCCCTGTATTATTCAACTCATCTATCCACTTATCTTGTCCAAAGCAGAAGGAATTTTTCAATCCTTTGTTTCGAAGGTAATCCGCCAATCTCTAGACTGGCAAAGATTCAATCCACTTGTTGGCCTGCTTCTATATCCTGAGCTTCTAAGGCATTAGCTTCAAGGGGCTTGTTGGCCCCCTTCTTAGCTCTTGATGTCTGCTTTAAGCTTCGTCGAATAAGGCCCGTAGCTTACAACATATTATGAGAAGGGCCTATAGCTCGATACAATTTAAGGCTAGTTGCGTACTTGCTAGAGACGGATTCCACCATTCCCTGAAACATCAGGGCCCAGATTGAAAAAGATTTGGATGTGGATGATAGTGAGCATATTTTTTATATATTCCAAAAATGAGAGCTATTAGATGAGAAGAGACTTCGCGCCATAGAACATGCCCAGGTCTACCAGAAAAGGGGCTTTCAAGTGAATTCCAAAATAAGGTAATATAGAGAAAGGTCAACATAGGAGATAAAGTCTTGAAAATATTCTTTCCGAACGTGAGCCTCACCCAAGAGGGAAACTTCATTTTGTGCATGTTATGTGCTATGTGTTATGTGCTATGTGTTATGTGATTATTATGCAGTGTCTAACCCTCGCGTACTCACAAATTTTCCAGCTTACGTCTTCGAGTCTAACGTGTTCAGGGAATCAGAAGGGATCTCAGCAGCAGCAGCCGCCGAGATAGAGTTGGGGATTTACTTGAAGACTTCATATATGTATTGTGTATTGTTTAGAATTGCATGTGATAGTTGATTTTGGGATGATGTAATCAATACGTGTGTCTGATAGTCTGGGATATTATATTAGTGTAATTATGGATCTGTACTAAACTGCGATTGTGTTGTAAACCTTTTGTGAAAAGTTTTAAATTATCAGTGATTCGCATTATCCATTGACAGGTGTACTACGGATTGCATGCGTTATTGCCACTTATGATATTGTGTTAACGTGGCATTTTTGGGATCAGGAGGGGTGTTACATGATGGTATCAGAGCTTGCGGTTTGAAGCCTGGGTATCATTAAAGGATGCTTGACTTAAATCTTGTTCCAATCCATGAAGGATCATTTTTGCGATTTATATTAGTGGATTAACCGACCTAGCTTACTGTATAACGCTGAGTGATTTGGTTATCATATTTAACTATTTCGGTTTGTGCAGATCTATATGGCAGACCAGGGAGAGGGATGCAGCGCGTGTAAGCCGGTTGGTGACGAATTCATTCGTAAGTCAGAGCTTATGGAGGTCTTGACCGAGTTTTATAGACAGCAGCGGGAGCAAGAGCAGGGTCAGTGTATGGGACCGGTTGTCCAGCCTTCAGGGACCGTATAGCAGTATGTCGACCGGTTTAATGAGTACTCGCAGTTTGCGCCCCAGCATGTCGACACAAAGAGCCGAAAGGCAGATGCATTTATTGATGGTCTTCGGTCTGATATTCGGGAGTTTGTGGGGCTGCATGATACCCTTAGTTTTGGTAGATCTCTAGAGATGGCCCGCATGAGGGAACGTGAGATTCTTAAGCAGAAGGAGCAGCCCTCTTCCCAGAGACAGCGTATTGGGACTTCAGACCAGCCTTCGAGTGTTTGGAGGTCCTCCGGGGAAGTTCCTAGAGACCAGCGGCCAGATCAGTGGCAGTTTTCGGGACAAAATGGGGAAGGTTCGGGACAGAGACGCGATCGAGATAGGGGCAGGGACCGGAGATCGAGGAGACAGGGTCAGAGTCAGGGGTCGGGGACTCAGAGCCAGAGTAGTGTGGGACAGGGGTCCCAAGAATCCGGTAGCCGAGTCGACGGTTCATATGGGGATCGGGAGTGCCCGAAGTGTCAACGACGCCATAATTGGACAGTGTTCATTAGATTTGCCTCGTTGTTATAGATCCGGTCAGCAGGGGCATGTTGTCGCTGTATGTACCATTCCTGAGCCACTGTGTTTCCATTGTAGGAGGCCGGGACATTGATTTAGAGATTGTCTGGAGCCGGGACCGGCGGTTCAGGGGGCCAGTTCGAGTGGGGCAAGGACAGAGCCGTCGTTGTCTAGTCGTTGTGAGTCAGTTTTGAGGGGCCGAGGACGGGTATTTCAGGCGACCGCTGAGGAGGCACGGGATGCTACGGACGTCGTTTCGGGTACGTATATTCTGAACGGACTTCAAGCCCGTGTATTATTTGATTCTGGGGCAGATCGCTCCTACATGTCTGTGATATTATGTGCGTACTTTAATATGTATTCTTCTCCTCTATTTGTTCCTTTGATTGTTGAGATGGTTGATGGGAGCACCATGTTAGTGAGTCGGGTATACCGGGATTGTGCGTTAGAGATAGACTCTCGTTGGTTTCTGATTGACTTGCTGCCGATTTAGATCAGTAGTTTTGATGTGATTGTGGGTATGGATTGGCTGACTGCCAGATGGGCTGACATCTTGTGTGCTAAAAAGATGACCCGCATACCCATTTCTGACAGTGAGAGTGTCACAGTATACGGGGAACGGCGTAAGGGAGAGATTGGGATAGTGACTATGGCCAGGGCTCAGACATATGTGTCCAAAGGATGTGAGACCTTCCTAGCTTATGTTGTTGACGCGAGGAAGGATGTAACATCCCAAATTTTAATTAACTGTAATTTGCAAATTTTAAGACCTAAATTGTTGTACTTTTGGATGATTATATTAAGTTAAGAAAATTTTGATCATATTATCAGTTAAATAAAAAGATACGAAGTTGAGGGGTGTATTATGCAAGTGGGTCAAAATGAGAAATAAAAGATGGAAAACCCTTTCATTTCCACAAACTCATTCTCTCACTACTCTCTCTCTCTCTAAACCGATTTCTCTCTCTACTCTCTCTCTCTCGGCTTCAATTCAAAAACACACAAGAATCAACAATTTCAAGTGTAAAAAGTTGGATTCAAGTAGCAAATTAGGAACTATAATCACTGCAACAAACAAATCGAGGTAAGGTTCACTCAAACTTGTGATATTTGGAGTTTTTGGTTCGGTTTTTGTGTGAACCGAATCACAAGATTTTGTTCTCAGATGTTAATGCATGTTGGATATTAGTGTTGCAATGTTAAAATCGAGTGATGATAATGTTGACCAAATTTCAGATTCTAATTCCACTTCTAAGTATGATTTCAGAGATTTTGTGTGTTTTTTAGTAGGTGTTCTTCGAACAAATGAAGAACATGAGATTAATTTGATATATTTGAGTTGTAGTTTAAAGTATAAGGTGTTAAGATAGTGCTACTAAGCTCACATTTGCAATATTAGATTCAAAACATGTAAAAATGGTCCAAAAGTAAATTCTGGAAAATGTTAGAATTTTACCAAGTATGAACTCGGACTGATAATCCATCCGAATTCGGACCCTGCTAATTCGGACCACCCATTTCGGATCATATACAATTCGGACCACTACTCATTTCGGACCAGTATCCCAAATTCGGATCCTACCCCATTTCGGATCCTCCCCCCCCCCCCCATTTCGGACCAATGCCTACTTCGGACCCCCCCAATTCGGACCTAGGGGCATCCGGATTTCGGACCATCCGAATTCGGATGTGGTCCGAATTCAATTAGAATTTCATTTAAATTATAGAATATAAGTTTTAAGCAATTACTGACTCAAAATTCACTATTACACTTACTTTACAGATCATTGTGGTGTTATCAAAACACACATTGATTCAGAGACAAATTGCACTGTACAAATCACTGTGAGTAACATATTGTCATTCTAACATTTATTGTTTTTGCATTCATGTTTATATATTCAATGGCATGTTCACATTGTTCATATACATCATTTGGCACTCGTACATGATTTGTTGTTATGACGCACACTCGTACTTGACATGTAACACACATGTAGCCAGCGTTCGTTTGAAAGTGCATCTATTTACATCATGCTTGCACTGCATGATCATTACTTCACAATCTGATGTGACCTGGACTGGGGCTGACAGCTGGCCACTGTCGGGGACTGATCATCCCACTCGTTATCCCGTCAGGTTCGGCACATCCCCGATCAGCATTTGAACTGCCAACCCCATGCTAGCACTGCATGGTTTACACATACATTGAGGCTTGCGCTGCCTGTACACACATATATGGGGCTTACATTGCCCATGGCTAAGCATTGCTTGTAAAGAAATATTTGTTGTTTGCATAATCTGTTATCTCACTAAGCAATTAGCTTACCGTTGACTCACAATGTTTTCAGGCAAAGGCAAAAGTGTAGCTGGACCTTCTACTTAAGAAATATCAATTCAATGTCCCGGAGACTTAGAAGCTATTGGTACACAAATATTGTAGCTTTGGGCTGGGATTTATGACTTGTAAAACAATTATGATGTTGTAATAGTTAGACTTGCTCACTGTAGACATGTACTTTCATTGCTTTAGTGTGAACTGCTTAAATCTAATTTAAGTATTCAATTTCGATTATCATGATTATTCATTGGGTTGTTTGTTGATCCTGGTAATTTCAATTATAATATCAAAGCAAGAGGGTGTCACAAAGGTAAAGAAGCCTTTATAGGATATCCCTGTGATTATTGAGTTCCCCGAGGCATTCCTAGAAAAGTTGCATGGGTTACCGCCAGATCGCCAAGTGGAGTTTCGTATACATCTTGTTCCTGGGGCGGTGCCGATTGCTAAGACGCCTTATAGGCTGGCACCGACAGAGATGCAAGAGCTGATGGCTCAGCTGTAGGAGTTGTTAGATCGTGGATTTATCCGTCCGAGCTCGTCACCGTGGGGAGCACCAGTGTTGTTTGTGAAAAAGAAGGACGGCGGTATGCAGATGTGTATCGATTATTGAGAGTTGAATAAAGTGACTGTGAAGAACCGTTATCCGCTTCCACGTTGATCAGTGATATAAATCACTTCTATTTTTATGTGTTTCTGTTGTGTTTTAGTGTGTTAAATGTAAGAAAATTGGTACTGCTAATGTAAGTTTTATGATTGCAGTTGTTTGGCAAGAAAATAAGCAAAATGTTGACTGGAGTAGTGAAATCGTTCAAGACGTCCCAGACAGCGTCCCAGACGCCGAAGGAGCGTCTGAATGGGGGCATTACAGAAGCTGAGCGTCCCAGAAGCCTGATGAGGCGTCCTCCTTAGCGTTTCAGACGCTGGGGTCGACGCTGGTGCGGCAGTTGCTGTGAGGGCAGCGTTTTTGAGGAGGACGGTTACCACATTTTGAGGGATTCGCAATTTTGGTGTTAGACACACAGAAGGGGAGTTCTAGGAGGCGAACAAGAGGAGAAAAACAACGAGATCAAGCACGGATCAAGCATTTGGTGTACAATTCATTGTATTTACTCACTATTGGTAGTTTGAATGTTTTCATCTATGTTTATCATTGTTAGTCTGCTAGTCCAAGCTATGCTTGGCTAAATACTTTGTGGTGTTTGTTCTTAAGTTCGCATACTATGGTGTGAATGAATGTTTAATTAAATTCAGTTTCCATTTGTGCTAAAAGGGGTTGTGGATCTTATTTGTGAATGAATGACTGGTTGTGAATAATTGGTATTGTATATAACAGGGTATAGTGATATCATTAGTTGTGCCAACTCATTAAAAAGGGGAAGACAATTAATAATGTTGCATACGCTGTCTTAAGAATATTTATTATGAAAGCTAACTCATTTATATGGAAGCTGTCATTTGGATTACATTTGCATGAATGAACTTGAATTAACAATGAATGTATCTGAAACAGTTGATATCCATGTCATTTGTTGTGCCAACTTTCTATAGGGGAGGAAGACAACGAATAGAGTGGTATGCGTTGTCTTCGCATAAGTTGTGATTTCAAATTAAGTCATGTGAATTGTGACACCCTTGCCACATTTAACCACAATTACATAATACCCAGTATTAATCACCAAACATAAATTACATAATGAACTGCATAATTAAATTACAGTGCGGAAGCATAAAAGTACATAATAAAAATAGTACAACTGTTTCAATCACGCTACGGTGCTGCAAGGTTTCAAGTCTAAAACTACATACTCAAACTTTATTACAATCATCCCAAACATATTACAACATTGGTCCCATAACACAATTACCGATTGAGTAGTATCAAATCTTACAAGACTTCACAGACGACCTAACTAGAAAGTCCGATAGAAGAGTTTCCTTTTCCTGTAAAAATTAAACAACTGAGGGGTAAGCGAATGCTTAGTGAATACACAGATTTACGCATTTTATAAATCCTTATGAAGCCCACAAGAGTACACCGACGACACATGTCGTGCACTCTCCACGTACACAAAGTACGACACACATGAGCCGTCGCTCGTACGAGCCCAAAGCTCGGTATGTAACCCAACCATTTGAGACAGACATAACATCGGGGATGACATACTGCCTACCAGAACCTCGGAGGGATCAGCTCCGGGTCAAATAGCGCAGTAACATCGGAGTAACAGATGCGACCCGCCGGTCCATCGATAGATGCACAACAGGAGAACGGACATGTAATAATTATGAATGTGCATCTAAATCTACGCAAGTTAGTAGAATTCCAAACGATAATGAAGCAACATGTCTCAGCAGGCAATAGCTAACATAAAGCATATATAAACATGCGAAATCATATGTACTCATTGTGGGTGCATTAATTAACTTCAATTAATTTTTATTTCTCCTCGGGCTTTCAACCGGACTCACAAAGTACCCCACTGTGGGTTAAACAACACCACAATGGACCTGTTACATTTCCATAAGTAAAACATATTATACACATCTTCGGTAACAACTTCCATCACGATTTAACAATATTAAAGTGTTACAACAGTCGGAACTGTCATCCGAAACTCATATTTAAATCCACTTACTTGATGGTTCTATTATTCCCAATTTATCTCTTCAATATCTTATTTATTAACAGGTCTCATCAAGTTTCTCAAATTATTGTGTAAATCCTTCGAAATTGTGATCCGAAATTTATACTTTAATCTCCAATTTCTGAGATTGCCAAAATGTCCAGAAATTATCATTATATAATTGAATTAAAGAAGGTCCGATTGTTTCTATTTTATTTTCACAAATCAAACCCAACCGAGATGACTATACATACATACATACATATATATATATATATATATATATATATATATATATATATATATATATATATATATATATATATATATATATATATATATATATATATATACATATATATATATATATATATGTTAATAATTGTATACTTGTATATACAATAAAATGTTGTGATGGATTTGGTAGCTCTATCTTTAATTATTTCCATCACACCCAACAATCATACTTAAATTTGTGTATATATATGTGTGTATACTGCTCACATGCATACACACGCTTTCATGCATGCAATCGAGATTAACAAGAAAAGAATTAAAACTTGGGTTTCGGTACATGTGTTTACCCAATCCATAAAGTTTCGGTAGCTTTGGTTGGTTCTCGGTCATTCCCGAAACCTTCCAAGTTTCGGTATTATGTACCGAAACCTTATGGTTTCAGTACCTCATTTTGTTTCGGTACATGCTAAAGGTTTCGGTACATGCTAAAGGTTTCGGCACACATAAAGGTTTCAGTATGGGTGTGTGGGTTTCGATACTTATGAAGGTTTCGGTAGGGGTAATACCGAAACCTTAAAGGTTTCGGTACCCATTTGTTGTTTCGGTACCCATGAAAAACACACAGAACACACGATTTTAATTCTTAAAATTACATTTGTATCTTGAATCAAGACTTGAAATTTTGTATATAACTCTCACAACACTTAATTTACACAAACCCACAAGAATATTTGACATGCATCATCATTTTGAACCCAAAATCTCATATTCGGTTTTCATCCAAAACCGAACCATAAACCCTTAAATTCGAAATTATGAGAGATATTTACCTTATATCGTTCGTTGTAGTGGTTATAGCTTCTCCTAAGCAACTTGAATCCGAATTTTCAGCCTCTAATTTTATGTTTTCTTTGTTTCTTAACTTGAAGATGAAAGAACCGTAATATCTTAGAGAGAGAAAGAGCTTGTAGAGAGAGATGTGAAAATGGGTTAAAATGAAAGACTTGAGTCTTTTATTCCCATTTTCAATCTTTGGCACATCTAGTCCCTCAACTTATCTAACTTTTATTACATAAAGATTTCCATCTTTATTTCATCTTAATAATTAAAACTAGAAATTCTAAAATTTCTTAATTCCTTAAAATAGCAACCAAATTCTTAAATTCCATTAAATAAAGATTAAATCTTTATTTTATCCTTTCAACCACTTAATAATAATTATATTAACTTAATAAATTGAAATCATCAATTTCTGAATAAAACAACTAACTTTTATAATTAATCAAAATACAATCCAACTTAAATTACAAATTTAAACTAATAAACCTCAAATACAATAATTTTATGTTAGGATGTTACAGCATGGGCTCCACCACGCTCCAACTTCGTCCTCGAAGTTATTTGACTTCAAACAATTGCGGATATTTCCTTAACATGTCAGCTTTCGTCTCCCATGTGTGATTTGCTCCTTTATGATGCTTCCAACGTACAAGCACCATTTCGATCTCTTTGCTCCTTAGCTTTTTCATTTTAGTATCCATCACACACTCCGGCTCTTCAACATATCAGAGCCTTTCATCGACTTGCAGCTCAGTATGATCTGTCCAGTCCTCATTTCCAGTAGTGAACGATTTCCTGAGATTCCCAACATGAAACACCGGGTGTATGCCCGACATCTCTTCAGGCAATTCCAAACGGTATGACTGATTACCCACTTTCTCTGAAATCTTGAACGGCCAAACAAATCTCGGGGCTAACTTTCCTCTTTTAACAAAACGTGTAACACCTCTCATAGGTGATACTTTCAAATAAACCCAATCGTTCACCTCAAAGCTGATTGGTTTGTGCCTCCTGTCGTAATAACTTTTCTGACGATCCTGGGCCGCTTTCATATTCTGTCTAATCAGCTGTATCTTCTTATTTGTTTCCTGTAACAATGTCGGCCCAGCAATCGGCGTTTCTCCAGTTTCTCTCCAACACGTAGGAGTCCTACACCTTCTCCCATATAACGCCTCAAACGGTGCTTTCTTTATTGTTGCATGATAGCTATTATTATATGAAAACTCTATCAATGGCAAATGGTCATCCCAATTGCCACCAAGATCCAGTACACATGATCTCATCATATCCTCCAAGGTGAGGATTGTTCGTTCACTTTGGCCATCGGTTTGCGGACGGTAGGCCGTACTCATAGCGATCCTTGTACACAGTCCTTCTTGCATAGCCGACCAAAAGTTTGAAGTAAATCGGCTATCCCGATCTGACACTATAGACTTCGGTACTCCATGTCTAGAAACGATCTCATCCATGTAAATCTGAGCGAATCTTTCAAGCGAGTAATTTTCTCTAATCGGTATAAAGTGAGCCGACTTAGTCAATCTATCAACTATTACTCACACTGCATCGTGTTGACGCCTAGTCTTCGGCAACTTAGTAACAAAGTCCATCGTGATGTGTTCCCACGTCCATTCCGGAATGGGAAGCGGTTGCAAACTACCATAAGGCTGCTGGTGTTCGGCTTTCACAAGCCGACAAGTCCTACATCGTTCCACGTACTGGCTGATATCCTTCTTCAATCCCGGCCACCAAAAGTCTGCTTTAAGTTCATTGTACATCTTTGTACTCCCGGGATGTGCAGAACACTTAGATTGATGTGCCTCTTCAATAATCACCTTTCTCATACCACCCAACTTCGGCACCCAGATCCTTCCATATATACCTTTCAATCCCGACTCGCTCGTTTCCATATTCTTAATCTGCACTCGTATATCCTCAGCACTAACATTCTCTTCTTTCAAAGCTTCCACTTGAGCAGCTTTGACATCATCAATGATCGTGGAACTTAACATAGTGGACGTCATCATATAGCAGCAATCCTTAGCATAAGCTTTGCGACTCAAAGCATCGGCTACCACGTTAGCCTTTCCGGGATGATAAAGGATTTCACAATCATAATCCTTTATAAGTTCCATCGAACGTCCCTGCCTCATACTGAGTTCTTTCTGATTAAAAATGTACTTCAAACTCTTATAATCTGTATAGAGCTGACACTTAGTTCAATACAGATAATGTCTCCACAATTTCAGTGCAAAAGTGACAGCTGTCAACTCAAGATCATGAGTTGAGTAATTCTTCTCATGCTGCTTAAGTTGTCTCGAGGCGTACGCTATAACTTTTCCCCGTTGCATCAGTTAAGCACCTAACCCCAACCTTGAAGCATCTGTGTACACCACACAATCCTCATTGCCCTCCAGTAGAGCAAGTATCGGCACTTCACTTAGTGTTTTCTTCAAGATCTCAAATGCTTCTTGTTGTACGGTTTCCCAAACAAATGGTACATTCTTCTTCGTTAATGCAGTGAAAGGAACTGCAATCTTAGAAAAATCCTTTATAAATCTCCGATAGTAGCCCGCCAACCCAAGAAAACTCCTGAATTCTGTAGCTGAACGCGGCGGCTCCCAATTCTTTATGGCTTCGACCTTAGATGGATCTACAGAAATCCCAGCTCCAGATATAACATGTCCCAAAAACTGAATTTTTTGCAGCCAAAACTCACACTTTGAGAATTTGGCATACAACTTTTCCTTTCTCAACAGTTCCAACAACTCTTTTAGGTGATCAGCGTGTTCTGCTTCAGACTTAGAATATAGTAGAATGTCATCAATAAATACAATCACCGACTTGTCTAACATCGGTCTGCACACTCTATTCATCAAATCCATGAATACAGCCGGGGCATTGGTTAACCCAAAAGGCATGACTAGAAATTCATAATGCCCATACCGAGTTCTGAAAGCTGTCTTGGTACATCTTCTTCTCTTACTTTCAACTGATGGTATTCCGACCTCAAGTCGATCTTAGAAAACACACTTGCCCCCTGCAGCTGACCAAACAAGTCATCTATCCTCGGCAACGGATACTTGTTCTAAACTGTCAACTTATTCAGCTCCCGGTAGTCAATGCACATTCGCAATGTGCCATCCTTCTTCTTAACAAATAATATCCTCACGGTGATGAACTCGGTCGAATGAAGCCCTTATCCAACAACTACTGGAGTTGTTTCATCATTTCTTGCATCTCGGTAGGAGCAAGGCGATACGGAAAATGAGCTACAGGTGCAGCTCCAGGGATCAGATCAATTTGGAACTCCACTTGTCTTTCAGACGGCACGCCAGACAAGTCTTCCGGAAACACATCCCGGAATTGTGATAAAACAGGCACATCGGCCACAGTCTTCTTCTCAGCATTGGCATCAATAGCATATGCCAGGTAGGCGTCACACCCCTTTGCAACAAGCTTTCGGGATTTTGCAATGTTTAACAAACACAGATCCCCGCTTCTCCTATCCCCGTACATACAGATCTCACGCCCCTCCGGAGTAGTTATCTTTATCATACGTTTCTTACACACTATATGGGATTCATTCTATATCAACCAGTCCATACCGATTATCACATCAAACTCATTGAATATTATCGGGATCATGTCCAAAATGAAGACTACATCTTCAATCACTAAGGTGCAGTTACGGTATACATGATCTACTTTGACTAGAGTGTTACTAGCAGTTACATTATCAAGTATAGTAGACAACTTAGACAGAGGCATAGACAGTTGTTGTGCAAACATGGTAGATACAAATGATCTATTGGCACCCGAGTCAAATAACACTCTTGCAGGCAAAGAGTTTACAATAAACATACCAGTAACCACCTCCGGGTTTTCCCTAGCCTACTCTGCGGTAATTTGAAATGCACGAGCAGATGCCCTTTGGGGCTGGTTCCGACGGTTGACTGAACCACCACTAGATCCTCCAGATGATCGGGTTGAAGATGGAGCAGCAGCTGCTGGAGTGTTCTTTCTACAGTTTCTACTATAATGTCCCCATACCCCACACTTATGGCAGGCATCGGCTTTTCGTGGGTAGTCACTCTGAAAATGGCCCAACTCTCCACAGCAAAAGCAGGCGCGTCCATTAGTGCACTTGCCGAAGTGTTCCAGATGGCACTTATTACAACATTGTGGCTCAGTGTTGATGGAGTAGGCACGTGCACGACCAGAAGACCCAGATGATCGGCGATAACACTGTTGTGGCGAATACTGCGATGAATGAGAAGAGCCCGAGTATCCCCCTTCACGTTGGCGTTTCGGTGGTGACGGTTGTGTTGGGTTAGTGGAAGCAGCAGCAGACCCAATTGACTAACCCGACATGGTCAGAATTTGTTCTACATTTCTGGCAGCCTCAAGTAAGCCAGCAAACGTAGTGTAGCGCACGTTGCTCATAACTCTTCTGATCTCTATATCCAAACCAGCCTCGAACCTGGTTACTTTCCTTTCTTCTGTATCTACTTGATAAGGTGCAAACAAACTCAGCCTCGTGAATTCCACAGCATACTTGGACATAGTCTTCGTCCCTTGCATCAATGCCATAAACTTTGCTTCAAGCCTTCGACGCTCATCAACCAGATAGTACTGCTGAGTGAATAAGTCAGTGAACTCAGTTCAAGTCATTACAGAAACCTTCTCCAATGTCAAAGCATTCACCATAGAGTTCCACCACATAATTGCATATTTGGTGAACATAGCAGTAGCATACCGAACCATATCCTTCTCAGCACAATCGCTGATTCGGAATGTCCGTTCAGTTGCCGTTATCCATTCAAGTGCGGCAACAGCATCACCCAGTCCATTAAATTCTACAGCACCATTTCCCTTAAAATCCTTGAATCGACAACCTTTGGGCTTTATAGATGACCCAGTGTTTGTTGGTACATCCTGTGTGACGATAGCAGTCTATGTTTTGATAGCATTTTTTGTAAGTCATGTTACTAGGTATTGAATATTAACGAGTATTTGATGTATGTAATTATGTGTGTTTGATAATGATTGTTTGTATGTTTGAACTTGGTGTAATGTATTACAAGAAGTTCAAACATGAAGTTCAAAGATAAAATCAAACATAAGTGAAAACATATGTTCAAATAGAAGTTTGACATGTGAAATTGGAATTTAGAGTAAATTCGAATTTATCATGAAGGTAAATTCGAACTTGTCATGAGGACAAATCCGAATGGGCCTTGGGCCTGATTCGAATTTGTCCTAAACAAACTCGAATTGGTCAGTATAATTAAGGATTAACTCGAATAATTATTAGACTTTTGCAGAATTTCGGAGAGTAATTAAGCAAAGGCGATCTCGAGTTTACTAGTATTCAGAGAGTGTTTTCGGAGAGAATCATCGTGTAGGTACGTTCGTAGTCGTTCGTATAACATCGTGGTAGTCTCCGTGTTTCGTGCGTGTGATCTTACCGTCAAGCCGCTAACGAGGATTCTGCACTCGTTGGACGGTGTTGCGTCTAGATAGATCCGTGAGTTCAAGACCTTACAAGTGGTATCAGAGCCGTTGGGGTGTTCTTCGTGTTCATAAGAAACATCCTAGGTTTCTTGACGTTTTGGACGGTTAATATCACGATTTTGGAGGTTTTTCGAGCTTATCAAATTAGATTTCGGGAAATACTTTGTTGTCGTTCAAGTTTTCGATCGAAATCAGTATTTTTACTCGTAAAAATATTGGTTTAATCTGAAAAACTTGAAAAATTCGAACTATTAGCCGTTTTTCGAATTTGCGGTGCTCTAGTTTATTAAGGGGGTATTAGGGTTTTCTAAATTTTCGAGTTTGTCCAAAATACGCTCCATTCGATGTTCCTTAGGGTTTGATTCGAAATTGGCCTCTTCGAATTTGCTTGCTTTCGATTTTAGTCTAAGATCGAATTTGGACCTTCGAATTTAGTTGGGTTTTCGAATTTAGTGGACCTTCGATTTTGTCATTAATTTCGATTTTAGCTGGATTTCAAACTTATATTCGAATTTAATTCCAAACAGGTTTAAATTTAATTAGATTCGAATTTACCTAAATTTGAAAGAATTAATTTAAATTAATGTCGAATTAAATTAATTAAGTTTGAATTCAAATATATTTGAAACAATGACAATTCTGCAGAGGTTTATTGAGATGGATAACGAGGTTGGAAAAGCGAATTCTCCACCGAAGTTGATGAAAATAGAGGACTATCACTGGTAGAAGGATAGGTTTGCCGATTTCGCGCGGTTTAATGATATGCGAATGTGGATTTGTATCGATGAAGGATACATTCCACCTACAGCTGAGGTTGAAGGACGACAAAAGGTTGTGCCCTATTCAGAGATGAAGGATGACGATAAAAAGCTGTATGAAGCCGAGAACCGTGCCTTCGCTATCATTAGAATGACGTTACCTCAGGAGATCTTGCACACCTTCCGTAATCAGAAGACAGCAAAAGAGCTGTGGCATGCGTTATAGAAACGGTGTGAAAGTAACCCGAGGGTTAGAAAGAATAGAATGGAAATGCTCAAGCAGCAGTTCGCCATCTTCAAAGCATTGAAGAACGAAAAGCTGGATGAGACTATTACCAGATTTTATCAACTATTGACTGAGTTAGAAAGCCATGATGTGGAGTATAGTGAGACTGAGAAAATTAACAAGATTCTAGATGCTTTACCGGCTAAATGGGAGATGTATGTGGTCTTGATAAAGCATGATGAAGACAAGTTCTATACTCTGACTCTAGATAATGTTATCGGAACGCTGAGGGCATATAACTTTGAGTTGCTAAAGAAGGAAAAGGATTATGACCAAGTTCAAGATCCTGCTATGTATTTTGGGAAATCAAATTCTTCAGCAGCAACTGAATTGAAGATGGCTACAGCTTTCTTTTCAGGAGAAACATCGTCACCGGCTGAAACAGAAGACTCAGTAAGTAGGGCTTTCTTAGGGTTTGCTAGACTAGAAGAAAAGCAGCATCAGGCTACTCCGGCATCTACATCTCAAGGGTATTCAAAGATGCCTGTGAGCGCAAAATCTGCTGAAGACCATCTGAATCTGTTGGCTTCAATCGTGGCCGCTTATGGCAATTGCGTTCAGGGAAAAATCAACAATCCTGCTCTATGGGATGAGGATTACGATAAGGTAGATCCTAATGATTTAGAAGAGATGGATCTGCAATGGCCACTGGCCATGGTAACTCAGAGAGTTAAAAGGTTCATCAA
Organism: Centrapalus pauciflorus; assembly: GCA_020465985.1. Classification (NCBI taxonomy): domain Eukaryota; kingdom Viridiplantae; phylum Streptophyta; class Magnoliopsida; order Asterales; family Asteraceae; genus Centrapalus; species Centrapalus pauciflorus. The sequence goes on from JAANYP010004292.1 coordinate 83,312, forward strand.
AAGAACGGGAAGGAATCTGAACGTTAGCAACAATAAGATTGGATTTGATAAGTCCAAGGTTAAGTGTTACAACTGTCAGGGGTTAGGACACTTCGCACCACAACAGACTCCAATTCAAAAACCTAAGTCAGCTGAACGGAGAGATGGGTATTTGAAAGAGTTCAAGTATGTGGATGAGAATGGTATTACCAAGTCAGTCATGGCTTGGGTTCCCCGTGATAACTAACCTATTTTCTTTCATGTGCAGGAGATAACTACAGGTCCAAACAACAAATGGTTCGTCGGCAGTGGTTGCTCCAGGCACATGACAGGGGAAAGAAGTCTACTTGCAGACTTCAAGGGAGGGAATCGGGGATTTGTATCATTCGCTGGCAATAAAGGAGGAAATATCACCGGTACTTGAGTGGTCACTAATGGGACTATCAAATTGGATCAAGTTTATCATGTTGATAAACTGGTTCATAATCTCATTAGTGTATCTCAAATCTGTGATATGAAGAACTCAGTACTTTTCACTGATACTGAGGCGTTAGTGCTGAAACCGGGGTTCAAAGTACCTGAAGAGTGGATACTGATGAGGGCTCCAAGGAAGAATGACCTGTACATGCTCGACATGAACTAGCCGGAATCTTTGATGGGACCAATTTATCTGCTATATAAAGCTTCAGAGACTGAGTCGGTTTTATGGCACAGACGCATGGTACACTTGCACCTGCGAAAGATGAACTACATTACGAAAAATGGACTGGTGCAACGTGTTCCTAAGAAGAGTTTTCAGTTCGAGGATAAGTGTCTACCGTGCAAGAAAGGAAAACAACACAAGAAGGCACACAAGTCCAAGACTCAGAACTCAATCACTGCCACATTCAATTTGTTGCATATGGACCTCTTCGGACCAATCAACAAAAGGAGTATAGGTGGTAGTTGGTACTGTTTAGTTATTACTGACGATTACTCACGTTTTTCTTGAGATTTCTTTTTAGGTACAAAGGACAAGACGGCTACCAAGCTCATCGGGTTCTTAGACCAAGTGGAAAATTCTTACGGAACGAGGGTTAAACGAATTAGAAGTGATAACGGAACAGAATTTAAAAACACTGTTATTGGTGTATATTGCCTATCAAAGGGCATAGTGCATCAATTTAGTGCACCTTATGAGCCACAACAAAATGGGGTGGCCGAACGGAAAAACAAGACATTGATTGAGGCAGCGAGGACCATGCTATCGGATTCAAAGCTTCCTACCATGTTTTGGGGGGAGGCAGTGAATACCGCGTGCCATGTTTTAAATCGGGTCCTTACTGTCAAATCATTGAACAAAACCTGTTATGAAGTTTTGAATAAACGGCCACCAAATTTAACTGGCTTCGAAACTTTTGGGGTACCATGTACTTTAATGAAAAGAAAACATCAACCAAAGTTTGGTGAAAAGGCTGACGAAGGATACTTCCTAGGTTATATGCTGAACTCACCAAATAAAAAAAAAATCAAATGGTACAGTAGAGATTATGTATAACATTGAAGTCACAAGTTATACACATGAACCCCAAACTGGTCCGGAATGGATATTTGATTATGACAAATTGTTTGAGTCATTTAACATTCCTTTGGATGGAAATGCAGGTACAATCGAACAGGACTTGTCGTCATTGAATTTGAATGAAGAAAATTTTCTGAGGGCCACCTTTCCATCAACATCCGAGCCTACATCAACTGAAGATAGATCTCCAGACGAAAATGATTCTGAAGTGCCTACAAACGAAAATCAGACAACAAATTCTAACTCTGAAGACAGTGTCCATGAGGAAGGAAATGTGCAGTCTGAAGTCGTTCCCCCGTTAGGAGAGATAGGATCAAATTTGGGAGATAATCTGAGGGTTGACGATTTAGAGACATCTAGGATCAACAAGAATCATCCTATTGAAAGTATCATAGGAAATCCTAATGCTGGTGTGAGGACTAGGAGTAGTTTAAATAACAACACAGTGTTGTTGTCAATGATAAATGACTCCGAGGCCTTTCATACCTGCCTCTACTCATGTTTCATCTCGCAAGTAGAGCCGAAAAATGTGCAAATGGCACTAAAAGACAACTCTTGGGTTGAAGCGATGCAGGAAGAACTGTCACAGTTTAGGAAACTAGAAGTGTGGGAGTTAGTTCCGTTACCTCGAGGAGAAATAGCAATAGGAACCAAATGGGTTTTTAAGTGCAAAAGAGATGATCGGGGTATAGTCACTCGCAACAAAGCAAGACTGGTGGTAAAGGGTTTCAACCAAGAGGAAGGAATCGATTACAATGAAGTGTTCGCGCCAGTGGCAAGGTTAGAAGCAATTCGTTTGTTTCTGGCTTTTGCTTCCTTCAAGGGTTTTAAGGTTTATCAGCTAGATGTTAAGAGTGCTTTCATTTATGAGAAAGTGAAGGAACTGGTATATGTGGAACAGCCGCCCGGGTTTACAGATCCGAAGTATCCAGACAGAGTATATCGGTTAGATAAGGCTTTGTATGGATTGCATCAAGCACCGAGGGCGTGGTACGACACTCTATCCAACCATCTTTTAGAAAACGGGTTTGAAAGAGGGAGAATAGACAGTACATTGTTCGTGAAGAGAAAATGAGAACATTTCATCTTGGTACAAGTGTACGTCGATGATATCATTTTTGGATCATCAGACGAGCAGATGTGCACTGATTTTGAAAAGGTGATGAAGTCAAAGTTTGAGATGAGTGCAATGGGTGAGTTAAACTTCTTTCTAGGTTTGCAAGTTGAACAGAGGAAGGAGGGCATGTTTATTCATCAGACGAAGTATGTCTATGACATCTTAGAGCGCTTCGAGATGGAAGGAACCAAGCTGACGGCTCACTTCAGCACGCCGATTCAAGTGAATCACAATCTCGGACCGGGTACAGAAATTGGTACCGATGTGGATCGGACGTTATATCGGGCCATGATTGGGTCACTTATGTATTTAACTGATTCTAGACCTGATATAATGTTTGTTGTTTGTATTTGTGCTAGGTTTCAAGCTAATCCAAAAGAGATGCACATGAAAGCTGTGAAGCGGATTCTACGATACCTCAGGTTGAAACCGAAGCTGGGACTTTGGTATCACGTGGAGGGCGATCTGGAATTGGAGGTGTTCACGGATTCAGACTACAGAGGATGCAGCTTGACGCGTAAATCAACAATTGGAGGTTGTCAGTTCCTAGGAGGGAGACTCGTTTCCTGGCAATGCAAGAAACAGACTTCGGTAGCCGTGTCAACGTGCGAGGCCGAATATGTTGCTGTTGGTAGTTGCTGTTCACAGGTTCTGTGGATACAACAACAATTGCGGGATTACGGTTTGACTTATACTCATACTCCATTAGGATAGATAACCAGTCAACAATTGCAATAACTAATAATCCAGTTAAACACAATAAAACCAAGCACATAGACATAAGACACCACTTTATACGTGATTGTGCTGAAAATAATTTAATTAAGCTGGTAAAAGTGGCAACGGATGATAATAATGCGGATTTATTTACCAAAACTTTTGATAAGTCACGTTTTTAGTATTTAATTCAACTAAACGGAATGCGTAATCCAGAGTAAGTTGACCTTAGTAGAGTTTTATTTCCTTTTATAGCATTAGCATTTCTTTCTTTTTATAGTAAGTTTAGTAGCTTAGGATAGTTTCCTTTTATAATAAGTGAGTAGGTTATTTTATTTTCTTACTCTTATTAATGAAAAGCAAAAGAAAAAAAAAAGAGAGAAAACCATAAAAAGTTCAAAAAAAGAGAATATCAGAAAATGAGTTAAGTCTTAGATGCATAGGTTCAAAGTGACGAAAATTAGCACTGTTAATACAAGCTCTAAGTGTTCAGCTTTCACACATAATGCACCTAAAATTCTAAGAGTTATACATTATCCAGTTTGATATGTTGGTAGGCATAATACATATAGGGAGTCTCAAGGCTAATAAAATATTCAAGAAAAAGTCAGACGTGTCACTAACTTAGATGTATGACCAATTGGTGTTAATTTTTATGTTAGAGACATACAGACATTGATTCTAAATGAGGTATGCAAACTTTCTGGGGATGTATAGCAACATCAGATACATCTTAAAGAAATGGAAAGAATAGAAAAATCATATTGAGTTAAGAGTCAAAACAAGCAACTCTGTTGTACGTAAGTACAGACCTGTTGCCTCTGGTTTGATTCGAGTTAGCAAGATAAGTCGCTTTGTTGTACATCGGTACAGACCTGTCACCGCTGTCTTGCTAGCTTTAAAAATAAACTTTAAGACAATCTAAGACACTTTGTTGTATGTAAATACAGACCTGTGTCCGATGTTTGCCTTTTAAAGAAAGTTTGCAATACCAAAAAGTTATAATTATTGTGTGTATGCCTTGATCATAAAAGTATGTCTAAGTATGAGTCACGTGAGGTAATTTATTGATAAATAAAAAGGCCAAGGGATATTCCGAAGTGTAACATGTTTAAAGGAAAAATAATACCAACAATCGGCTAGAAATGTATGTCACGACAAACAATCAAAGGAATCAAAAATTCGTAAGTGTGAAAGTTTGAATACTGAAAGTGCGTATTTGACACTGCTATCTGATTGAACCTTTCTTTGACTATACTCGTCAAAAATATTCTGTTAGGTATTAAGTATAGGTTGTAAATTTTAAAAAATAATGTAGATTAGTCTAAGTTTAATTTTTTTGTTCAAAATTTTAACTTTAATTTATTTTATTCTATTTTATTTTTACTTCATTTTTATTTTAATTTTATTTAGGAAAAATGTCAAAATTACTGAGGATACATTCTTAGTTGAATAAAATAAACACTGCGTGAAAATCTTGTGCTTAGGGTAAATGATTTTGCATAGTTTATTACGTTACACGAAAAAGTTGGAAACATTGAAAAAGTTGAATTTAATTCAAACATTTTCAAAATTTTCAAGTTAAATTCGAGTTTAAGCAAAATCGAATGTATATTCGAATTTGACAGTAAAGTCGAACTTGGATACAAACTCGAAGGTGGTTAGTATAAATAGGTCAACAGTGACATTCATTATTCACCTACCTTCGACTTTAGTGCTTCGAATTTATCCAGAGAGATTTCGAATTTAGTGCTTCGACTTTGTCGACTTCGAGTTTTCTACTATTTGTCGAGATTTTGTCCGTTTGTGTTCGAGCATAGTACCAAATCTAGGTATAATCAACATCATTATACAAGATTTAGGATGTTTTAGACTCAATTTAAGCCAAAATCAACCGATTTTGAGGTTTTAATGGTGTGAACTTTGTAATTCAAAATAACAAAGTTTGAACCGGTGAAACATCAAATTAGTGACAAATATCTTCGATTAGAACCTATTAGGACTAATGAATGTAATTTTCTAAATCTAAAATGGTTGAAATCTTGGATTTTTGTTTTTAACATACCGACATTAAGAGTTTGATCGTGGCTTCGACTTTGTTCATGGCTTCGAGTTTATCACTAAACTCGAAGAATCCAATAAACTCGAATGAGGGTTGATTCGAATATAAACTCGAAGAAACCAATAAACTCGAAATGAGGGTTCTTTCGAATATGTCATTCGAATTTACCATTAAAATCGAAATATTTGACTAATTTTTAAACCAAACTTGTAGAAATTCATGTGTCTTGGATTTTGAACTTACATAAGTTCAAAATAAAACAAATTTGAATTTAAAACAAGTTTATTTTGATTTTGATCATTCTAATATATTATATACTTATTGTGCAGATATGGCGGATAGAGTGTTTGTCCAAAAGCACAATATGGTCATTTCTCCAGACCGTGAGCTGCCTGAAGCTCAGGCATTCCGCCAGATGGTGGACTTTTTGGCTGCTTCAAGGGTTTATTATGCCCTTCCGCATAACGTCCAGATAGTTGGGTTCTGCCGAGCAAGAAAATGGGCCAATTGACTTCCTGCTGGAAGTTCGCCAAGCAGCATTCTTACGAATGGGGTATGGCCTTGATGTGACTAAGGCGTCATACATGAAAAGCGTTTTAATCGGGCAGTGGAGATATCTTGCACACGTCTTTATGGTGTGCTTCGCTCCTAAGAAAGCAGGTTTTGATTACATCGTATCAAAGATCCAATCGGCAATGATAGCGTTGGTCTACAATCAGAGGTTCAGTTATTCGGAAATGTTCTTTGCGGAGTTCGTTCACCAAATAACAGTTCCAGCACGAGAAAGATTTTTGTTGTATCCGAGGTTCGTGATGATGTTGATCCGACATTTCTTGCCGAATCTGCCGCAATTACCCGAAATTCAAAGTGTTGCTGTGATTGACAAGAGAATATTTGCAGATTGTCAAGCACATAGAGGTGCATTGGCTAGACCAGTAGAGGCACCACTTTTTGGTGCTGTGGTGAACCCTGATTTTCAAGCCCCTGAAGGTGCCAACTGGGCCGGGGAAGTTCATGTACCGCAGCAGCCGCAACAACAACAGCAACAGCCTAGGCCTCAACAACAACAAAGAAGGAGGCAAAGACCTTCAGTCAGACAGACTCAGGCTACTAGGCCTTCAACGAGCAGAGTGCAAGAGCCAGAAGAAGCTGGTCCTTCAGTTGTAGCCCCCGTAACTGATCCACGGGTGGAAACATTGGAAGAGATTTGGACACAAGGGCCGCATGCAAATGAGGAGATTACTTCTGAGCTCGTTGGAAATATTTTGGAACCTTCAGTTGGGGAAGAAGATATTTTTCGACAGATAGAGGAATATATGCCTGAGGAAGCAGGTCAAGCTGTGACCACTTCTGAATCTGAGTCAGAAGAAATTGAAGAGATAGAGATTGAGGCTCCAACGAAAAAGACAGAAGATCCGTCTATCCGCATAGGCTCCTATGGATCAAGAATAATGGTGATAAATCAATAGGCAGAGAAAAGGAAAGTGTCTAGGGATTCGGATGAGGATGATTCCGATTTCGAGATTGAGGATACTACTCCTTTGGTGCCTAGGCATAGGGCCAAGAGGCATCGTTTTATGCAGGGAGCTTCATCGGCTTCTGCTTCTGAGCCTGAAATTCCAACCGCTCAGTCATCAGCTCAAACATCCATTCCACCACCACCACCACCACCTGTTCAAACATCCATTCCACCACCAATCATTCCGACACCCATCCAATCCATTCCATCCACCTCATCCACCTTCATTGACAATCAACGGTTTTCTGAGCTCAGAAGCAAGGTTGACTTCCAACAAGTCCAAATATTTCATCTCACTAAAGCCATCGGCGAGATACAAGCGCATAATGAAACTATTGACAAAGAGAATGTAGAGTTGAAGACATTTGTTGGAAAGATTGAACAAGAGAATCTTGAGTTGAAGGCGTTCGTTGTAGATCAGGCTGCCGAAATCTGCACGATGAGGTCCCTTATTGAGCAATTAATGAAAAATCTAAAGGCTCAGGGGGAGACAAGTTGCAGGGATTCTGAGGAGCTGAGAAGGGGAGATGATGATGAAGGCAATGATCCCGATGCACCGAAAGATAGTGAGCCAGTAGATTTTTCTACTACTCAACATGGTGAACTTCAGGGGGAGCCAAGTCAAATTGGTGTTGAAGGAGGTGAAGGAGGTCAAGCTGGTTCCTCAAGGACTTTCGAGAGCGAAATGATAGACGCGCTGAAAGATATCGAGGAAGAAGTAATGGAGTTTGATTTTGAGGAAGAAATCGCTGAAAGACGCGCTGAAGGAGGTCAAGCTGGTTCCGCAAGGACTTTCGTACCGGAGGAAATAATTGATTGGAGATCCGGTGACGAAGTGATAGAGGATGAGGACGATAATGTCAATGAAGTGGTTATCAACTCACAACCTATCACGGAGTTATATGTGCGAGATAATCACAATGTGATTGATATAGATGAGATCAAAATAGCCTCGGTCGAAGACTCTGAACTTGAAGAAGCAGAAAAGAAGCCATCTAGGGCTGATTTGATGAATCTATGGTTCAAGAAAGAAGAAAAGAAGACAGAGCCAAAGACGAAGAAAAGAATGAGAGTTCCAGGCTCAGGAAATCTCTCGGGAGTAATTATAAGTTGGTTCTTTGACCGAGAACTGCAGCTATTTATATTGAAAAGGAGAGATGGTCTTCAATACCTAAGGCGAACACTTAGAGTTTTTAATACATTGCCGAAGGTTGAAGTGAAAGAGTAGGCACAGAAAGAGCTTATTAATATTGGTGACGACCCATATGCTGAAGTGATTGCAAAGATTATCAGGAAAGAGGGTCGATCAGGCAAATTTGAAAGGCTCAAGCCAAGAACTGGGAAGAGAGTCGAGGATGAGTCAAGAATAGATCCTCGTACAGGTAGGCCATGGGCCAGGATGGTATACAAACCTGTGAGATGTATGAAGAAGGTGCCAATGAAATCGATGCCACAAGATGTTCTAGGTAACATGAAATGGTGGTATGTGGATAATGAAACGGCTGAAGCTGTAATGGAGGATACACATGACAAAGTTAGTTTGAGAGTGTATGATCCACTGCACTTAATAAACCTATCGAAGGACGATCTAAAGAAGCTACATGATCAGCCTATCTTCTTTAATGAAGGATGGAGATCTGAAGCCAGAAAGTTCCAGAAGATAGTAAGAGTATGCATAGATGCAGGTATATATGCAGGAAGTAGTATATATGGTCCAAGTACCGAGTCAAAATGTTAATAGTTAGAAGCTATCGTCAAGGGGGAGTGTGTTGGTACATCCTGTGTGACGATAGCAGTCTAAGTTTTGATAGCATTTTGTGTAAGTCATGTTACTAGGTATTGAATATTAACGAGTATTTGATATATGTAATTATTTGTGTTTGATGATGATTGTTTGTATGTTTGAACTTGGTGTAATGTATTACAAGAAGTTCAAACATAAAGTTCAAAGATAAAATCAAACATAAGTTAAAACATATGTTCAAATAGAAGTTTGACATGTGAAATTCGAATTTAGAGTAAATTCGAATTTATCATGAAGGTAAATTCGAACTTGTCATGAGGACAAATTCGAATAGGCCTTGGGCCTGATTCGAATTTGTCCTAGACAAACTCGAATTGGTCAGTATAATTAAGGATTAACTCGAATAATTATTAGACTTTTGCAGAATTTCGGAGAGTAATTAAGCAAAGGCGATCTCGAGTTTACTAGTATTCCGAGAGTGTTTTCGGATAGAATCATCGTGTAGGTACGTTCATAGTCGTTCGTATAACATCGTGGTAGTCTCCGTGTTTCGTGCGTGTGATCTTACCATCAAGCCACTAACGAGGATTCCGCACTCGTTGGACGGTGTCGCGTCTAGATAGATCCGTGAGTTCAAGACCTTACAGTGTTGTCATCTTGTTCATCATTGTTGCCCTCTTTTTCCTTATTTTTCCTCTTGTCTTCTCTTCTCTTAGCTTCGGCCTCATCTCGAGCCCGAAATTGATCTTGAATCATCTTATTCTGCTCAGCCATCATGGCTAGCATCATCTCCCTTGTTTCTTCAGGTGTCATTCCTCCTCCAGACATGTTCTGAAATATAAAACATATAACTTGTTTAGTAAAATGTTATTTATTTAAAGACACCACCCGATTGTCCCTTATGATAGTCAATGTCTTATGATTACTAGATTGTAACCTATTATCTTAGTTCAGATCATTACTTAAAAATCACTACATATCATCACTTAATGTTTGAGACCAAGACCTCACGGACACTTGAATCTCAAACTACTGCTCTGATACCATCTCATGTGACACCCTTGCCGCATTTAACCACAATTACATAACACCCAGTATTAATCACCAAACATAAATTACATAATGAACTGCATAATTAAATTACAGTGCGGAACCATAAAAGTACATAATAAAAATAGTACAACTGTTTCAATCACCCTACGGTGCTACAAGGTTTCAAGTCTAAAACTACATACTCAAACTTTATTACAATCATCCCAAACATATTACAACATTGGTCCCATAACACAATTACCGATTGAGTAGTATCAAATCTTCCAAGACTTCACAGACGACCTAACTAGAAGGTCCGGCAGTAGATTTTCCTTTTTCTGTAAAAATTAAACAACTGAGGGGTAAGCGAATGCTTAGTGAATACATAGATTTACGCATTTTATAAATCCTTATGAAGCCCATAAGAGTACACTGACGACACACGTCTTGCTCTCTCCACGTACACAAAGTACGACACACATGATCCGTCGCTCCTACGAGCCCAAAGCTCGGTATGTAACCCAACCATCTGAGACAGACATAACATCGGGGATGACATACTGCCTACCAGAACCTCGGAGGGATCAGCTCCGGGTCATATAGCGCAGTAACATCGGAGTAACAGATGCGACCCGCCGGTCCATCAATAGATGCAAAACAGAAGAACGGACATGTAACAAGTATGAATGTGCATCTAAATCTACGCAAGGTAGTAGAATTCCAAACGATAATGAAGCAACATGTCTCAGCAGGCAATAGCTAACATAAAGCATATATAAACATGCGAAATCATATGTACTCACTGTGGGTGCATTAATTAACTTCAATTAATTTTTATTTCTCCTCGAGCTTTCAACCGGACTCACAAAGTACCCCACTGTGGATTAAACAACACCACAATGGACCTGTTACATTTCCATAAGTAAAACATATTATACACATGTTCGGTAACAACTTCCATCACGATTTAACAATATTAAAGTGTTACAACAGTCGAAACCGTCATCCGAAACTCATATTTAAATCCGCTTACAAGTCCCATCAAGTTTCTCAAATTATTGTGTAAATCCTTCGAAATTGTGATTCGAAATTTATACTTTAATCTCCAATTTCTGAGATTGCCAAAATGTCCAGAAATTATCATTATATAACTGAATTAAAGAAGGTCCGATTGTTTCTATTTTATTTTCACAAATCAAACCCAACCGAGATGACTATATATATATATATATATGTTATTGACTGTATACTTGTATATACAATAAAATGTTGTGATGGATTTGGTAGCTCTATATATATATATATATATATATATATATATATATATATATATATATATATATATATATATATATATATATATATATATATATATATATATATATATATATATGTTAATGACTGTATACTTGTATATACAATAAAATGTTGTGATGGATTTGGTAGCTCTATCTTTAATTATTCCCATCACACCCAACAATCATACTTAAATTTGTGTATATATATGTGTGTATACTGCTCACATGCATACACACGCTTTCATGCATGCAATCGAGATTAACAAGAAAAGGATTAAAAATTGGGTTTCGGTACATGTGTTTACCCAATCCATAAAGTTTCGGTAGCTTTGGTTGGTTCTCGGTCATTCCCGAAACCTTCCAAGTTTCGGTTTTATGTACCGAAACCTTATGGTTTCGGTACCTCCAATTTATTTTGGTACATGCTAAAGGTTTCGGTACATGCTAAAGGTTTCGGCACACATAAAGGTTTCAGTATGGGTGTGTGGGATTCGGTACTTATGAAGGTTTCGGTAGGGGTAATACCGAAACCTTAAAGGTTTTGGTACCCATTTGTTGTTTCGGTACCCATGAAAAACACACAGAACACACGATTTTAATTCTTAAAATTACATTTGTATCTTGAATCAAGACTTGCAATTTTGTATATAACTCTCACAAGACTTAATTTACACAAACCCACAATAATATTTGACATGCATCAACATTTTGAACCCAAAATCTCAGATTCGGTTTACATCCAAAACCGAACCATAAACCCTTAAATTCGAAATTATGAGAGATATTTACCTTAAATCATTCGTTGTAGTGGTTATAGCTTCTCCTAAGCAACTTGAATCCGAATTTTCAGCCTCTAATTTGATGTTTTCTTTGTTTCTTAACTTGAAGATGAAAGAACCGTAATATCTTAGAGAGAGAAAGAGGTTGTAGAGAGAGATATGAAAATGGGTCAAAATGAAAGACTTGAGTCTTTTATTCCCATTTTCAATCTTTTCTAGTCCCTCAACTTATCTAACTTTTATTACATAAATATTTCCATCTTTATTTCATCTTAATAATTTAAACTAGAAATTCTAAAATTTCTTAATTCCTTAAAATAGCAACCAAATTCTTAAATTTCCATTAAATAAAGATTAAATCTTTATTTTATCCTTTCAACCACTTAATAATAAAGATATTAACTTAATAAATTGAAATCATCAATTTCTGAATAAAACAACCAACTTTTATAATTAATCAAAATACAATCCAACTTAAATTACAAATTGAAACTAATAAACCTCAAATACAATGATTTAATATTAGGATGTTACATGAATGGTGTCTGTAACCTTCTGAATCGCCATAGTATGTATAACAAGAGGGCAAACACCCTCTCTCCTTAAGTGAAACTTCTTTAATCTAATTCTTCTGTGTTACAATGCAACAGTAGCAACTTACAGTAGGAAATTAACTCAAAGCAAATGATTTCAATTCCAATCCAAACAGTCTCTGAAGCTAGTTTAGCGACCTGACTTTCCCTGTGGATTCGATCCCACTTACCCTATCTATTTAGTGTTTTGGGTTATTTTATATATTCATACGACTGGGTCCATCAAAATGGTGTCGTTGCCGGGGAATGACAGCGCTTGTTAAAGTAGTTTTGGATTAACTGTTTCTGTAAATATCCTTGTTTATAGTAGTTAGTTAATTCTGTTTTATTTTAGTCAATTTTCAGTGTTTTCATTTTCTTTAACATTCTGAACAGCAAAGTTCAGAATCTTCACGTGTGTGTGTGTATCTCAGGTATATGCATACTCGTTATTCTGGGCGAACTTCTCCAATGCAACACGAGAAAGAGATTGAAAGGACTACTCGCTCACTGAGGAAGTTACATAGAGGTTATTGGCCTAGTGGTGAGCCTAGTGAGAAATCTGATTCAGAAGAGCAATCCATACATTCAGAGGAACCTGAAAGTGATATTGAACCCAACGTAGATATGGGGGATGATAGGAGGACGGTGGAGTCCCATTACAGACCGGGTGAAGTCCTTGATATGTCACCGATTCAGTATCCCGAAGTTGAGAATGAGCCGGAGATCAAGACTCATTTGTTCAGCATCATTCCTCAATTTCATGGAATGAAGAGTGAAGAGCCATATGATCACCTAGCCGAATTTTTAGCTATTTGCAAGGCTAATAGAGTGCAAAGACTACCCGTGGACACTCTCAAGTTAAGATTGTTTCCTTTTTCTCTGAAGGACAACGCTAAGCATTGGTTCACTTCCTTACCCGCAAACAGTATTCGTACTTGGGAGGAGATGAAGACAGTCTTCCACAATTAGTTTTACTCAATTAGTAAAACCACTGAAAAGAGGAATAGCATTACTGGTTTTAAACAGAAGCCGGGGGAGCAATTTCATGAGGCGTTTGAGAGATTAAACGAGATGTTGCGGGCATGTCCACACCATGAGGTACCCAAGTGGATGTTGGTGAAGAATTTCTTTGATGGTAATAGTCAGGAAAGTAGGAACATGATCACAGCAGCCTCAGGGGGTACATTTTTGGCCAAGGAGCACGACGAAGCATGGGAACTATTAGCACAGCTGGCTAAGGGGTCTAAGGTACAAGTTGGGTCAGATACGTCGATTGTAGTCCAAGTATTGGGGATTGATAATGCTTTGAAAAGAGATGTCACTTCGAATATGGAGGCTCTTAGCAAGAAGATGGACGTCTTGATGAGAAAGGAGCAAACGGAATAGAGATCACCTGTGATGTGTGTCACGTGTGGGGAGTATACTCACACCTCAGAGTTTTGCTACCATGTTCAAGGGGAGCAAGCAAGCGAGATTTCTGGATTCCGACCACAACAAGATAGGTTTGACCCTCACTCAGAAACTTACAATCCTGGGTGGAGGCGTCATCCTAACTTTCGTTGGAGAGATGATCAAAGAGTTGAGGAGTATGCAAAACCTAGGTTTGACCAAGGGAATCGGTATTCACAGAGTAGGAATTTCTATGGTGGTACATCATCTGGTACCAAGGAAGAGAAGGAACCTGTTGTTCCAGAAGCTCCAAAGGACTCAAAGATGGATCAGATCAGCTTATGGATATCTGAAACAACAATCCTATGTGCAAACCAAGTCAATGGTCAGTCTAGAAAAGCAGATGGGGCAGATCGCAGATCAGCTTACGAAAAGAGATGAAGGCAGATTACCAAGTAATACTCAAGTCAATCCTTCTCATTCTAAAGGCAAAGAGAAGCAATCAGTACATGAGGTGGAAGAGTTGAACGAAGTTAGAAAGTTGCAGAAGGTTACCACCTTGCATAGTGGAAAGAAGGTCGATAACAAAGTGGTGATGCCGGAAGTGGAAGACATGGACAGTGATGTTGAGGAGATCATATATGATGGGAAGACCGTTCCACATTCAGAATCTGAGAAGGAGGTCAAGTTGAAAAAGCAAGTTCAGTTTGAGGAAGTTGTGGTAGAAAAGGAAGAGCAACCAAAGCCTGAACCAACACCTCCGTACCCATCAGCTCTAGAGGATCCGAATAGGCCAATGTTTGGGAAGAAAGGGCCACAAATAGAGGATCTATGGGAGACATTCAATCAAGTGAGGATCAACATTCCACTGGTGAAAGCATTGCAGCAAGTTCCGGCTTATGTAAAGTTTCTTAAAGATTTGCGTACTCAGAAGCGCAAGTACCACACGGTTTTGCCAAAGCAAATCAACCTCACGGAGCAGGTAATTGCTGTAGTCTCAAGTTCATTGCCACCAAAGATTAAGGATCCAGGTTCGCCTCTTATCTCTGTTACTATTGGTGATGTTAGCATTAAAAAGTCATTGTTAGATTTGGGAGCAAGTGTTAACATACTTCCTGGAAACTTATTTGAGCAGCACGACTTAGGAAGCCTAACACCCACAGATGTGGTTTTACAACTAGTTGATCAATGCACTAAGATTCCAAGGGGTATGTTAACTAATGTAATTGTGAAAGTTGAAGATTTCTATTACCCGATAGACTTTCTTGTGTTAGATTCAGATCAGAGAAGTCGTGATAACCAGCCCGCAATCATTTTGGGTAGGCCATTTTTTGCCACTATCAATGCCCAAATTAATTGTAGGACGGGTGCCTTGGACTTAGCTTTCGAGAATAGAAAATTAAAGTTGAATGTTTTCAGTGCTGTCCCTAATGCTTCTTATGATTCAGAGTGCTATTTGATTGACTACCTTGATGAGCTAGCAGGATCACAAGTACCACTGATGGCTAGCAGGGATGAATTGGATTATGCACTGTCATGTCGAGAGCAAGAGATGGCTGAATGGGGTTGGCTGATGAGTTTAGAGGAGATGTTTGGAGGAACAAAGCAGAATAAGCAACCTCCTTGGTCATTAAAATTTGAAAAGCTGCCCATGGATCTTCCAGAGTCGATTAAACCATCCTTGGAGCAAGCTCCAACACTGGAACTCAAGGTCTTACCCACTCATCTTAAGTATGTATTTCTGGGGCCACAGGAGAGTTTGCCAGTAATCATAGCTTCAGATTTGACAAAAGAGGAAGAACGGGCGTTAATTGAAGTTTTAGGAAAGCATAAAGTAGCCATGGGTTGGACAATCTCTGATCTTAAGGGGATAAGTCCTACAATTTGTATGCATCGAATCATAACGGAGGCTGACATAAAACCTTCAAGGGATGCACAGCGGAGACTCAATCCAAATTTGAGAGAAGTGGTAAAAAAGGAGGTGCTGAAGTGGTTAGATGCGGGTATTATTTACCCTATTTCTGATAGCCAGTGGGTCAGCCCTACGCAGACCGTGCCTAAGAAGTCTGGGGTGACAGTGATAAACACCGAGGACGGTCAGATTGCAACTAGACCAGTAACGGGCTGGAGGGTCTGCATAGACTATAGAAAGTTGAATGCAGCCACTTCAAAGGATCACTTCCCGTTGCCTTTCATAGATCAAATAGTTGAAAAGTTGGCGGGGCAAAAGTATTATTGCTTTTTGAATGGATACTCGGGGTACAATCAGATTCCTATTCACCCTAATGACAAAGAAAAGACCACGTTCACGTGTCCTTACGGGACATTCGCTTATAGACGAATGCTGTTTGGGTTGTGTAACGCTCCTGCTACCTTTCAGCGTTGCATGATGGCAATATTCTCGGATATGGTAGGAGGTTCTCTAGAGATTTTCATGGACGACTTCTCCATTTTTGACAAGACGTTTGAAGGGTGTTTACACCATTTGGAGCAAGTTTTGAAGAGGTGCACTGAAACGAATTTGGTGCTGAGCTCGGAAAAGAGCCACTTTATGGTCAAGGAAGGAATTGTATTAGGCCATGTGGTTTCTGAGAAAGGAATGGAAGTGGATAAAGCCAAAATTCAACTTATATCGTCTTTACCACCACCAACCAGTGTAAAGGGAATTAGGTCATTTTTGGGGCATGCTTGATTTTACAGGAGGTTTATCAAAGATTTCAGCACCATTTCCAAGCCATTGTGTAATCTGTTAGTGAAGGATGTTGAGTTTGTGTTTGATGAGGCATGTCTGAAGGCATTTGAGTTGTTAAAAGACAAGCTCACTGATGCTCCTATTTTGTAGTCACCTGATTGGACTAAGCCATTTGAGATTATGTGTGACGCAAGTGACTTTGCGGTGGGAGTAGTACTGGGACAGAGAGTAGATAAGAAACCGGTTGTGATTTACTATGTCAGCAAGATATTTTCTGAAGCTCAACAAAACTACACTACCACAGAGAAGGACCTATTGGCAGTAGTGTACGCTTTGGATAAGTTTCGTGCTTATGTTTGGGGAGCTAAAGTGATAATCTACTCAGAGCATAGTTCATTTAAATACCTTTTGAGCAAAAAGGATGCCAAACCCAGACTGATAAGGTGGATCTTGTTGCTGCAAGAGTTTGATTTAGAGATACAAGATAAAAAGGGGTCAGAGAATGTGGTGGCTGATCATCTATCAAGGCTGCCCACGTTGGTTCCAAATGCCGTTGAAGTGATCAAAGAATCTTTTCCTGATGAACAGCTTTTATTTGTGTCTAAATTACCTTAGTTTGCTAACTTAGTTAATTACTTTGTGACAGGTAAGACACCAAGTCATTGGACATCACAGCAGAAGAAAAGTTTCTACGCCCAAGCCAAGTACTATGTCTGGAACGACCCTGATCTATTCAAGATTGGTGCTGATCAGCTCATTAGGAGATGTGTTGTAACATCCTTAGATCTAAATTATTGTAATTTATATTACTTAGTTGGATATTTTGTAATTGGTATAATTAAGTTGAGTTATGAAAAAATGATTATGTATCCGGATATTTAAAACTTGGTTGCTATTTTAAGAAATTAAGAAATTTTTGAATTTTTGAATTATATTATTGGAGTATGATGATTTATAAATGTTAGTGGTGATAAAAATAAGATAAAATCAGTATTTAGTAAAATCAGATAAGTGGAGGGGCCACTTATGACAATACCCGAAACTTTGGAATAAAAGACTCTTTGAGTCTTTCATTCTCATTTCCATCTATCATCACAAAGCTCTCAATCTCTCTCTAAATTTGCTGAAATTCGAATTTGTGGAACAAGATTCGTGGAACTTATCTGATTATAAACAAGATTCAAGTGGATTTAAGGTAAGAAATCTGTTTTAAAGTTTGAGGTTGTATTTTGGAGAGAAAAGATGTAAAAATCGGATTTTAATCTAAGAGAAATGTTGATGCATATGTATGTTTAATCAGTTGGAAATCAATAGTTGAACATCACTGAAGCTCCAGAAACAAGAATCGTGCTTCAATTCGTCCTAAAAGGTAATAAATCTGACCTTTTAAGAGTTTTTGAGTTCTTGGGGTTTTTACTCATTTTTGGTCCAATCTGACTCGTCAGCTGGTGAAAGCCGAACACCAACAGCCTTATGGTAGTCTGTACATCCCGGGAGCACAAAGATGTACAACGAAATAAAGGCAGGCTTTTGGTGGTCGGGATTGAAGAAGGATATAGGCCATTATGTTGAAAGATGTAGGACTTGTCAGCTAGTGAAAGCCGGACACCAACAGCCTTATGGTAGTCTGCAACCGCTTCCCATTCTGGAATGGAAGTGGGAACACATCACCATGGATTTTGTCACGAAGTTGCCGAAAACTAGGCGTCAACATGATGCAGTTTGGGTGATAGTTGATAGGTTAACTAAGTCTGCAAATTTTATTCCGATAAGAGAGAGTTATTCCTTGGAGAAGATTGGCTCTGATTTACATGGACGAGATTATTGCTAGACATGGAGTGCCAAAGTCTATTGAATCGCGTCGGGATAGCCAATTTACTTCAAATTTCTGGTCAGCATTACAAGAAGGATTGGGTACAAGGTTCGCGATGAGTACAGCCTACCGTCCGCGTACCGATGGCCAAAGTGAAAGGACCATCCTGACACTTGAAGATATGATGTGGTCATGTAACTTGGATCTTGGTGTAATTTGGACGATCATTTGCCACTGATAGAGTTCTCGTACAACAACAGTTATCACTCGACAATAAAGAAAGCGGCGTTTGAGGCTTTATATGGGAGAAGGTGTAGGATTCCTACCTGTTGGAGAGAAACCGGAGAAACACCGATTGCTGGGCCAGCATTGCTACAAGAGACAAACGAGAAAGATACAATTGGTTAGACAGAATATGAAAGCGGCCCAGGATCAACAGAAAAGTTACCATGACAGGAGGCACAAACCGATCAGTTTTGATGTAGACGATTGGGTTTATTTGAAGGTGTCACCTATGAGAGGTGTTACATGTTTTGTTAAAAGAGGAAAGTTAGCTCCAAGATTTGTTGGACCATTCAAGATAATATAAAAAGTTGGAAACCAGTCTTACCATTTAGAGTTGCCTGAAGAAATGTCGCGCATACACCCGGTGTTCCATGTGGGAAACCTTAGAAAGTCATTCTCCACCGGAAACGAGGATTGGGCTGATCACACCGAGCTGCAAATTGATGAAAGACTTTGATACGTGGAGGAGCCGGAATGTATATTGGATACTAAAGTGAAGAAGTTAAGGAGTAAAGAGATTGAAATGGTGCTTGTGCGATGGAAGCATCATAAAGGAGCAAATCACACTTGGGAGACTAAGTCTGAGATGATGAAGAAATATCCACAACTTTTTGGATCCAAGTAACTTCGAGGACGAAGTTTTAGCGTGGTGGAGCCCATGCTGTAACATCCTTAGATCTAAATTATTGTAATTTAGATTAATTAGTTGGATATTTTGTAATTGGTATAATTAAGTTGAATTATGAAAAAATGATTATGTATCCGGATATTTAAAACTTGGTTGCTATTTTAAGAAATTAAGAAATTTGAGAATTTTTGAATTATTATATTGGAGTATGATGATTTATAAATGTTAGTGGTGATAAAAATAAGATAAAATCAGTATTTAGTAAACTCAGATAAGTGGAGGGGCCACTTATGACAATACTCGAAACTTTGGAATAAAAGACTCTTTGAGTCTTTCATTCTCATTTCCATCTATCATCACAAAGCTCTCATTCTCTCTCTAAATTTGCTGAAATTCGAAATTGTGGAACAAGATTCGTGGAACTTATCTGATTATAAACAAGATTCAAGTGGATTTAAGGTAAGAAATCTGTTTTAAAGTTTGAGGTTGTATTTTGGACAGAAAAGGTGTAAAAATCGGATTTTAATCTAAGAGAAATGTTGATGCATGTATGTTTAATCAGATGGAAATCAATAGTTGAACATCACTGAAGCTCCAGAAACAAGAATCGTGCTTCAATTCATCCTAAAAGGTAATAAATCTGACTTTTTAAGAGTTTTTGAGTTCTTGGGGTTTTTACTCATTTTTGGTCCAATCTTGACGAATTTGGATGTTAATGATATGGAAAATGATGTAGAAACAATCAATATATGATAATATATCAAAGGTAAGGATTGCATGTTGTTAAAAATGAGTTTTGACAATTTTCACTTTGAAACCCGTAGCTGCGACCTGCATTTCTGCAAGTGAACTCGGGGAGTTCATGGGTGAACCGGCGGCTCGCATCTGTTACTCCGATGTTACTGCGCTATATGACCCAGAGCTGATCCCTCCGAGGTTCTGGTAGGCAGTAAGTCATCCCCGATGTTATGTCTGTCTCAGATGGTTGGTTTATATGCCGAGCTTTGGGCTCGTAGGAGCGACGGCTCATGTGTGTCGTACTTTGTGTACGTGGAGAGTCACGACGTGTGTCGTCGGTATTACTCTTGTGGGCTTCATAAAGATTTATAAAATGCGTAAATCTGTGTATACTCTAAGCATTCGCTTACCCCTCAGTTGTTGAATTTTTTTACAGGAAAAGGAAAATCTGCTGCCGGACCTTCTAGTTAGGTCGTTTGTGAAGTCTTGGAAGATATCTACTACTCAATCGGTAAATGTACTATGGGACCAATGCAGTAATATGTTCTGGATGTTGTAATAATGAATTGAGTGTGTAGACTTAGTATTGGAACCTTGTAGCACCGTAGGGTGTTTGACAAAGTTGTATTATTTTATTTATGTACTTTAATGCTTCCGCACTTGTTTAAGCTTTCAGATCATTATGTAATAATTTATGTGGCGTTTAATCCTAGGTGTATTGTAATGGTGGTTATTGTGGCAAGGGTGTCACATCGAGATGGTATCAGAGCAGTAATTTGAGATTCAAGTGTCCGTGAGGTCTTGGTCTCAAACATTAAGTAATGATATGTAGTGGTTTAAGTAATGATCTGAACTAAGATAGGTTATGATCCAGTAATCATAAGAAGTTAACTTTCATAAGGGACAATGGGTGGTGTCTTTAAATAAATGACGTGTTACTAAACAAGTTATATGTTTTATATTTCAGAACATGTCTGGAGGAGGAATGACACCCGAAGAAACAAGAGAAATGATGCTAGCCTTGATGGCTGAGCAAAATCAGATGATTCAAGACCAGTTTCGGGCTCGAGATGAGGCCGAAGCTAAGAGAAGGGAAGACAAGAGAAAGAATAAGGAAAAAGAGGGGGACAAGAATGATGAACGAGATGACAACACTGGGTCATCTAATAAACCCAAAGGTTGTCGATTCAAGGACTTTAAGGGAAATGGTGTTGTAGAGTTTAATGGACTAGGAGATGCTGTTGCTGCACTAGAATGGATAACAGCAACCGAACGGACATTCCGAATCAGCGACTGTGCTGAGAAGGACATGGTCCGGTTCGCTACTGCAATGTTCACTAAAGACGCAGTCATGTGGTGGAATTCCATGGTTAACGCCTTAACCTTGGAGAAAGTTTCTGTGATGACATGAGCTGAGTTCACTGAGGTCTTTACTCAGCAATATTGCCCGGCTGATGAGCGCCGAAGATTAGAGGCTAAATTTATGACTCTGATGCAGGGGACTAACACTGTGTCCCAGTATGCTGTGGAATTCACGAGGTTGAGTTTGTTTGCGCCTCATCAGGTTGATACTGAGGAAAGGAAAGTAACCAGGTTCGAGGCTGGTTTAGATATAGAGATCGGAAGAGTTATGAGCAACGTACGCTACACTACATTTGTTGGCTTACTTGAGGCTGCCAGAAATGTAGAACAAATTCTTATCATGTCGGGATATTCAATTGGGTCTGCTGCTGCTTCCACTAACCCAACACAGTCGTCACCACCGAAGCGCCAACGCGAAGGGGGATATTCTGGTTCTTCCCGTTCTTCGCAGTATTCGCCACAACAATCTTATCGTCGATCAACTGGGTTTTCTGGTCGTGCTCGTGCGTACTCCATCAACACTGAGTCGCAGTATTGTAATAAGTGTCACTTGGAACACTTCGACAAGTGCACTAATGGACGCGCCTGTTTTTGCTGTGGGGAATTGGGTCATTTTCAGAATGAGTGCCCATGAAAAGCCGATGCTTGCCATAAGTGTGGGGTATGGGGGCATTATAGTAGAAACTGTAGAAAGAACGCTCCAGCAGCTGCTGCTCAATCTTCAACCCGATTATCTGGAGGATCAAGTGGTGGTTTAGTCAACCGCCGAAACCAGCCACAAAGGGCACCGGCTCGTGCATTTCAGATAACTGCGGATGAGGCTATGGAAAACTCGGAAGTGGTTACGAGTACGTTTATAGTTAACTCTTTACCTGCACGAGTGCTGTTTGATTCTGGTGCCAACCGTTCATTTGTATTTACCATGTTTGCACAACGACTGTCGATGCCTCTGTCTAAGTTATCTGCTATACTTGATATTGAAACTGCTAGTAACACTCTAGTCAAAGTAGGTCATGTATACCGTAACTGCACTTTAGTGATTGAAGATGTAGTCTTCAATTTGGACTTGATCCCGATGGTATTCAGTGAGTTTGATGTGATAGTCGGAATGGACTGGTTGATAGAGAATGAAGCCCATATAGTCTGTAAGAAACAAATGATCAAGATAATCACACCGGAGGGGCGTGAGATCTGCATATATGGGGATAGGAGAAGCGGGGATCTGTGCTTATTGACCATTGCAAAAGCCCGAAAGCTTGTTGCAAGAGGGTGTGACGCCTACCTGGCATATGCTATTGATGCCAAGGCTGAGAAGAAGACGGTGGCCGATGTGCCTGTTGTATCACAATTCCCGGATGTGTTTCCGGAAGACTTGTCTGGCGTGCCGCCTGAGAGACAAGTGGAATTCCAAATTGATCTGATCCCTGGAGCTGCACCGGTAGCTCGTTCTCCGTATCGCCTTGCTCCTACCGAAATGCAAGAAATGATGAAAAAACTCCAGGAGTTGTTGGATAAGGGCTTCATTCGACCGAGTTCATCACCGTGGGGAGCCCCTGTTTTGTTTGTTAAGAAGAATGATGGCACAATGAGGATGTGCATTGATTACCGGGAATTGAATAATCTAACTATTAAGAACAGGTATCCCTTGCCGAGGATAGATGACTTGTTTGATCAGCTACATGGGGCAAGTGTGTTCTCTAATATTGACTTGAGGTCGGGATACCATCAGCTGAAAGTTCGAGAGGAAGATGTGCCTAAGACAGCTTTCAGGACACGTTATGGGCATTATGAATTTTTTGTTATGCCTTTCGGGTTAACCAATGCCCTGGCTGTATTCATGGATCTGATGAACAGAGTACGTAGACCGATGTTAGATAAATCGGTAATTGTGTTTATTGACGACATCTTGGTATATTCCAAGTCTGAGGCTGAGCATGCTGATCATCTAAGGGAATTGTTGGAGCTATTGAGAAAGGAGAAGTTGTATGCAAAATTTTCCAAATGCGAGTTTTGGTTGCAACAGATCCAATTTCTTGGACATGTGATTTCTGGAGCTGGGATTTCAATAGATCCAGCTAAAGTTGAAGCCATCAGAAACTGGGAACCGCCTCGTTCAGCTACAGAAGTTAGAAATTTTCTTGGGTTGGCGGGGTATTATCGGAGATTTATAAAGGATTTCTTGAAGATTGCAGTTCCTTTGACTGCACTAACGAAGAAGAAAGCACCGTTTGTTTGGGAAACTGTGCAACAAGAGGCAATTGATATCTCGAAAAAGACGTTAAGTGAAGCACCGATACTTGCTCTACCGGAGGGCAATGAGGATTTTGTAGTATACACGGACGCATCGAGACTGGGGTTAGGTGTTGTGTTGATGCAGCATGGAAAGGTAATTGTGTATGCCTCGAGACAGTAAAAGCAACACTTAAAAGACTATTCCACTCACGATTTGGAGTTGACAGCCGTCACTTTTGCTTTGAAATTGTGGAGGCACTATCTTTATGGAACTAAGTGTCAACTCTACATGGACCATAAGAGTTTGAAGTACATCTTCAGTCAAAAGGAGCTTAATATGAGACAACGTAGGTCTATGGAACTTATTAAGGACTACGATTGTAAGATATTGTACCATCCTGGTAATGCTAACATGGTAGCCGATGCTTTGAGTCGCAAAGCTTACTCTAAAGACTGCTGCTACATGATGACATCTACGATGTTAACCTCCACTATTATTGATGATGTCAAAGCTGCTCAAGTGGAAGCTTTGAAAGAAGAAAACATTGATGTTGAGGATATAAGGGTACAGATGAAGATAATGGAAACAAGCGAGTCGGGGTTGAAAGGTATATATGGAAGGATCTGGGTGCCGAAGTTTGGTGGTATGAGAAAGATGACCATCGAAGAAGCACATCAATCGAAATTTTCTGTACATCCCGGGAGCACAAAGATGTACAACGAAATAAAGGCAGGCTTTTGGTGGTCGGGATTGAATAAGGATATAGGCCATTATGTTGAAAGATGTAGGACTTGTCAGCTAGTGAAAGCCGGACACCAACAGCCTTATGGTAGTCTGCAACCGCTTCCCATTCTGGAATGGAAGTGGGAACACATCACCAAGGATTTTGTCACGAAGTTGCCGAAAACTAGGCATCAACATGATGCAGTTTGGGTGATAGTTGATTGGTTAACTAAGTCCGCACATTTTATTCCGATAAGAGAGAGTTATTCCATGGAAAAGATTGGCTCAGATTTACATGGACGAGATTATTGCTAGACATGGAGTGCCAAAGTCTATTGTATCAGATCGGGATAGCCGATTTACTTCAAATTTCTGGTCAGCATTACAAGAAGGATTGGGTAAAAGGTTCGCGATGAGTACAGCCTACCATCCGCATACCGATGGCCAAAGTGAAAGGACCATCCTAACACTTGAAGATATGATGCGGTCGTGTATCTTGGATCTTGGTGGTAATTGGGACAATCATTTGCCACTGATAGAGTTCTCGTACAAAAACAGTTATCACGCGACAATAAAGAAAGTGTTGTTTGATGCTTTATATGGGAGAAGGTGTAGGACTCCTACCTGTTGGAGAGAAACAGGAGGCATAAACAGATCAGTTTTGATGTAGACGATTGGGTTTATTTGAAGGTGTCACCAATGAGAGATGTTACACGTTTTGTTAAAAGAGGAAAGTTAGCTCCGAGATTTGTTAGACCATTCAAGATAATATAAAAAGTTGGAAACCAGTCTTACCGTTTAGAGTTGCCTGAAGAAATGTCGGGCATACACCCGGTGTTCCATGTGGGAAACCTTAGAAAGTCATTCACCACCGGAAACGAGGAT
Organism: Centrapalus pauciflorus; assembly: GCA_020465985.1. Lineage (NCBI taxonomy): Eukaryota > Viridiplantae > Streptophyta > Magnoliopsida > Asterales > Asteraceae > Centrapalus > Centrapalus pauciflorus. The sequence goes on from JAANYP010004292.1 coordinate 108,443, forward strand.
TGGGCTGATCACACGGAGCTGCAAATTGATGAAAGACTTCGATACGTGGAGGATCCGGAATGTATATTGGATACTAAAGTGAAGAAGTTAAGGAGTAAAGAGATTGAAATGGTGCTTGTGCGATGGAAGCATCATAAAGGAGCAAATCACACTTGGGAGACTAAGTCTGAGATGATGAAGAAAATCCACAAATTTTTGGATCCAAGTAACTTCGAGGATGAAGTTTTACCGTGGTGGAGCCCATGCTGTAACATCCTTAGATCTAAATTATTGTAATTTAGATTAATTAGTTGGATATTTTGTAATTGGTATAATTAAGTTGAATTATGAAAAAATGATTATGTATCCGGATATTTAAAAGTTGGTTGCTATTTTAAAAATTAAGAAACTTTTGATTTTTTGAATTATTATATTGGAGTATGATGGTTTATAAATGTTAGTGGTGATAAAAATAAGATAAAATCAGTATTTAGTGAAATCAGATAAGTGGAGGGCCAGTTATGACATTACCCGAAACTTTGGAATAAAAGATTCTTTGAGTCTTTCATTCTCATTTCCATCTATCATCACAAAGCTCTCAATCTCTCTCTAAATTTGCTGAAATTCGAATTTGTGGAACAAGATTCGTGGAACTTATCTGATTATAAACAAGATTCAAGTGGATTTAAGGTAAGAAATCTGTTTTAAAGTTTGAGGTTGTATTTTGGAGAGAAAAGATGTAAAAATCGGATTTTAATCTAAGAGAAATGTTGATGCATGTATGTTTAATCAGTTGGAAATCAATAGTTGAACATCACTGAAGCTCCAGAAACAAGAATCGTGCTTCAATTCGTCCTAAAAGGTAATAAATCTGACTTTTTAAGAGTTTTTGAGTTCTTGGGGTTTTTACTCATTTTTGGTCCAATCTGGACGAATTTGGATGTTAATGATATGGAAAATGATGTTGAAACAATCAATATATGATAATATATCAAAGGTAAGGATTGCATTTTGTTAAAAATGAGTTTTGACAATTTTCACTTAGAAACCCGTAGCCGCGACCTGCATTTCTGCAAGTGAACTCGGCGAGTTCATGGGTGAACTCGGCGAGTTCCCATGAACACTTGAATAAATCTTCAAAAATTCATAAGTATTGGATCCGAATCCGGTTGGGACCCGAATTCGGATGAGATACGAACTTAGATGGAACCGATCTTGAAAAAGAACCGAACTCGGATGAGACCTGAACTCGGATGGGTAAAGTAACTCGGATGGGTCCGAAATCCGGCCGAGGGTCCGAACTTCAGACCTGAACTCGGCGAGTACCCTTGTCCAACTCGGCGAGTTCTATGTTGTACATGTGTAATTCGGATGGGTTATTAAGGACCCGAATTTATGGACAAATAATCACACTTTGGGGATATTTTTGGTATTATATAAAGGCATATAATGAAGGGTTAATTGGGACTAATAACACCTCGAGTGATGAGATTTAAATGAGAGTTTTGGATGACGGTTCCAAATGTTGTAATACTTTTATTCGTACAAGTTGATGCTAATTTGTTAAAGAACGTATAATGATGATATGTTTTCCATATGAAAATGTAACAGGTCCCTTGTGGTGTTGTTTAACCCACAGTGGTGTAGTTTGTGATCCGGTTGAAAGCCCGAGGAGAAATAATATTGATTAAAGTTTTATAACGCACCCACTATGAGTACATATGATTTCGCATGTTTATATCTGGTTTATGTTAGCTATTGCCTGCTGAGACATGTTGCTTCATTATCATTTGGAATTCTACTAACGTGCGTAGATTTAGATGCACATTGATCTTGTTGCATGTCCGTTCTTTTGTTGTGCATCTATCGATGGACCGGCGGGTCGCATCTGTTACTCCGATGTTACTGCGCTATATGACTCGGAGCTGATCCCTCTGAGGTTCTGGTAGGCAGTAAGTCATCCTCGATGTTATGTCTGTCTCAGATGGTTGGTTTATATGCCGAGCTTTGGGCTCGTAGGAGCGACGGCTCATGTGTGTCATACTTTGTGTACGTGGAGAGTGCACGATGTGTGTCGTCGGTGTTACTCTTGTGGGCTTCATAAAGATTTATAAAATGCGTAAATCTGTGTATTCACTAAGCATTCGCTTACCCCTCAGTTGTTGAATTTTTTTACAGGAAAAGAAAAATATGTTGTCGGACCTTCTAGTTAGGTCATTTGTCAAGTCTTGGAAGATATCTACTACTCAATCGGTAAATGTACTATGGGACCAATGTAGTAATATGTTCTGGTTGTTGTAATAATGAATTGAGTGTGTAGACTTAGTATTGGAACCTTGTAGCACCGTAGGGTGTTTGACAAAGTTGTATTATTTTATTTATGTACTTTAATGCTTCCGCACTTGTTTAAGCTTTCAGATCATTATGTAATAATTTATGTGGTGTTTAATGCTGGGTGTATTGTAATGGTGGTTATTGTGGCAAGGGTGTCACATGTGTTCCAGAGACGGACCAACTTGATATCCTTAATCACTATCATAGTTTAGCATGTGGGGGGCATTTTGGCCATCCTTGTTTAAAGACGCGTATGAGTATGTCAAGTCTTGTCTTAGATGCCAGCAGGTTGGGGGTTATATAGGAGAGATCAAATGCCTTTGGTTCCCATATTAGAAGTAGAGATTTTTGATGTTTGGGTAATAGATTTTATGGGTCCCTTTCCTATTTCTTTTGGTTTTGAATACATTCTAGTCGCTGTAGACTATGTATCTAAGTGGGTTGAGGCTGAGGCAACAAAGTATAATGACAACAAAGTGGTGTGCAAATTTGTGAAAAAGAATATTTTCTCACGCCATGGGATTCCCAGAGCTATTAGTAGCGATGAGGGAACTCATTTCAAAAACTTTCAGTTCCACACTTTGTTGAAACATTATGGGGTAACTCACCGTGTTGCCACTCCTTATCACCCACAGACGAGTGGTCAAGTTGAAGTGGCTAATAGGGAAGTCAAAAGAATTTTAGAAAAGACTATGAAGTCTAGTCGCAAGGATTGGTCTTTGAGATTAGAGGATGCATTATGGGCTTACAGGATTGCCTATAAGACTCCCATTGGAATGTCACCTTATAGATTGGTCTATGGGAAGCATTGTCATTTACCTGTAGAATTAGAGCATAGGGTGTAAGGTCTACGACTGCAAGATCTATCTAGACGCGGATCCGTGAACGAGTGCGGAATCCTCGTTGACGGTTAGACGGACAACTCTCAACCAACGGAACACGGAGACTATTAGACGCTGAACGAACGACACACGAACGATCCTACGAACTAATTCTCTCCGAAACGGCACTCACCTAGCTGATAAACTCGAGATCGCCTGTAGCTTAATTCCTCACGAATTTGGCTAAAAGTCCCTTAATGATTCGAGTCTATCCCTAATTATAGACCCTGATTCGAATCTGATGTGGGCCAAAATCGAATCTGGCCCAAGGCCCATTCGAGTCTGTCCATATTGACTTCCTCGAATCTAGCCCATTCGAATCTAAGGTCTCATTCGAATCTATCACAGATTCGAATGTGTTCCCTTAAGCAATTCGAATCTAGCCAAAACACTTAAACTCTTAAGTGATGAAACTTATGTTTTACTTATGCTTGAGTTAATCTTTGACCTTTATGTTTGAACTTCTTGTAATATGTTACATCAAGTTCAAACACACAATCAATAACAGACAAACACATATAAACATATATATCAAAACACTTGTTATTACTCAGAATATTACTTAAACCATAATGCAGATCGATTAGACTGCTATCGTCACACAGGGTGTACCAACAGACTCCCCCTTGACGATAGCTTCTAATTATTTACATTATATCAAATTTAAGTACTAGAGCTATATATACTACTACCTGCATATAATCCAGCATCTATACAAACTTTAACTACCTTTTGGAACTTCCTGGCTTCAGATCTCCATGGTTCAGTAAAGAAGATAGGCTGATCATGAAGCTTCTTCAGGTCGTCCTTTGATAGGTTTATCAAATGCAGTGGATCATATACCTTCCAAATGACCTGCTCGTCTTGATCCTCCATGATGGCTTCAGCAGTGTCAATCTCGAGGTACCACCATTTCATGTTGCTCAAAACGTTCTGTGGCATCGATTTCATTGGTACTTTCTTTAGACACCTCACAGGTTTGTATACCATCCTGGCCCATGGCCTACCTGTATGAGGATCTATTCTCGCCTGATCCTCGACCCTCTTTCCGGTCCTTGGCTTGAGTCGCTCGAACTTTCCTGATCTTCCTTCTTTCCTTATAATTCTTGCCACGACTTCAGCGTACTGGTCTTCACCTATATTAATTAACTCTTTCCATGCAAGCTCCTTTACTTCAATCTTGGGCAATGAGTTAAATGCTTTTAGTGTTCGCCTCAAGTATTGTAGTCCATCTCTTCTTTTCAAGATAAATAACTGCAGTTCTTTGTTAAAGAACCAGCTTATAATGCCTCCTGAGAAGCTTCCAGCACCTGGAACTCTCATTTTCTTCTTCATCTTCAAACGATCTTTCTTTTCCTCTTTCTTGAACCAAAGATTTATCAAGTCAGCTCTAGATGGCTCCTTCTCGGCCTCTTCAAGTTCTTTTTCCTCGACTGAGGCTACCTTGATATAGTCAACGTCAATCACACTATGATTTTGTCCTTCATATAGCTCAGTGACATGTTGTGAATTGATAATAACCTCATTGACATGATCGTCTTCATCATCCAACACTTCATCGTCTGATTTCCAGTCCACAACCTCCTCTGGAATAAATTCTCCTTCTTCTAACTCTTCTTCTTCATCGTCAAAATCCATAAGCTCTTCCTCTATGTCCTTCAGTGCATCAATCATGTCACTGTCTAGAACCCTCGAGGAACCTGCTTCTTTTCCAGATCTCCTACTTCTCCTTCTGTACTTGGCTCCCCCTGAATTTGTGTAGCTTGAGCTGCAGGAAAATCTACAGACTCAATCTCTTTATTCGCACCGGGATCATCGCCTTCATTATCATCATCTCTTCTCTGATACCACTTGATCCTTACAACTCGTCTCCCCCTGAGTTTGTAGATTTTTCATAAGTTGCTCTAGGAGGGACCTCATTGCTCGGATTTCTGAAGATTGATCAGCTACGAAAGATTTTAGCTCCGTGTTTTCGTCTCTGACACTTTCCACAATCTTCCTCAACTCTGCATTCTCCTTATCAAGATTTGAGTTATGCTCCTGGAGTTCACCTACAACTTTTGTAAGAGTTATTATTTGAACGTGCTGAAAGTCAACACGACTCTTGAGTTGCATGAATCTTTGATTTTCGGTATATGCGGCTGACGTAGAAGGAATGGACTGAATGGGAGATGGGATGAAAGGTGATGGAATGTATGGTTCATGCTGCTGAGGTGGCGGTGATGGTGGAGCTGTGACTTGTGGTTGGGTTTGGGTTTGAAGCTGAGGTTGTGCATCGGACTCTGATGAAGTCCCCTGCATGAACCTGTGACGTTTGGCCCGTTGCCTTGTCAGTAGTTGAGCAACTTCCTCTTCTTCAAAATCCGAATCTTCAGATTCCCTTTCTTCTCTCCTCCTCGATCCTGCTGCTTCATTCACTACTAACCTAGCGCCATAGGTTCCGATGTGAATATTGGGATCTGCAGCCACTGATTCAGGAGCTTCAGCCTCCTGCCCATCCATATCATCTGATTCTGATGCTGATGATGTCAAGCCTTCATCAACCCTTTCTGGCTCATACTCATCCACATCTCTAAGAACATCTTCTGCTCCTTCTGGTGGACTGAGCAGCTCCCCCACTAATGCTGCGGCCACGTCCTCGTTCGCATGGGGTCCTGATGCCCATATCTCTTCTAGTGTTTGCGCAATTTGTTCAGAATCAGGAACTGCACTTGAAGGCCCTGCTTCCTGTGCTTGGGGCTGCTCGCTTGTAGAAGGCCTTGATGCCTGGATTGGACTCACTGCTGGTCTCTGAAGGCGTCTTTGAACTCTTGGCTGTTGTTGTTGTTGACGTTGTTGCTGTTGTTGTTGTTGCGGAAACTCAACGACCCCTGCCCAGTTGGCATCTTCCGGGGCTTGAAAATCCCTATCCACAATAGCTCCAAACAATGGACGAGCAACAGGAACAGCCAATCTTCCTCGGTGTGAGGAACAATCAGCGAAAATCCTTTTGTCCATAACATTCACGCTCAAAGAGTCATCTGATTGTGGCAAATTTGGCAAAAAGTGCCTTATCAACATCATGACAAATCTTGGATATAGCAGAAACCTTTCCCTGTCTGGAGCTGTAATCTGATGGACGAACTCCGAGAAAATCATTTGAGAGAAGCTGAACTTCTGATTATACACCAGTGCAATAACCCCCGATTGGATCTTTGACACGATGTAGTCAAATCCAGCCTTCTTTGGCGCAAAACAAACCATGAACACATGCACCAAAAATCTCCACTGCCCTATCAGGCCACTTTTCATATACGATGACTTCGTAACGTCCAAACTATAGCCCATCCTCAGAAACGCGGTCTGCCTAATACTTAACGGGAAGTCAATAGGCCCGTCCTCCTGTTCCTGAGAACCCAACTGTAGAACTTGGCGCAACATATCTGCTGAGAAGACTAGAGGCTGGCCAGCGATTCTGGTTCTTATAACTGTCGGGGTGACAGTACAGTCAACCTGTAAATGATCATAGAACTGGCGTACATACGTAATTACAATTGGAATGTTATGAAACAAAGCATAGCTAATCCTAGATTCAGCTAGGAAATCCAAAACTTGGCGAAAACCCTGCGCCTCAGGGATTATTATTGTCTGGATTAAGGACCATATTATGCTTAGGGACAAAAGCGCGAACTGCCATATCTGCACAATAAATAACACTGTTAGACTCATTAAAAATCAATAAACTTGTTTAAATTCAAATTTGTTTTATTT